>JAJHZJ010000495.1:0-600000 GCA_023548195.1 Bettongia penicillata ogilbyi
CTTTAGTTCAGGTGCTGGGGTGGGGGCAGGGCCGTCTCCCAGGCTTAGATCCCTCAGGGGCTTTATGTAGAGACTTTCAGGAATGCAGCGGGTGGGGGCGGGGTGGGGGGCCCACCTCCCAAGCTCCATTCCCTTGGGGGCTTTAAGCAGAAGCCTTCAGTAATAGAGCGGGGTGGGGGCAGGGCCGTCTCCCAGGCTCAGCTCCGTCAGGTTTTATGCAGGAATCTTCCGTAATGAAGATCCTGCCTGCTGCTGGGGGATTTCTGAGTCCCGGTCCGCTGCCGCCTCAGCCACCGCCCACACCTCTGCCTCCGCCGCTTCCTGCCCCGTCTCTGCGGCCGTCGCTTCCTCCCGAGTGGGCCCGAGTCACAAAGACGCCCTGCTCCCCCTCTCCTCCAGCCCGGCCTTGTCTCTCACTGACCTGTAGCTTCTGTGTGCGGAGGGACTTTCCCGGCTGCCGGGAGCTTCTGTCTCTGAAGCCTGCTCGGATCAGCTTCTCTGGGGCCACGGCCACGGCAGCGCTGGGGGTGGGGTCCACTTTCAGGGGCGCGCCGGGCCCTGGGAACGGGTCTCCAGGGCTCCCTGGAACGGAAATCTCTTCCACTCTGTTTCTGCACACCTTGTATTGACCCAGAAGTTATGGGGGACTCTTTTTACATTAATTCTATGGGCTTTTGGTTTTGGAGCTTGTAAATGTGCGTCCTTCTACTCTGCCATCTTGGCTCTGCCCCTGGTTAACTTTTCTAATATGAAAACCTAAAGGAAAGGAGCAACAAATTGGAGAATGCATGAATTGAATTTGTTACTATATTTTGAAGGCATACAATGATTCCTCTAGGGGCTAAACATTTCTCAATTTGTTTATTCTGAAATAGAAGCTATAGAAAAAGTCAATATTGTCAGACTGCAAATAAACAAGTAGAGGACGAACAGATTGTTCAACATCTGAAGGAATAAGCCCAGGAAGAGACATTTGTGAAAGGAGTATACATTCATAATCTATAACTTGGTTGGGAGAAAATACAAATCCTCTGGCACTAAGGAAAAGTGTTTCATCACTGTAACTAATACGTTTAGTCTTGTATACAATGGCATGAATGTTAACTCTAGGAAGACCCAATTTACACTTTTGTTCATTGGTTTAATTTGCTATTCCCAACAGACAATAGTAGAAAAGGGATTAAATCATCTTTACAATAATTTGATAAGTTTATCTTAATGAAGGAGTGCCCCTGAGATACTAAAAGTAGTAATCAGAAGTGTGTAAACTCTAGACAAAGGTTTCTAAGTGTAATTCAGGATTCTTAAGTTTTTTTCTGCTTATTTTTAGTATGCTTTCTTGACACAAAGATGATTATTTTTTTTTTAAATTCTAAAATGAGAAGTTCTGTTGTTTGCTTTTCTCAATTATTACATCAGAAATCTACTCTATACTTACTGAGTGTTCCTACTGCTTTTCTTTCTTAGATAAAACTTGATATAATTTTTGGTCTACTGACACAGACATTGAGAATTCAGTACTGCCCTTGTGGTTAAGAGTTGCTATCAAAGTAATTCCCATTTCTATTAAATTAATTTAAAAGAAATTTAATTAAGGAAATTCAGATATTTTCAAAATTTTAATAAATATTTTAAACCATACATAGGTAAGAATTTTGCAGCATGTGGCACTGATTGCTCTTTAGTTAGCTTTTCTTCCCCTGAAGGTGAAAGCTACTTTGGTAGTAAACAAACAAGCAAACACTGGAATATTTGTTGAGATTTTTCTTCATTTTCTACCTCATTTTGATTTCCCTTTATTTACTGTGGGCGCATAGAGGTCTTCTGGTGGTGCAAGAGTGGTAGAAATACCGTATCTATAGTACTAGGGATAGATATTGAATCTTCCCCAATAGAATATGTCTACTGAATCAACAAACCAAACAAACCATTGTCGTTTTTGTCGTTTGTCCTTCATTTTCTGAGAAGACTAATGGTATAAGAGGGTAATGTCTTTACTTGCCTGTGAATTGGATTTAAGAGAGGCCAAGTTGCACAGTTTTCTCAGCCTTACTCTTTCTTCCCAAGTCATTGAAGTCCAGTGGTCATCAAGATGACTAGTAATAGCCCATCAGGCAGTGTATGAACTTTGCATCTTTGATGTCTGACCAAGTTCTAAGTGCTCTATTGCTCTCAATTCAACTGCCTTCATGGACATACATCCATTCTGCCAGGGAAAGTCTTCATATGCTGAAGGTAGGCATCCTTGTAACTCACCAACAAGAAAGAGAAAAGAGAAAATAAAAAAAAAATATTCTTAATGAGAGTGGAGGTTCAAATGGAATCAATTGGATGGGAGGAAGAAGCTCAACTGAGATAGTTGGTCCTATGATTTGGAGGAAGAGAGAGAGAGAGAGAGAGAGAGAGAGAGAGAGAGAGAGAGAGAGAGAGAGAGAGAGAGAGAGAGAGACAGACAGAGAGACAGAGACAGACAGAGACAGACAGAGACAGACAGAGACAGACAGAAAGAGAGACAGAGAGGGACACAGACACACACACACACAGAGGCACAGACAGGGAGAAAAAGAGCTATAGAGAGACAGACACACAGAGAGACAGAGAAACAGAAAGATACAGAGATACATTCTAGTCTAGAGATTGAGATGGTGCTATATGAGTTGGAATCTTCCAGTCTCACCTGTCTCCACTTATTCAAACACTTGAGAAAGGTGTGAAAGGGATAAACTGAAGTTGAGATCTGTGAAAAGCAAGTTAAATGCTTAAATCTTCTTCCTCCTACTCTTTTGCTCCTCTGTTTTCAATTAACAGGCATTTACTCCAAGGCTACCTTTGTTCTTTAATTTGTTCATTATTCCTAATTTGCAAAGTGTTTTTTAATATAGTTTACACTTGATTTAAAACAGTAATCATTCATAATTGCTGACTGACTTGTTTTCATTCTTAATTTATTAATAATTTACAATGTCCTTTATAGCAGAGGAGATAAACCATTTATCCCAGACTATGTATGAGTGATGAGTAAATAGAAATAGGTGGTATAAGTTGACTTGTTAAAACCAGGACAATTTTCTGAACTGCATGTAGCCACAGCAAGAATCTGCTTCCCTCATTGTCCTTTTATTTAGAGGCTAGTTTTCCCCCAGGTGTTGTTATAAGTGAAGAGGGGTGGTGCACAGGTCGGTGGCTCAGTGAATAGAGTGCCAGAACTAGAGCCAAGAATACATCTCCCTGAGTACAAATGTGGCCTCTGATACTTGCTAGCTATATGAGCCTGGGCAAGTCACATAACCCTGTTTGCCTCAGTTTCCCTGTCTGTAAAATGATCTGGAGAAGGAAATGATAAGTCATTATAGCATCTTTGTCAAGAATACAAAGAATCAGACACAACTAAAATGACTAAAAGGCAACAATAAATCGTAAGTGAAGATGTTAACTAAAGGACAGTCATGTACTAAGGAAGGGATTATTAGCCCATTGTTGAGACAGTTTTATCAGGGTGTGATTACTGGGCATGCTCTAGATTCTTAGAACCACAGGTGAGATTTGGGTGAATGATGTGGACACCAAAGGTGGACAAGGAGCCCTGAAAAGTGTTGAAAAAACAAATGATAAAGTGTATGTGAATAAAGGATCCACTAAGCAAAGGATTAGGAAGAGACATAACAGATCTACATTACAATAATGGGGATAAGACCTCTTGAGAAATGTTTTTCTTCTCAATGCTGCAAACCCTGCCAGATGGTGTCATAGATGTTCATATTTAAATTAATTTAATGATTTTAGGACTGACCAGAAATTTTTTTAGTGATGTATTTATAAAATTCTAAAGAAAACCTTAGCTCATTGTTATGAAGAATAGTTATGAAATCTCATGAAATAAAGATAATCTAATAATAATAATAATAATAATTGACAGCATGGTTAGCATTTAATGATTTATATGACATTTTCATAAGAATAATTCTATGATTTACATAGTATATTGTTATCCAAATTTTACATGAGGAAACTGGAGTTCAGAAGAACTTAAAGGCATTTTTATAAATTTATCAATTTAAAAAATAAGAAACCGTTTTTTTCAGAATTTTCCTGTTTGTGTATATAATATCTATCTCCTCTTAGAGTGAACTTTGAGAAAAGCTGCCTCAAATTCAAGGGAAATATATGTCTATTCTGGATTTCAGGTATTAACCAGGACCAAGGTGTTTTTCTTTTTTTTTTGTTCTTGTCTGATTCAAATTAAATTATTGCTGAACTAATTTTGCTGAAACAGAAGGAGGGAGGGAGGAAGGTAGAAAGAGAGAGAGAGACAGAGACAGAGAGAGACAGAGGCAGAGAGACACAGAGAGAGACACAAAGAGAGAAAGACAGAGAGAGACAGAGAGAGAAACCGAAAATGGGAAGTTATTGCCCGCCACTGATAGTCTGTCAGATACAAATCATTTTGGAGTTACAATTTATAATATTTGTAGACTTAGCCCTTCACAGCAATGCAAGGACCTAAAACACTCCCAAATTACTCTTGAGGAAAAATACCATCCACATCCAGAGAAAGAACTATGGAATTGGAACACAAAATGAAGCAGAATATTTTCTTATGTGTTTTGTTTTGTTTGAGTTTTTGTCATGATTTCTCCCATGCATTTCAAATCTTCTATGCAACATGACTCTTGTAAAAATATGTTTAATAAGAATGTATGTGTAGAAGCCATACAAGATTGCATGCCATCTTGGGGAGAGAGCGGGGAGGGAAAGGGAGAAAATCTAAGACTTAGAGAAGTGATTGTAGAAAACTGAAAATAAACAAATTTATCATAAAATAGAAAAAAAGAGACAAAAAAAATTAGAGACAAATATTCCAGGATAAAATAGATTACAATGACATATCTCAGGTTAAAGTTCAGTTAACATTTTGCTTCATCAAATAGAGCAATAGTCATTTACCTATTGACTAGCCTCAGAAAAATCATTTTTCTTAAACCATTCAATGCTTCAACTACTTCTTCCAAGGATTCTCCTTTCCAACTTGTCAAAGGTGAACTTAAGGGATACTTCTAATGTAATCAAAAGATTTTTTCCTTCTCTTAGACTCATCATTGCTCTAATACTGTCAAGGCCTAAGGAAAAATAGAACTCCTCTTAAGTAGATCAGGCAATGGCCCCTTGCCCTTATCTAATCATGGCTCTAATTCTGTCATCAAGGAGAACAAAGTTCTTCCCTGGACTTTTTCATTTGTTTTTTTCCTCTAACAAGTAATTATGCATCAGTTAGGGCAGAGGGGGATGATTTAGTTTAAGGCATTGTTTATAACTCATATTTAAAGATAGGATGATTTGCAAAGGTAAAAATCAAAGACTTTGAAGTACTATCCTAACATTATTTTGTAATTTGGAAACTGATGAAGAAAGGACTGGGGATGGATGTCACTGTCTTTTCACAATACTCCAAGGGCCTATATACACTAAAAACTGTAGTTCGCAGGCCCTTAAAAATTGTTTATGTCTGAGCTTTTTTAAAAATTTATTTATTTAACTTTTAATATTCGTTTTCAAAAAATTTTGGGTTCCAAATTTTCTCCCCATTTCTCCCCTCCCCACCCCCAAACCCCAAGCACTCTAATTGCCCGTTTCACTGATCTGCCCTCTCTTCTAACATTCCTCCCTTCCCTTGTCCCCATCTTCTCTTTTGTCCTGTAGGGCCAGATAACTTTCTATACCCCATATCTGTATTTCTTATTTCCTTTAAGTAGTAAGAACAATACTTGACAGTTGTTCCTTAAACTTAGACTTCCAACTTCTCTTCATCCCTCCCTGCCCATCCATTCCCTTTGGGAAGCAAGCAATTCAATACAATTCTGTGTAGTTTTGCAAATGACATCCATAATAGTCATGTTGTGTAAGACTATCTATATTTCCCTCCATCCTATCCTGCCCCCCATTGCTTCTGTTCTCTCTTTGGATCCTGTCCCTCCCCAAGAGTGTTGATTTCAAATTGCTCCCTCCTCCCACTGCCCTCCCCTTCCACCATCTCCTCACCCTGCTCATCCCCTTCTCCCCCACTTTCCTGTATTGTAAGATAGGTTTTCATACCAAAATGAGGGTGCATTTTATTCCTTCCTTTAGTCAAAGGTGATGAGAGTAAGCTTCATGTTTTTCTCTCCTCTCCCCTCTTTTTCCCTCCACTGAAAAGTCTTTTGCTTGCCTCTTTTATGAGAGATAATTTGCCCCATTCCATTTCTCCCTTTCTCCTCCCAATATATTTCTCTCTCACCCCTTAATTTCATTTTTTAAAGATATGATGCCATCCTATTCAATTCACTCTGTGCTCTCTATCTCTCTGTCTCTCCCTGTCTCTCTCTGTCTCTCTCTCTCTGTGTATGTGAGTGTGTGTGTGTGTGTGTGTGTGTGTGTGTGTGTAATCCCACCAACTACCCAGAACTGAAAAGTTTTAAGAGTTACAAATATTGTCTTTCCATGTAGGAATGTAAACAGTTCAACTTTAGTAAGTCCCTTATGACTTCTCATTGCTGTTTATGTTTTCAGGCTTCTCTTCATTCTTGTGTTTGAAAGTCAAATTTTCTTTCCAGCTCTGGTCTTTTCATCAAGAATGCTTGAAAGTCCTCTACTTCATTGACAGACCATTTATTCCCCTGAAGTATTATACTCAGTTTTGCTCGGTAGGTCATCCTTGGTTCTATTCCTAGTTCCTTTGACTTCTGGAATGTCATATTTCATGCCCTTTTACCCCTTAATGGGGAAGCTGCTAGATTTTGTGTTATCCTGATTGTATTTCCACAGTACTTGAATTGTTTCTTTCTAGCTGCTTGCAATATTTTCTCCTTGACCAGGGAACTCTGGAATTTGGCCACAATGTTCCTAGGAATTTCTCTTTTTGGATCTCCTTCAGGAGGTGATCAGTGGATTCTTTCGATATTTACTTTGCCCTCTGGTTCTAGAATCTCAGGGCAGTTTTCCTTGATAATTTCATGAAAGATGATGTCTAGGCTCTTTCTTGATCATGACTTTCAGGTAGTCCCATAATTTTTAAATTGTCTCTCCTGGATCTATTTTCCAGGTTAGTTTTTTTTTTTTATTGAGATATTTCACATTATCTTCCATTTTTTCATTCTTTTGGTTTTGTTTTATGATTTCTTTGTTTCTCATAAAGTCATTAGTCTCCATCTGTTCCATCCTAATTTTGAAAGAACTATTTTCTTCAGTGAGCTTTTGTACCTCCTTTTCCATTTGGCTAATTCTGCTTTTTAAAGCATTCCTCTCCTCATTGGTTTTTTGAACCTCTTTTGCCAATTGAGTTAGCCTATTTTTCGAGGTGTTATTTTCTTCAGCATTTTTCTTTTGGGTTTCCTTTACCAAGGTATTGACCCATTTTTCATGCTTTTCTTGCATCTCTCTCATTTCTCTTCCCAGTTTTTCCTCCACCTGTCTAACTTGATTTTCAAAATCCTTTTTGAGCTCTTCCATGGCCTGAGTCCATTGAATATTTATTTTGGATGTTTGGGATACAGAATCCTTGACTTCTATGTCTTTCCCTGATGGTAAGCATTGTTCTTCCTCATCCAAAATGATGGAAGGAAATATCTGTTCACCAAGGAAGTAACCTTCTATGGTCTTCTTTTTTCCCCTTTTTTGGGCATTTTCCCAACTAGTTACTTGACTTTTGGGTCTTTTGTCAAGAGTAGGGTATACTCTGGGAATCTGTGAGATCTCAGTTCCTCCATGGTGGCAGAATCAAGCGTGTACTGGTCTGGACACAGAGAGGGATTTTTGTGCCCAGAATCTTAGCAGATACCTCTCCACAACCACTTGGCCTCCAGTTCCACCAAGCCAGCACTGGGGGCTGATTTTCAGATAAACTGAATAGGCAGAGCCACCATTCAGTTTGAGACAAAGACCAGCTCAGCCAGGGCCTCTACCCAGGGCTGAAGTAAGATTCAGCTCTTCAATGCCCCCCAGAGGTTTTTATGCTCCAACAATGGAGTTTCCCTATCGGATGCTGTGCTGGCTCTGTGGCTGCTGCCTGCTACTGGAGCTATGGGAAGTCCCTTCTCCCTTTCTGGCCAGCTGTTAAACCCTGTCACTGACCTTTGGGCTGAGGGATCTGAGGACTCACTTCTGCAACTGGATATTCCACCCCAGAGGTGTCCTCCTCTTCTTGTTGTACCATGCTGCTTGGCCAAGGCTGGGCTCCATCCTCGGCTCCTGTGTCTGGCGCACCTGACATTTCCCTGGGCCTTTCTGGTCACCATGGGCTGGAAATCTCCTCCACTCTGTTGTTCTCCACTTCTACTGCTCCAAAATTTGTTGAGAGTCTCTCTCTACAGGTATTTTATGGGCTGTGGGGAGGACCCTGCATAAGTGTGTCTTTCTAGTCCTCCATCTTGGCTGCGCCCCTGCTATGTCTGTGCTTTAAGATAATGCTATTTTAATTTTTATTTTCCCACTTATTATTTATTCCAATTATATTCAAAGACAATTTTCAATATTCACTTTTACAAGTTTTTAAATTCCAAAATGTTTCCTCCCTTTTCCTTTCCTCACTCCCCCAGAAAGCTTGCAATTTGATATAGGCAATACATCTGTAATCATGTTAAACATTTCCATATCAGTCATGCTGTGAAAGAAGAATTAGAACTAAAGGGAAAAATTGTAAAAGAGAAAAAAGAGAAAATTGTATGCTTTGATTTACATTCAGACTCAATAGTTCTTTCTGTGGATGTGGACAGCATTTGCTGTCAGGTGTCCCTTGGAATTGTCTTAGATCATTGCATTGTAGAGAAAAGTTAATCCTATCAAAGTTGTTCATCACACAATGTTGCTGTTACTGTGTACAGTGTTCTCCTGGTTTTGCTCCCTTCATTCAACAACAGTTCATGTAAGTTTTTGCAGGTTTTTTTTTCTGAAATCCACCTGCTCAGCATTTCTTATAGAATAATAGCATTCTGTTATATTCATATACCACAACTTGTTCAGTCATTCCCCAATTGATGGGCATTCCATCAATTCCAATTCTTTGCCATCACGAAAACAGCCACTATAAATATTTTTTTACTTATGGGTCCTTTCCCTCCTCTTTTGATCTCTTTGGTGTACAGAGCTACTAGTAACATTGCTGCATCAAAAGGCATGCACAGCTTTATAGCTTTTGAGCATAATTCCAAATTGTTCACCAGAATGCTTGGATCAGTTCACAACTCCACAAACAATGCATTAGTATTCGAATTTTCCCACATCTGCTCCAACATTTATCATTTTCTTTTTGTTGTCTTATTAGCCAATCTGAAAGGTGTGAGATGCTACCTTAGAGTTGTTTCAATTCACATATCTCTAATCAATAGTGAGTTAGAGCATTTTTCAGATGGCTGTAGATGTCTTTAATTTCTTCCTTAGAAAACTGCCTGTTTATGTCATTTGACCATTTATCCATTGAAGAATCAAGTGTATTCTTATAAATTTGTCTCAGTTTTCTATATATTTTATAAATGAGGCCTTTATCAGAGACCCTTGCTATAAAAAATGTTTCCCAGCTTTTTGCTTCCCTTCTAATCTTGGCTTTCTTTGTGCAAAATCTTTTTTATTTAATGCAGTCAAAATGATCCATTTTGATGCAGTAATTTTAAAGTAAAATCATTTAACACAATTGGATAATACGAAAAATAGCAAGATAATATTTTCACCATAAAACTTCTCCCCCAGAAGCATACTTGCACATACACGTAACCCGTGGGAAGTGTGTGTGTGTGTGTGTGTGTATGTGTGTGCGTGTGTGCGCCATGTAATTATGTTGGGGGCAGGGATGGACATACCTTTGATGCAAGAGAAATGGGTAAGATTTCTTCTCCAATAGACCCCTGTTTCCTTCAAGGCAGAATGGTACAGTGGGAGAAATTATAGATTTTAAATAGGAAGACTAAGGTTCACATTTTGGCTTTGTTACTTATTGCTACTCTTACCTTAAAAAAATGGCCTCTATGTGCCAATTTCTCATCTATCAAGTTTCAGGTGGAATAAATTATGTCCTTTCCAGTTGTAAGTCTATAATTCTTTCTATATTCTGAAATTTCCAGTGAGAGAACCAACCCTTCTGCTTCTCTGAACCTTTTTTACTACAGGCCTGGCAAAGAGGATATCATCCGATGTAACCACAGTGGGTATACTGGAAACCTCACCAAGATGTAACCTGAATCTTTTGGGTACTTCTGTGCTCCTTTTCTTTCTGTTTCACTTCCCTTTTCTTCCCTAGTATGTTTTCCCTTCCCTTAGTTTTTTTGCTTTGCTTTCTCTTCCAGACAGAGCACTTTATCTAGTAGATCACACTGTCTCTTCTACAAGCAACGCTGAATTTTACAAACTATTAGAGCAATCATTGTACCAAGAAATATCTCCTAATGTAATATTCTAAATGCTTTTTTTTTTCCTCTGGGTCACTGGAGGAAGTACCCTGACCATCAGATCCTAAGTTCTTGAACTAGAAAACAAAACAAGGCAATAAGCATACAACTATATTCTGGTTTAGGACAAAGTATAAGTGCCAAAGCATTTGAGTAATATGAGTGATCATAGTGGATATAAAGGTCTAAGGCATAGCTTGGGACAGAAAGAATCAATGGAAATGGAATAAATAGGAAATGAAGGAGGAAAATAGTAAAAAAAAAAAGATGAAAACAGGGAACAAAGGGTAACAGTTGCAAAGAACAGAGTAGAATAGTGTAACCAAAAATTAACTCAGGGAGCCAATGTCACAGAAAAGCGGAGGACTGATATTAAGTAAAAATACACTGTTATTTTCCCTGGTTCATTAATTCAGTAATTGTTTTTGCAGTTTAAGAGGAAGCATCTACATTGAGTGTCATCCCTGATGATACAACATCCGGGTACAGAGTACAAGTACAGAGTAGTGTCACTTTTAGAGATGCGTGATAGTACATGTACCAATATAGCTAAGACAAATCTTTTAGAAAGAGTAAAAACCCCACTGAGCATCAATGCTCTAGTTTATTACCTAGTTGAACAGAAAGTTTATAATAAAGATGTTGAGTGACAACAATATTCGGTGAGATCCTACGTAACTAGTAACTTAGACTTCAAATGTACATGCCTGCTGGGAAGGAAGACTTTTTTTAGTTTTTTCTACTCAATCATTACCAACAGATTTTTGAAAAAGTTTAATTTATGAAATAAAGCAAGTATTTACACAATTTAGTAGATAATAAAATGATGATTGCACATAAAAGAGTAAGTTTATTATATATAATTTGATATTCCTTTTAAATATATATGTTGATTATGCAAATTCCTTTTTTATCCTTTCCTATCCTTAAGATGGCATTAGAAACAAATATGTATGTGTACATTTATACCTATATATTATATGTATATGTGCATGTAAAATAATTCTATATATACATCTATTTTTAAAATTCTGTGTGATCCATCTTTGTGGGTTAAAGTAATGTTTATATAACATATTTACTCAGCATTTGACAAATGTTAAGATTGGCTTTAAGTAAGAGTGGATAATAGCTTAAGGGTTCAGTCTTGAATACTTGGATTCAAGACCTGTCTCAAATGCATACTGGTACTGGAAACTTTGACAAGTCAATTACCCAGTAAAGTCTTTAAATCTTTGGTCTTCAGTATGGGGGCTGTGTCCTCCTAGAACCATAGATTGAAATCAAAGCAGCTTGTGACTAGATCCTAAATGGCACATGATGAATCAGTGAGAGAGTGAGTTACAACTTACTCTTCATCTCAATACCGAATAGTGCACCTTGTCTCTAATGTCAGTTACTTACACTTTTCATCAAGCACTCACTCCACTCTGACTTTTCCCTCCACCTAAAAGTTTCCCAACCTACAACCTACTACACTAGAAGCTAGCTTCTTAGCATATTTATAACATAATTGCTACTCAGCAGTAACAGCAACAGTTTCACATATTTTCTTGTGAAAATCCACTCCATTCCTCATTATAACTACTACCTCCATCCAGATTATGCTGGGGCTTTAATAGGTGCCCCCTAAGGACAGTTTATATTCCACAAAATATTTACAGCATCCTTAATCTCAATTTATTTTCTACCAAGCATACATATTGTTGAATTTCCCCATTTTTGTCAAGTTTACAATTATTCTCTTAGTTACAAAATCAGCATCTTATTGTTACATTGATTCCATTTAAACTTAATGTACATATATCCATTTAGAGAGCAGATCTTGCCATTTTTACCTCTTGAGTGCATTTATTCTCTTCTTGCTAATCACCCAGTGAGAACTCTGGAACAAGCCTTCATGCCCTCTGACCTATACTATTAAAAAATAGAAAAGAAAAGGAAGAAGAAAAGAAAATAAAAGCCAAAATACAAGTAGTTGTTTAAAATATATATAGTTTAGTGAAACAGATGTCTTCCTTAGTCATGTTCAAATAATATACATTTCATGCTAGACTGTGTTTGTTATCAGTGAATCAGGAAGTGGGTATCATACTAAATCTTTGTTCTTATAGAATTATATTTGGTGACTAAGTTGATAAAAACTCTTGTGTTCCAAAGTTGTTTGTCTTTAAAATGTTATTGTGTAAGATCTTGTTTCTTCTCTTTATTTTGGATCACTTCATAACATCTTCCCAGATTCCTCTAAAACTGCCCTTTTCATCATTATAGCACACTAGTATTCCATTATATACATATATTATAATTTTCTCAGCTAATTCCTAGTTGATGAGCCCCTCCATAGTTTCTAGTTCTTTACAGCCAAAAAAAATTGCTTTCTTGTTATTATTATTTTTCTACAGGAGTTCTTTTCCTTTTCTTTGTTATACTAGTAGTATAGACCTGGTAGTGATATTATAGTACTGGTGAGTCAGAAAGTGTGAATGTACAATTTAGCAAATTCATGATTTTAAATTGCTTTCTGGTATGCCTGTGCCACTTTATAATTCCATTAATGGTACATTAATGTGTTTGTTTCCCCCTACCTACTATAATATGATGCATATGTGATAGGTATGAGGTAGAAATTTGAAATTGTTTTAATTATCACTATTATAATTATCATTGATTTGGAGCAATTTTGTGGTTATTGATGCCTTAGATGTTAGCCCTTGAAAAATACTTGTTAATATACTTGGAGCACTTTTCAATTACGGTTCTTACTCTTATGAACTTGAATCAGTTCTTTATAAAGCATAGCAGAGATGTCCCTATTGTAGAAACTAGATGAAAAGAAAAGAATCCTGTCCTAGTCATTTGTTTCCATTTTAATTTTAGCTGGACTATTTTTGTCCTTTAGTCAGGATAAAGTTTCCCCCTATCCAAAGAACTGAAAGGTTTCTTTTTTCCTTCCTTTGGACTCCAAATGGTTTATGATATACTTTATTTCTAAGTCATGTATGAATTTGGAGTGTATGTTAGCGTAACAGTATGAGAAGTTGATCTTCACTTGTTTTTGTCTAATTTCCAGTTTTCACAACAGTTTTTGTTTTTAATCGTGAGTTCTTAACCCAGTACCTTTGATCTTTGGCTTTATCAAACTTTAGATTGCTTGTTTATTTATTTTTATGGGTTATTGATTTAATCTAAACAATTGATGAATTTTTCTGTTTCTTAGTCAGTACCTTTTTCCAGTGGAATTCTCTGCTTAGTATTGGAAGCATATTAATTTCTGAAGAGAACATATTATTAGATTCTGCTTTCTAATCCATTTTACATCTTTTATGAATGTTATGAGTGAATTCAAACCATTCAAATTCATACTATTGATTCTTAATTGGTCATTTCCCTGCATCAGAACCTCTTTTGTTTTTTGCCTTATCACCTTCCCCCAGGTCCCAACAGAGTATCTGATTGAAAATAGTAATCTATAATATGAAATCTGCTCCTACTCTTCTGTTCTTCTTTTACAAACTGAACTCAGACCTCATGATCACACTTTCTATCTTTATTTTCTCCCTTAGTGATCAAGTTGTTTCACTTGAGTTTATTTTTAATGTCTATTCTCTCTTGAAATCTCCTTTACTTCTTATACTTCTCGGTCTTCCCCTTCCTTGTCCCTAACTTTATCTATCAATTTTCATATATTTCTGCATGAAACTGAATTTGTACTTATGAATGTGTGTTTTAATGTTCAGCTTTTCTTTATGCAGTAAATATAATTGATTAAACTTCAAATGACATAGAATACATATGCATGCCATCTCTCTCTGTGTATATATGCATGTATATATATATGCATGTGTCATATATACACATACACACACGTGTATACACACACACACAGAAAGAGAGAGAGAGAGATTTAGAAGCCCATTTCTGATAAGTAGTCAGTATATACTTTTACACTGTTTTTCGCATAGAGGAAATTGATATATTTGTAGGTCTAGGCAGGTATTATCCATCTATCTGTCTGTCTGTCTGTATATCTTTCTATCATCTATCTGTCTGCCTACGTACCTGATATCAAGAACATATGCAATGAGCTAGATGTCAAGAAAGATCAGTTGAAAAGTGACCATTCTCAATCAATCAACATTTTTTAATCACTTCCTATGTTCCAGACAGTGTACTAAATCTGAGGATATACAAAAAAGGCAAAAGACAATCCCTGATCTCAAGAATTTGCAATATAATGAGGAAGATGAAATGCAAATATATACAAAGCAAGATATACGTAAGATAAATAGGAAATAATTAACAAAGAGAAGACACTTAAAAGGGATAGGGATACGTTTCTTATAAAGGATGGGATTTTAGTTGGGACTTCAAGGAAACTAGGGAAGTCAGCAGATGGAGTGAAGGAGGGAAAGAATTTGACAGGCACATACCATACCTTGAGATGAGAAATGGAGTGTCTTGCTCATGAAAGAGCCAGAAGGCTACTGTCACTGGATTAAAGAGTGCATGGCAGGTGTAAGAAAACTGAAAAGGAAGGAGTGAACAAGATTATAAATGGTTTTGAATGGCAATCAGAGTATTTTTTATTTGATAATGGAGATAATGGTGAGTCAATGGTGTTTACTCAGTAGGGGAAGTGGCATCGTAGGACCTTTGTTTTAGAAAATCACTCTAGTGGTTGAATGGAGAATAAATTGGAGTAGGAAGTGACTTACAGCAAATAGACTCTGAAAAATGTTATTGCAATAGTCCAGGAATGACATGATGATGACCTGTACTAGAGCAATGGCAATGGCAGAGGAGAGAAGAGAGGATATTTGAAAAATATTGCCAAGGTAAAACTGACAAGCAATGACAACAGGTAGAACATGGGGACTGAGAGATACTGAGAAGTTGAGGATGATTCCTACATTGTAAGTCTGAGAAATTGAGACCATGATGTTGCCATATACAGTAAAAGGGAAAGTACAATAATTGGAAGGTTTATGGTTAAAATATAATGAGTTTGTTTTTGAACCTGGTTAGTTTAAAATGTCTATGGCACTTGGAAATGCAAGACAGAAGATCAACAAAGAGGTTTGGGCACAATAGTTATATTTGCAAATCATAAGTAAAGAGATGGTAATTAAAGCCATTGGAGTTGAAATCACCAACTACAGTAGTAATCAGGTTGAATAGAATTTTCTACAGAAAATTTCAATAGAAAATCCCAAGATTTTCCAATCTTGGGAGACAAGATGGAAGAGTGATGGGTAACTGCTATCTCCCTCCCCTTGTTATTTCCCTGAAAAAGCCCTGGAACAGTGGGAGCAGCAGAAGGAGTAAACAGACTCTCAGCACAGGAGGCTAGATGAAAGAGTGTCTCTCTTGCTGTGGCCAAAGATGACCAGTACAGGATCAGAGCTGTCCCAGACAATCCCACCTTAACAAGCCAGGTGAAGATCTTGAACCCCAGGGAGGTGAACCCAGCAACTGGCAACAAAAGGACTGCAGGTGTGCCGCAGCACCCTAGTGGAATAGAGAAGATGCTAGACCAGAAAATTTAGCTTGCCTATGCTCTAGTTCAGCAAAGGAACCTCCAGCATCCAGACCACCCCTTCCTCACACACACACTACCTTCAGGGTAACTGCAGGTAAACCCAAAAAGACCTAATTGCTTTCAAACACAAGCCAGCTCAGCACCAAGTAAGCTGCAGCATTTCATTTGCAGCTGAAAGAACCAGAGGCCACAACACACAAAGCCTCAAGTTTTAGGCCCAGGAACTGTGGGACAGAGCTCCCTGTGCCACAGATGCAGAAATCTGCCTTAAAGTCCAGAGAAAGGATTATTATCATGACTAAAAAGCAGAGCAGAAAAGAAAAGATCACAGAATGTTTCTAGTGGTACAAGGACCATTGAGGGTCAGCATTGAGAATGTACTCTCATCTGAAACTTCAGAAGGGAATATGACCTGGTGAGAAGCACAAAGATCCTTCTTGGAAGAGCTCGGGAAGGATTTTAAAACCCAGATTAGAGAAATGGAAGAAAAACTGACCAATGATTTTTAAAATACGAAGAAAGAATTCACTGAAGAAGACAACTCCTTAAAAAGGAAAATTGGACAAAAGGAAAAGGAAATACAAAACCTAACTGGTGAAAATAACTCCTTAAAAGGAACAAATGGATAAATGGAAAAGGAGATGCAAAAATTAACTGAAGAAAACAATTTGATAAAAAATAGAATCAGGGAAGTAGAAGTTAATGAATCTATGAGACATCAAGAATCAGTCAAACAGAATCAAAAGAATGAAAAGATAGAAGAAAATGTAAAAATATCCAACTGGAAAAACAACTGACATGGAAAATAGATCCAGGAGAGAGAATCTAAAGATTATTGGGCTACCAGAAAGCCATGATGAAAAAAAGAGCCTGGACAATATCATCCAAGAAATCATCAAGTAAAATTGCCCAGAAGTCCTACATCCTGAGGACAAAGTAGTCATTGAAAGAATCCACCATTCACCTCCAGGAGGGATCCCAAATTAAAAACACCAAGGAATATCTTTGCCAAATTCCAGAAATTCAAATAGAGGAGAAAATACTTCAGGCAGCCAGAAAGAAAATATTCAAATATTGAGGAGTTAACAACAGGATGACATAGGACTTTGAAGCTTCTACATTAAAAGATTGAAGGGAAGGGGGAGCTGAGATGGCAGAATAGAAAGACACACATGTGCTGACTCTCCCCCCACAGCCCATGAAATGCCTGTAGAGAGGGACTCTCAACAAGTTCTGGAGCAACAGAGGTGGAGAACAACGGAGTGGAATAGATTACCAACCCAGGGTGACCTGAAAGGTCAGTGGGAAATGTCTGTCACACCAGATGCGGAGCAGAGCCCAGCCCAACCTTGGTCGTGCTGCACAGCTCTGGAGAATGATGCAAGCAGGCCTTGGGGGCAGAATCTCCAGTCACAGTAGCAGCAGTTCACAGATCCCTCCACCCCCAGGTGTCAAATGTCAGTGACAGGGTTTTTTCAGCCTCCCAAGAAGGGAGAAGGGCCTTCCCATAGCTCCCAGACCAGGGTACATACTTGATTGTGCCACCTTGGAGGACATGAGATTTTATAGATCCCCAGAGTATACCCTACTCTTGACAAAGGACACAAAAGTCAAGTAACTGGTTGGGAAAATGCCCAAAAAGGGGAAAAAAATAAGACTATAGAAGGTTACTTCCTTGGTGAACAGATATCTTCCCCATTTGGATGAGGAAGAATAATGCTTACTATCAGAGAAAGACATAAAAGTCAGGCTTCTGTATACCAAACACACAAAATAAATATTCAATGGTCTTACGCCATGGAAGAACTCAAAAAGGAATTTGAAAATCAAGGTAGAGAGCTGGAAGAAAAACTGGGAAGAGAAATGAGAGAGATGCAATAAAAGCATGAAAAGCAGGTCAACACCTTGCCTAGGGAGACCCAAAAAAATGCTGAAGAAAATAACACCTTGAAAAATAGGCTAACTCAATTGGAAAAAGAGGTCATAAGAGCCAATGAGGAGAAGAATGCTTTAAAAAGCAGAATTAGCCAAATAGAAAAGGAGGTTCAAAAACTCACTGGAGAAAATAGTTCTTTAAAAACTAGAATGGAACAGATGGAGGCTAATGACTTTATGAGAAACCAAGAAATCACAAAACAAAACCAAAAGAATGAAAAAAAATGGAAGATAACGTGAAATATCGCATTGGAGAAACAACTGACCTGGAAAATAGATCCAGGAGAGACAACTTAAAAATTATGGGACCACCTGAAAGCCATGATCAAAAAAAGAGCTTAGACATCATTTTTCATGAAATTATCAAGGAAAACTGCCCTGATATTCTAGAACCAGGGAGCAAAATAAATATTGAAAGAATCCACCAATGACCTCCTGAAAGAGATCCAAAAAAGAAACTTCTAGGAACGTTGTGGCCAAATTCCAGAGTTCCCAGGTCAAGGATAAAATATTGCAAGCAGATAGAAAGAAACACTTTAAGTATTGTGGAAATACAATCAGGATAACACAAGATCTAGCAGCCTCTATATTAAGGGATTGAAGGGTGTGGAGGATGGTATTCCAGAAGTCAAAGGAACTAGGACTAAAACCAAGGAATCACCCAGCAAAACTGAGTATAATGCTTTTGGGAGAAAATGGTCTTTCATTGAAATAGAGGACTTTCAAACATTCTTGATGAAAAGACCAAAGCTGACAAGAAAATTTGACTTTCAAACACAAGAATCAAGAGAAGCATAAAAAGGTAAATAGGAAAGAAAAATCATAAGGGACTTATTGAAGTTGAACTGTTTACATTCGTACATGGAAAACAACATTTGTAGCTCTTGAAACTTTTTTCAGTATCTGGGTAGTTGGTGCGATTACCCACACACATACATGGAGAGAGAGAGAGAGAGAGAGAGAGAGAGAGAGAGAGAGAGAGAGAGAGAGAGAGAGAGAGAGAGAGAGAGAGAGAAAGAGAGAGAGAGAGAGAGAGAGACAGAAAGAGAGAGGGAGAGAGAGACACAGAGAGAGACAGAGAGACAGAGAGAGACAGAGAGCACAGGGTGAGTGGAATAGGATGGGATCATATCTTAAAAAATGAAATTTAGGGGTGGGAGAGAAATATATTGGGAGTAGAAAGGAAGAAATGGAATGGGGCAAATTATCTCTCATAAAAGAGGCAAGTAAAAGACTTTTCAGTGGAAGGAAAAAGGGGGGAAGTGAGAGAAAAAAACATGAAGCTTGCTCTCATCACATTTGACTAAAGGAAGGAATAAAATGTGTGCTCATTTTGGTATGAAAACCTATCTTACAATACAGGAAAGTGGCAGCAAAGGGGATAAGCAGATTTTGGGGATAATAGATGGGAGGGAAATGGGAGAAGGGAGTAATTAGAAGTCAACACTCTTGGGGAGGGACAGGGTCAAAAGAGAGAATAGAAGACATAGGGGGCAGGATAGGATGGAGGGAAATATAGTTAGTCTTACACAACATGACTATTATGGAAGTCATCTGCAAAACTATACAGATATGGCCTATATTGAATTGCTTACCTTCCCAATGGGGATGGGTAGGGAGGGTGGGAGGAAGAGAAGTTGGAACTCAAAATTTTAGGAACAACTGTTATATATTGTTCTTGCATACAACTAGGAAATAATACAGGTAATGGGGTATAGAAATTTATCTTGTCCTAGAAGACAAGATAGAAGATGGGGATAAGGGAAGGGAGGGATGTTGGAAGAGAAGGCAGATTGGAGGTAGGGGTAGTTAGAATGCTCAGAGTTTTGGGGTGGGTGGAGGGGAAAAATGGGGAGAAAATTTGGAACTCAAAATTTTGTGGAAATGAATGTTGAAAACAAATAAATTTTTAAAAAAACAATCAAGAAAAAAAAGATTGAAGAAATTGGAATACTATATTCCATAAGGCAAAGGAACTGGGACTGCAACAAAGGATTAATTATCCAGCAACACTGAGCATAATATTTCAAGCAAGGAGACGGGCATTCAGTGAAATAAGGGATTTCCAGACTTTCTGATGAAAATGCCAAAACTCAACAGAAAATTTGATCTTAAAAGCAAGCCTCACGAGAGGCATAAAAAGGTAAACAGGGATAAAAACAAAAGACAAAAATCCTTGTTACACAATATGGCAAACTGTTTACATCCTTGTAAGGGAGGATGATACTTCTTAATATTGGGAATTGTATACTTATTATGAGATGTAAAAGATATACATAGATAGAAGCAGTGGGTTTAAATTAAATGATGTGATGATAACAAATATGATTTAAGCATAAGAAGGGATTGTAATGGGAGATGTAGAAAGGAGAAGGCAGAAAAAAAATAAATTCCATCACAGGAAGAAGCACAAAAATACATTACAGTATAGGGAAAGAAGGGAGGGAGATGAGTATTGTTTGAGAGGTACTCTTACCTTATTGGATTCAAGGAGGGTACAACAAACTCACTTAAGTATAGAAATACAACTAGCTCTAAGGGCAATAGGAGGGGAAGGGGGAAAGAAAAGGGAGGGGAAAGTAAAAGGGAGGGAAGAAATAGTAAGGCAAAAAGGAATTGAAAGGGAGGGGGCCAAAAAGAAGGGAGGGAAGACTGAGGGAAGCAGTGGACAAAAATTAAAATTCTGTTGTGGAGGGGAAGGGAGAACTAAAATTATAAACAAGGGGAAAGGGCATGAAGGGAAAGATACAAATTGTAATCATAACTGTGCTTGAGAATGGGATAAATTCTCCCATAGAACAGAGATGGATAGAAGAAAGAATTAAAAACCATAATCCAACAATTTGTTGTTTACAAGAAACACATTTGAAAAGGGGAAGTACACATAGGGTAAAGGAAAAAATGTTGGAGCAGAATTTATTGTGCTTCAGCTGTTATAAAAAAAAAAAACAAGGGTAGCAATCTCAATCTAAGACAAAGCAAAAGAGGAAATAGATATAATCAAAAGTGATAAGTAAGGAAACTATATCCTGCTAAAAGGTACCATAGACAACGAAACAATTTCATTCCTAAACATATATGCTCCAAGTGGAATAGCATCCAACTTCTCAGAAGAGAAGTTGTGGGAGTTGCAGGAAGAAATAATATCAGAATTATACTTGTGGGGGACCTCAGCATCCCCCTCTCTGAATGTGATAAATCTAACCACAAAATAAACAAAAAAGAAGTTAAGGAGGTGAATAGAACTCTGGATGAGGTATATATGATGGATCTCTGGAGAAAACTGAATGGGAATAGAAAGGAATGCATCTTTTTCTCACTGATACATGGCACATATACAAAAATTGATCGTGTGCTAGGTCATAAAACCCTCACAATCCAGTACAGAAAGGTAGAGATACTGAGGGCATCATTCTCAGATCATATGTAATAAAGGCCATGGAAACAAACCAAAAGTTAATTGGAAATGAAACAATTTAATCCTAAAGAAAGAGCAGATTAAGTAACAAATTATAGAAACAAACAACAACTTCATTCAAGAGAATGACAATAATGAGACAACCTACAAATTTTATGGGATACTGCAAAAGCAGTCCTTAGGGGAAGTTTCATATTTTTGAGTGACTACATGAACAAAATAGAGAAAGAGGAGATCAATAAAGTGAGCATGTAGCTGAAAAAAACCTCAAAAAAGAAGTAATTGAAAATCCCCAAATAAATACCAAAGTAGAAATACTGAAAACCAAAGGAGAGATTAATAAAATTGAAATTAAGAAAACTACTGAAATAACAAAACAAGGAGTTGGGGAAAAAAAACAATAAAATTGATAAAATGATGGTCAATTTGATTCAAAAAAAGGAACACCAAATTACTAATATCAAAAATTAAAACAGTAAACTCACCTCCAATGAGGAGGAAATTAAACCTATAATTTGAAGTTACTTTGCCCAACCATATACCCATAAATTCGACAATCTAAATGAGACGGTTGATTTTTTTTTAAGGATACAAGTTGCCTAGACTAGCAGAAGAAGAGGTTGAACACTTAAATAGCCCCAACTCAGAAAAAGAGATTGAACAAAACTATCTATGAACTGCCTAGGAAAAAATCTCCAGTGCAGATAGATTCACAAGTGAATTCTATCAAACATTCAAAGAATAGTTAATTCCAATACTATACAGACTATTTAGGAAAATTGGGGAAAATGGAATCTTCCCAAATACTTTTTGTGATACAAATATGGTTTTGACACCTAAACCAGGAAGAGCCAAAACAGAGAAAGAAAATTGTAGACCACTTTCTCTAATGAATATAGATGTAATTATTTTAAATAAGATTTTAGCAAAAAGAATACAGCAACTAATCACAGGAACAATACATTATGATCAGGTATGGTTTATACCAGGAATGCAGGGATGGTCAAATATTAGAAAAGCTATTAGCATTATTGATCATATCAACAGCAAAACTAACAGACACCACATGATTATCTCAATAGATGCGGAAAAACCTTTTGACAATATACAACATCTGTTCTTATTGAAAATACTGGAGAACATGGGAATAAATGGAACTTTTCATAAAATAATAAGCAGTATCAACCTAAAATCTTCAGCGAGCTTTATATGCAATGGGGATAAGGTAGATGCATTTCCAATAAGATCAGGGGTGGAAACAAGGATGTCCGTCATCCCCACTATTATTCAATATTGCACTAGAAATGTTAGCTGTAGCAATAAGAGAAGAAAAGGAAATTGAAGGAATTAGAATAGACAAAGAAGAAACTAAGTTATCACTCTGCAGATGATATGATGATATATTTACAGAATCCCAGAGAATCAAGTAAAAAGCTACTTGAAATAATAAACAACTTTGAGAAATGTGTAGGTTACAAAATAAACCTACACAAATCTTCTGCATTTCTACATGTTACTAGCAAAGCCCAACAGCAAGAGATAGAAAGAAAATTTCCATGTAAAGCTGTGGTAGACCCTATAAAGTATTTGGTAGTCTACTTGGCAAAACAAACCCATGGACTATCTGAATACAATTACAAAACACTTTTCACACAAATAAAGTCAGATCTAAGTAACTGGAAAAACATCATTTCCTTGTGGATGGGAAGGGAAATAAATTTTTAAAAAAACAATCAAGAAAAAAAAAAAGATTGAAGAAATTGGAATACTATATTCCATAAGGCAAAGGAACTGGGACTGCCAATATTTTTAAAAAATGATAATTTTGCCTAAATTAATTTGCTTATTCAGTGCCATACCAATCAAACTATCAGATAATTATGTTTTAGAGCTAGAAAACATAACATCTAATTTCATCTGAAGAACAAAAGGTTCAGAATATCAAGGGAACTAATGAAAAGGAATGCTAATGAAAGTGGCTAAGCTCTACCCAATCTCAAATTTTATTATAAAGCAACAATTATCAAAACCACTTGGCACTAACTAAGAAACAGAAGGGTAGACCAGTGGAATAGTTTAGGTATCCAAGACTCAGTAGTCAGTGACTATAGAAATGTACTGTTTGATAAACCAATGGACCTCAGCTTCTGGGATAAGAACTCACTGTTCAACAAAAATTGCTTAAAAGTGTGGCAGAAAGGAAGCATAGACCAATGCCTGATATTGTACGCAAGAATAAAGTTCAAATGAGTACACGATCTAAGTATAAAGACTGACACTATAAACAAATTAGGGGAGCAAGGAATAGTATATTTATCACAGTTATGGAGAAGGAAGATTTTTTGATTAAACGAGAAAACATTATGAAGTTCAAAATGGATAGTTTTTATTACATTAAATTGAAAAGTTTTTGCACACATAAACCAACTGCAATCAATATTAGGAGGGAAGCAGAAAACTGGGAAAGAATTCTTGCAACTAGTGTCTGGGATAAAAGTCTCATTTCTAAAATATACAGAGAATTGAGTCAAATGTACAAGAGTACGAGTCATTCCCCAATTGATAAATGGTCAAATGACATGACAGGGCATTTTCAGAGGAAGAAACCAAAACTATCTTTATTCATATGAAAAAGTGCTCTAAATCACTATTGATTAGAGAGATGCAAATCAAAACAACTCTGAGATATCACATCACACTGATCAGATTGGCTAACATGACAAAACAGGATGATGATAAATGTTGGAGAAGATGTGGGAAAGTTGCAACACTAATTCAGTTTTGGTGGAACTGTGAGCTGATCCAGCCATTCTGGAGAGCAATTTGGAACTATGCCCAAAGGATTACAAAAATGTGTATACACTTTGACCCAGCCATACCATTTCTAGGACTATATCCCCAAGAGACCATAAAAATGGGAAAGGGTCCCACATGTACAAAAATATTTATTGCAGCACTCTTCGTGGTGACCAAAAACTGGAAATCAAGGGGTGCCCATCAGTTGAGGAATGGCTGAATAAATTGTGGTATGTGAATGTAGTGGAATACTATTGTGCCATAAGAAATTATGAACAGAAAGATTTCAGAGAAGTTTATATGCCCTCATGCTGAGTGAAAGGGGCAGAAACAATAGAACTTTATACACAGCAACAACCACAGTGTAAGAGGATTTTTTCTGGTAGTCTTAGAACTTCATTGCATTGCAAGGAACCAAAATATTCCCAATGGTCTCTTAAGGCAAAATGCCTTCCACATCCAGATAAAGAACTATGGAATTCAATCTCAGAATGTAGCAGATTATTTTCTTTTGTTTTACCTTTTGGTTTGTTTTATGATTTCTCCCACTCATTTTAATTCATCTATGCAACAAGACTAAGGTGAAAATGTATTTAATAGGAATGTATATGTAGAACCTCTATAAAATTGTATGCCAACTCAGGGAAGGAGAGGGGAGGGAGGGGAGGATGGAAGGGGGAAAATATCTAAGTTATATGGAAGTGATTGTAGAACAATGAAAACAAATAAAATCATAAAAAAAAGATTAAAAAAAAGATGACCCCAGACAGAACCCTAAGGTCTCATTCTCCATTAACCTCCAGGGACTACTAGAACTGTCACAAATACTTAAGTTGTGTTTTTGGTAAGTCTGAAGGATCCACATTGATTTGTTTCAGCTGTTCTAAGGTTTTTTTCAATTTCCTAAGTACTCTCAGAAGAATCTTACTTTTTTGCAGCAAATCATAAAACTTTATGTCCTCATGAGTTTCTTACAATTCTATCCAATAGCCCTGGAATTATTAGAGCCATGAAGGTTTCTTGGGATAGTGAATTAGTCCAGTACTAGGAAAAAGGCACTCAAGGAACTTACAGGTTTGCAGTACTTACATATTCATAAATACGAAATTCTATGGTAGTGAAATGATTTACATATCAGATTTAGACCAGAAAACCACCCCAAATACTTGACAAGCTTACTGTAGACAATGGAACTCACAATAACTCTCAAAAGAGGCACAAAGGGTTTGCTTGACTTATCAGTGCATATGTTGAGGGAAATAGAAATTCTACATGGTTCCAGCATAGGTACAAATGCATGTCTATATGATGTATAAGCATATGTATTGCTAATTAAATCTATTACATTTGTTAGCTATTTAAGTATATACAACCGATCCCTTAAGTGTTAAAGCTTCAAATACAGAGATTCTATAGTAGACCTTGCATATCTATGCAAGTTGCTATTTTAAAGTGTCTTTGAAATACCCATGATTTGGCTAGGGTTGGATTTCAAAGAGAAAATAAGCTTTTTAATGGAAAACTGCATTCCACCCCCTCTGTTTAGAAGAGATTTTGAAAGTCTTAGGCTGGTAGATAAAAAGAGGTCTCAAGGTGCCATAGTATCAGAAACAAGACAACTATCATAAAACATAGAAGCTTAGATCAGAGTCAGCATTCAGGCGCCTGACATTTTCTGATCTAAAGTACATGAAATTCTTCAATATCTAGTTCTGTTTAAGAAGCAGTAAAACAAATATTTTTGTGAGTTTTCTATTACTATATTCTTCTTGATTAACTCCAAAAATTTTGAAGGTAGTCATCCTGAAAGATTTAGGGTCTTCTTCTTTTAGTCTAGTTCCTGGCAAAGAAAATTAGAGCACAATTTAAAGTATAGGGTTAATGGAAAAGGATAGTGATTCACATTTAACTGGTACTTTGTGGTACCTATGCAAGAACCACTTCAGATAGGTGATTAGTACATTGTTAGTCCAATTTTACTAATGAACACATTGAAGGACATAGAAGTTCAACGATTTGCCCATGGTCATACAACTTTTCATTGTCTGAGTTAGATTTATATTCAGATCTTAGTTCAGAGCTTATTCCACAGTAATAATATTTATGTTTATACTAGTTTACATTTATATAATGATTTAAGGTTTCCAAAGCACTTTGCAGACATTATATCTCATTCAGTCCTCACAACAAATCTAAGAGGTGGGTGCATTATTATCCCTTTCTACAGATATGGAATTTGAGGCTGAGAGAGACTGAATAAGTTGCTCAGAACCACACAGCTAAGTAAATGTCTTGGAAAAATCTGAACTCAGGTACTTATGATTCTGTATAACTTACTCTATCTGCTGTGCCACCTAACTTCCTAAAAGAAAGGAACATAAAATGTTAAACTCATTTTGTCCTTGGTCAAGGTTCATGTTGCAAGAGAGCCTATTTCTTGCCTGATTACTTGCTCAACTAAAGATTGAGCCATGGAACTGTGAAGCTTAGAAATGAGCCTAGATGAAGGTTATCAAGGCCAGTTCTTTTTGGGAGGCCTTAATACTTGGTGTCTTGATAAGCTCAGAAAGAGACTCCAAATTCTTCTTGTTCATAGAGATACACAAACCAGAGGGATATTACAGAATAACTAGACTTTCTGGACATGCTTATGAAGAGTTCAGGAATAAAGCCTATACTCAGGATATATCTTCATTTAGCCAGAAAATTAAAGGGTCCTTATTTCCTTGCATGATCAGGGATCCTTAGAAAAGCAGTTCCCAAAAGCCAACAGGCAGGTTTTAGGGTAGTGATTTCCTAGCCACAGAAAATATGTATTTTCTTAGCTTTCACCCACAGTAGGCCTATTTCCAATTGGTTCCTTATCAAATAGGATTTCTACTTCATATGCTCATTTCCTTCTTGGAGGCTTAAATCTTAGGCAAATCTTAGATAATTTGATTTAGAATTGTAAAGTACTTTACAGGTGTTCTAAACCCTCCCCCCTGTTTTATAGAAAAGGAACTGAGGTGCAGAGATGATAAATGTCTTGTCTGAGGTCATACAGTTAGGAATGAAAAAAATAAGGTGTGAAATACTCAAAACAATGCTCTTTCTGCCATGCAACACAGGTTATTAAATTGATCAGTTTGCCAAATTTGAGAGAGTTTAAATTCAATACAAATAAATTTTCCAAACTTTTTAAATATTTAGATATTCCTTGAGTAATTATATTTCTTTTTGCAATTTATTTCTAATTTCAATTCTGAATTCTCTCCCACCTTTCACTTCTCTTCCACCTATTGAGAAAGCAAGGCATTATGGTATTCATCACATATGAAGTGATGCAAGATATATTACTGGATTAGTTATGTTGTGAAAACAAAATCAGGAGAAATAAAGGGAAAAATGCTTAAATCTGTACTCTGAGTCCATCATTTCTATATCTGAATGTCGATAATATTTTTCAACATGATCCCTTTATCCTTGTGGTGATTTGCTGAATTTTTCAGAGTTACTAAGTCTTTCACAGTTGATTATTTTTAAATTATCAGTGTTACTGCATACATTGTTCTCCTGACTCTCTTTACTTTACTTTGGATCAGTTTCTATAAGTCTTCTTACATTTATCTGAAACTATTTCCTTCCTGATTTCTCATATCACAATTGTATTACATCATATTCATAGAGCAAAACTTGCTCAGCCATTCCCTAATTGATAGTCATCTTCTCAGTTCCAATTCTTTGCCACCACAAAAATAACTGCTGTCAATATTTTTCACATATGAGTCCTTTCTCCATTTGTGTTGATCTCCTTGAAGTTTAATTATATTTCATTTGAAATGTATCAAAGGATCTTGTATACTGAATTGAGAAAGTAGGATGTCTTACTGACCAAATGTTTCCCTTTTTAAAAGACGAATATCCTCAATGTATTTAAATCTATGGTCAACCAGTTCTTTAGTAATTCTAACAGAATATAAAGATTTGAATGAAACTAACCTGTTATAAGCTAGTTTCAAAGAGTTTAGTGTAAGTCAGAAATGCTGCCAATTGGAAGCCTGAAGATAGGAGAAGTTATTTCTAATAAAAATTCAAATTGCTCCAATGATTATATTTCCTTGAAGGATAGTTACTGATAGTGTAGATGTTTAATTCTGGATGTCCTACCTGCATAGTTATTTTTCTATGCAATTTATCTCTTCTTTCATTTTGATACTTTGGGCACTGTGGTCCAACAAAGGCTATCGTAATGTAATGAACTTTCTCCAATATCTGTGGCACTAAGTTAATGAGGGATCATTTTTCTACTCCTGAAGAAATTTGAGCTACATATCTCTTCTGTAAAGGATGGGGAAGTAAGCAAATGATGAAACAAACAAAAAGAGATAAGCTGGAGTTGTTGCTGCTGCTATTTCCCCCTCAATGATAAAAGCTCTGAAAATTGCATTATTTGATGCCATCTGGGTATTGAAATGCCTTATTGATGTAGACAACAATCCAACACAGGTATTGGGCTCTTATCCTCTCTTGGGTCATTAGGTTTTCAGGGTGCAGATAATTGCAGAACACATGGATACCAGGAAAATACAACGGATATTAATAACAAAATACATTTCAACAAAAATGCAAATTTATGGTCTTCACTGTGAAACAACATTGATCTTCCTTCTAACACAGATATTCTTTGTGCTATTTCTTAATTTACATTATTTTGGAAATTATTGTTATATTTACATAGAAACACACATGATTTCTGATTTGGAAGCAACCTCATTAGATATGTGGTTCAATCTCTGCCTGAGAATGAATCATCCAGCAATTCTGAGTACCCAACAAGTGGTCATCTATCTTTTCTTTGAAGATATCTGATGACAGGAAGTCTTTACCTCCTTAGGCAACTCATTTCATTTGTGGGTTATTCTCCTCAAAACTAAATTTGAGGGTAAATTGCTGTAGTTCTCCCATATTTACATCCAAGCAACCATAAAATAGTGTCCCAGAACAAATCCTAGAACAGTAGAGCTAGTGGAAAGATAGGCTAGATTGGTCTTTGAGCCCAGGAGACTTGGAGGTTCAGTTAGAAAGGTTTATCTCACATCCAGTAAAGGACAAGTACATTCCTGGACAGGAAGTGTTCCAGCAAGTCATCAGCAATCCCCATATCAGCAAACCGGTGGGGGATATTGAGCCCTACTGTGGTGGATCAGACAAACACCAAAAATAAGCATCTCCTTCCCCTGCAAAGAACCTTAGACTAGCCAGAAGAACTGAAAGACTCCAGTTCCAAGAATCACGACATGCTTTATTGCAGGTCTGGGCTGACAAGTACCCTCCAGTGGCCAGATCTCCATGTGCATCAGTATAGCCCCAAGAAAATGCAAGGAAATCCCCGTGGGCTCCAGCACTTGTCAGACACCGTCATGAGAACTCCAGCTTAGCACCAAGTACATTGTCAGACACCTATAGTCTTCAGCATTGCCAGCCCCTCCCACTTCACCCCCTTAACTCAGTGCCAGAAATGAGGATACACTGTGAGCCACATTAGCATAACACCAGCGTAAATAGCCAAGACCTGCAGACACAGGCACAAGAAGATACATCCCCTTCCACCATGGGAGTAGAGATTAAATTTAAAAGAAATGAAAAAAACAAAAAAAGATGAGCAAACAGCAGCAATAGCAACAACAAAGAACCTGAAAGTAGAAAACTATTATAGTGAAAGGGAAGACCAAGATACAAAGTCAGAAGAGTACAGTGTAAAAAAGAAAAAACAAACAAACCTATGAGCAAAACCCTTACAAAACAAAGAAAACTGAGAAGTATCCCAAGCCTATAAGGGGGGACTCAAAAAAGGAGTTCAAAATCATGTAAGAGAGATGGAAGAAAAATTGAGAAAATAAATGAGTGATGCAAGAGAATCACAAAAAAAATTGTTGATAGCTTGGAAAACTGCTTAAAAACTAGAATGGAAAAATGGACCAAATGGAAAAGAAGATATAAAAATCTACTGAAGAAAGCAGTGTACAATTGGCCAAATAGAAAAGATGGTACAAAAGCTAACTGAGGAAAACACATCTTAAAAGTTAGAATCGGGGATGTGAAATCTCATGACTTTATGAGACATCAAGAATCAAGCAAATTCAAAAGAATGAAAAAAGTGGAAGAAAATATGTTTTATAGAAAAAAAAAGACAACAATTGATCTAGGAAAAAATAGATCCAGGAGACAGAATATAAGTATCATTTGACTACCTAAAAGCCATAATCAAAAGGAGAACCTGGAAAGCATGTTTAAATAAGTTATCCAAGGAAACTGCCCTGATGTCCTGGAACCAGAGGGCAAAAAAGGTGTTGAAAGAATCCACCAATATAATCACCTCAGGAAAGACCCCAAAATGAAAACTCCAAGGAATATTATAATCAAATTTCACACTATTAGGTCAAGGAAAAAAAGACTACAAGTGGTGAATCAGAAAGAAACAATTCAAATAGCAGGGAGTCACAATTAGGATCACATAGGACCTGGCAGCTGCAACATTAGAGGATGGGAAGTCATGAGACATGATATTCCAAAAGGCAAAGAAGCTAGGATACAAAAAAGAATCACTTCACTCAGCAAAATTAAGTATCTTACATCAAGGGGGGGGAAAATGATCATCCAATGAAAGAGAAGGATTTCAAGTTTTTATAAAGACCAGAATGAAACCAAAATTTTGATTTTCAGTATCAAGACCCAAGAGAAGCATAAGAAGGTAAAAGGGGAAAAGAAAACAAGGGATTCAATAAAGCTAAGCTATTTACATCCTTTTGTGGGAAGATGATGCATGTAATTATTAAAAATTGCATCACAATAGAGGTAGAAGGAACATACATCAATAGAGGGTATGGGTATAAGTGCATTGGAGGGAATGGCATTACAATAAGGGGTGGCAAAGAGGAGTAGAGTGTATGTAGAAGGAAGGGAGAAGTAGAATGGGATAATTTCTTTCACATGAGGAGGTGCAAAATGTCTATTACAGTGGAGGGGAAGATGCAAAGGTGGACTATGGGCATTCCTTAAAGTTTGCTATTATCTATCTTACCTGACAGGGAGTGGGTGGGGAAGAGATCAAGAAAAAGATAGGGACTGACAGAAGTGAGGGCAGATCAGAGGAAGTAGCACACCGAAGCAAAACACTGGTGAGGAGGGAAAGAGAGAAAGGAGAGAGAGAACAGAGAGGGTGAATAATGAAATGGAGGAAAATACACAGGCAGTAATAATAAATGTGAATGTGAATGGGATGAACTATTCCATAAAACATGCATGGATTGCAGAGAGAATTAAAAGTCAGAATCCTACAAATATGTCTTTTACAAGAAGAGTGACACACGATGTCAAGATAATGGGCTGGAGCAGAATCGTTTATGCACCAGCTGAGAAGAAAAGAAAAAGCACGGATAGCAATCTTGATCTCAGACAAAGTAAAAGCAAGAATAGACCGAATTAAAAAAAATAAAGTAGGAAACTGTGTCTTGCTAAAAAATGCCACAAACAATGAAGCAATACCAATATGAAACATATATGTGCAAAGTAGTATAGTATCCAAATTTTTAAAGGAGAAGTTAAATGAGTTACAGCTATACTAGTAGGGGAGCTCAACTGTATCCTCTCAGAATCTAATAAATTCAACCCAAAAGTAAAAAAGAAAGAAGCTAAGGAGGTAAATGGAATTTTAGAAATATTAGATAGGGCAGACCTTTAACTTTATTTTGACATAAAGTTTGATACATGGAAAAGTTAGAAAAGTATGGAATAGTCATTCTCCCTGTCAGATCTATGTGGAGGGAGCAATTTGTGATGACGCAAGAGACAGAGAACATTACAAAATAAAATAGATAATTTTGAATATAGTGAATTATAAAAAAATCTTTTGCACAAGCAAAACAAATGCAACCAAAATTAGAAAAAAAACTCAGAAATATAGGAAACAATCTTTACAGCAAGTGACTCATAAACTTTTCTTAAACATACAGAGAACTGAATCAAATTTATATGACTACAAGCCATTCCCCAAATAATAAATGATCAAAGGATATGAGCAAGCAGTTTTCAGATGATGAAATCAAAGGTATCTATAGGCATATGAAAAAGTGGTCTAAATGACTTTGAGTGGGAGAAATGCAAATTAAAACAAGTCTGAGGTACCACATCACACCTATCAGATTGCCTACCATGAAAAAACAGAAGAATAATAAATGTTGGAGAGGATGAGAGGAAATGGGACACCACTGCAGTTATGAAGTGATTCAGCCATTCCGGAAGGCAATTGGGAATTGTGCCCAAAGTGCAACTAAACTGTGCATACCCTTTGATCCAAGTATAAAAGCTATCACTTTATCAAAGCAGTATCACTGCTAGATTTGTATCCTGAAGAGATAAACCAAAAAAAAAAGGGGGGGGGGAAGGACCTACAGGTACAAAACCAGTAAAATACTGGAAATTAGGGGGATGCCCATCACTTGGGGAATGACTGAACAACCTACTTCATCTGAATATAATGCAATAATATTGTTCAATAAGAAATAAAGATCAGGCAAATTTCAGAAAAATCTGGAAAGTCTTGTATGAACTGAAGCAAAGTAAAATAGCAGAACATGGAAAGCGTTGTACACAGTATCTGCCGCACTGTATAAAGATCAACCACGAATGACTAAGCTTTGCTTAGCAACACAGTGATAAAGACAAGTACAAAGGACTCATGAAGAAAAATTCTATCTACATCTAGACAAAGAAGCGATGGACTCTGAATACAGATCAAAACTTTTTTTTTCACTTAATTTTATTTTTTCTTGTGTTTTTTCTCTTTTGATCTGGTTCTGCTTTTACAATTGTGGCTAATATGTAAATTTTTTATAGGATAGCACATGTATAAACTATATTAAACTGCCTTCCATTTTTAGGAGAGGGGAGGGCAGGGGACGAGGGGAGAAAATTTTTGAACTCAAAATCTTGTAAAAATTAATACTAAAAATTATTAACATGTAACTGGGGGAAAATAAAATATTATTAAAAAAATAACCAAATTTGACATGAACTAGAGATTCTTCACTGTGCTGCCTGCCTTTATTTTCCATGTCCTTCTGCAAAAGGAATGGTCAAAATCAGACATAGTACTACAGCTGTAGTCTAATTAGGACCAGGGTTCAACATAATATCTTCTTATTGATGGAACTTGCGCCTCTCTTAATGCATCCCCAAAATGCATTAGCTTTGTTGACTGTTATATCACACTGTTGACTCATACTGAACTTGAAGTCCATGAACTCTTCCAGGCTTTTTTTCAGACAAACTGTTGTCTAACCATGCCTTCCTCATCTTGTATGTGTGAAATAAATTATTTGAACCAGATTATAAGGTTTTTCATTTTTCCTTATTAAATTCTAACCTAGCAAAATTTTTCTTTGTCTCCTGACTCTTCCAACGAATTAGCTATCTCCCTGTGAGAGACATGCCATCTTTGTCTTAATATTTTCAATACTATTTTGTTAAATTACTTTAAAATTCACCTTTTCATTTTCTGCATAAATCGTGAGGACTGAGAGAAAAAATAGGAGGGTGAGCATTGGGATGTATATCAATTTCTACATGATTGACTTATTACAGCATACAATAGCAGGGATAGCTATGTAGTATTTTGTGACCCTACAATAATAATAATATCTAGCATTAATATAGTATTTTAAAGTTTGCAAAACATTTAACATGTTATCTGATTTAATACTTATAACAACACTATTAAGAGGACACTATTGTTGCCCTTCCCTCCATGTTTCCCCAAATGACTAAAATAAAGTCAGTAGGGTTTAAAGTATTCATCCAGGATCACACAAATGGCAGTTTAAAGTGGAATTTAAACTCAGCTATTCTTGAATACAACCCCAATACCCTAGCTTTCATATCATTCAGCTGCCTCAAAATTCCCATGGTTCTGCCTAAATGATTAGTATCTAATACAGTACATTGTGACCTTTGTATGCTATAGGTATATGTATTATGATAAAGTTCACAACTCTTTAAAAAAAGAATCATTGAAAATTTACTGGAGACCTAGATGTTGTGGGCACTAAATCCAATTCTCATCCTTCCTTAGTTGAGATTCAAAATAAATGTGACATGAAGGATGTGTATAATATTGACTATGCTGGACTAAATCAAAATACAAATACATGTGAATATGTTAGTTCCATATTATCAAGTTAGTTTCCTCTTTTGGGTCTGGCATTCGTGTTCATATAAAATTTGGTATACTTGTCATAGAAACCATGGATAGTAGTTTTCTGAGATTGGAGAAGAAAGAATGCATTCTACCCACATATCTTGATCAGCATTTTTATTATTTTGGTTCCTTATATGTGACCTAAATAATATTCCTTTTAGGTAAAAGATGGGATTACCTGGGGAGACTGGTGTTTAAAAAATTAACATCTGTATAGCACATGAAGTTTTGCAGAACAACTCTCTCATAAAACCTCTGTGTCATCAGTAATACAAGTATCATTCAGTCAACTTTTTCAGATGCAGTTGTAGATGAAATTTAAATTTTTTTTTTAAATTGAATCACTTATGATCATAGAGACAATGTTTGTATAAAGTGGCATTCAGACCTCTTCCTCCTGATGTGTACCCTAGAAATGTGTCTACTTCACCATATATGTTAGAAAGAACTCACCACCTGGATATTAGACTACTAGACTTGCGTTTGAATTTTGATGACATTTACGAGCTGTGCAGATGACTTTGTCTCTCTTAGCTTCAGTTTTTGTAACTGAAGTATAGAAATAATATCTTTTCCCATTGTGCTGTTGTGAAAATAAAGTTAGCTAATGCACATTAAACACTACAACTAAAATGACTACTATTATTGTTGTTACCAATGTGCGAAGGTCTGACAAAATAGTTCTCAAGTTCTTCCAACATAGTTTTGTTGGGAATTTGAGGGGGATAACAAGTAGGTATTTTATTCAAAGAACAAAATAATTTGGCACTGCCTGTTTGCATTGGAGCCAATTTTATATCATTATTACGCTATCAGAGCTACTCCAGCTTTGATGGCTAATGTCCGTTCTGGCTCCTCTGCTGCCCTATGAATTCCCTAAAGTGGACAATGGGAAATAATTTTAATGTTGTTCCTCATTGTTTCCTTAAAGTATTTTTTCTTTCCAACTCTAATTAATGTTCCATCATTTTTGCATATTGAATAATATTTTCTTCAAAATCCTAGTTTTCATCCATTACTTGAAAATACCCAGCTGAGGGAAACATTGCTTTTTGAACGACATAAAATTATCAGAGAACATTTGAACTCTGCCATGTGCAGATCTTAAATCCATCACTGGGTTTCACAGCTCTCTTCATAGTCTCTTGAGGCACAGCCAATATAAATACTCACACTGTATCTACTCACCATCATTTTATAAAAAACTTACTCTTTATCATTATTTTATGCATTCAAAGTTCTTAATGGTTCTTTGAAAGACAGATTATTTATAACCTTGTTCAGTGATGCTCTCAGTAATACAAAAAGAGAGGTGAAAACAAATGCTCACCAGAAGTTTTGACTCCTGATATAGTCCAAACTGATGTAGGATCTCTCCATGATGAGACTCTCTAGATGCTTCTGTTTGTGAATGAATTTTTGTCTGCAACAATTAGTAGAATACAAAAGTTTTTGAAAAAAACAAAACACTTTGTCAACACTTAAAATAATTTGAACTGACCATCCACATGGCAACAACAAAATGGATTAACACTGACAATTTTCTAGGTTATGAGAAGCAGTTATATAGCTGGATAATCTATCATACTCATCCATCGTTATATGGACAGACAACAAAAATGGATTGTGAGTGGATCCCAGCCTTTTATAATGATAAGAGTATATCCTGTTTGGCTTAATTACACTTCCTATTGGTAGTTTTTCTTGTACTTGTCCTTTCTTCGTGTGTAGAAGCACATCAGAATGACTGTTGCTTTCATATAATAGTCCACTGTCTTATTGTCAGTCAAGAATGGATGAACAGCTAGTTAATTAGTCCATGATCTTTTCCATGTCTTTGTTCATGCAGAGAGGGTAAGTGCGACAGGTAATTTATTTGTCTTTGAACTTTGATTATGATTTTGTCTTTCCTAGTGTTTTACATATCCTGTTGTTTACCCCAAGATTTACATAAGCTTTTTAAGAGATTAAAAACACCACATCATCCAATGGTAAGAAAACCAGTGCATCCAATTAAACACATCCAATCTGTGTTTATTTAAATACAGCATTAAAAATAAGCCACAGCAGTGAATTTCTGAAACAATACTCTAATGGATGACTTCCACTGAGCCCCATAAATATGCTTTTTGGGTGTTTCCTTTGCATAATATTACTAAGTGGTATTTAATAACAATGAAATCTGTATGTATTTAGCTTTTCATTTCATAAAATGAAGCTTATCCATTCAGTGTCTGAGTAGAAACATATTAAACAGTAAATAAACGTTTATAATGATTTCATCTTCTGAATAACAAATTGGGCATAATTATGTAGCATTGGAATAATATTTCTGCATTCATAAGAAGTAAAGAAATAATAACCCACAGCCAATTTCTCTTCTCACTGTTTACCATATGTGAAAACAAAATAGTTTTGGCATGAGAAGGGGTCATATCTTTGTCAGAGATCCAGTGTCTATAGTATATTTGGAACTGTTCTATGTGATGATCCAAATTCCACAAACTGATAAAAAATATCTGTGCTGAACCAAATCCTCCCCTACAATTTCAGACAGAATTTGCAACATTACACTGAATTAGATGGATCCAGATGTAAAGTTTGAAACCCAAATATGAAGTATCCTGGTGTAGATGTGAGAAGATGGCTAGATTTGAAGAAATGATGAAGCTTTGAAAAATGAAGTTAAGAATTATTGCCCTCTCTCTAGGATTATCATATCTCATATGTTTTCCAATGTAATCCAGTCCACTCATTTAAAAAAATGTTTTGTACATTCTTGAGATATTATTGAAGAATCATAGTTACCAATATTTGGGAAAAAATTGTCTTACATAAAGGAGACAGTATGGTTCTGTTCTTTGATCCTCCACTAAGTAGTTACTCGACTTTGGGTGAGTCACAAATTTTTGGACTCAGTTTCTTCATCTATATAATGAAGGATTTAGGTCAAACAATTTCTAAAGTTCAGTTTACCTTTAAAATTCTGGGATGTTTAATGTTAGAAGGTAACTTCATGCTTTCTTCCACTTTTCCATTAACATTCAATACCATTAAGCAAACAAATGAAAAACAATTCAAAAAAACAATCATTGAGACCAAGCCTGAATTTTATTATTTGTTCCAGTCTGTATTTTGCTGCATATATAGGAATATATATATATATATATATATATATATATATATATATATATATATATATGTACCTATATGCATATATAGGTACAATTGCCTATATTAAATTTTGAATACAGTTCTCAAAACCTTTTGAATACCATCATCTTAAACCGTTAAGCCTGGTCCAGACATACTCTTTTACATTCAGTTAAATTTGCATCTGTTATTTTCAGCACCTTTATTATTAGAGACAGAAACAAAAGTTGCCTACAAAGGTTCAAGGTTTTTGTTTCAAATCTACCAATAAATTATCCAAAAGTTCTTTATTATACTTAATTAGTAGGAAGTTATAAGTTGATTTTTCTTACATCTGAACTACTACTCAGTCTTTCTTACACCTGCTTCCCACTGACTGTTGAGTAGATCGTGGGGGGGGGACATGAAGATAGTGGGTGGAATCCTGGAAGTGGAATGTGGAGTCAAGAAGACCTGCTTCATATCCTTACTGTGTGACCCTGGACAAGTTACTTATGCTCTATATGCCTCAATTTATTCATTAGTAAAATGAGTAAGTTGGACTTGATGGGTTTATTACCTTATGCTGCTGTGACCTTTGATACTTCCTCTCCCCCACTTCCTCAACATGGTAGATCTTCTATCTCAGTATATTTTCTCACTTTTTCAACCTTTCTACCTGTGGACTGCTTTTCTTTTCCATTTTCTGGATGGATGCTGAATCCTACTCACTGATCCTTATGTCAACTCACAAAAAATGGATATTGGTGTAACAGATTCCTTTTGATCCTCAAGACCACTTTCTCCTTCCAAATGTTTATATTCTTCAACTCACCATCTCAACTGCAGGGCAATTCATACCATTTTGATAAAAAGGGAGTTTTGAACTACAACCCTTCCAGTAAGATAGAACACAATGTGGACTTACTATCTTCTGTATCACTGAGCCCTCCATATAGTTAGACATTTCCATCTCTTATACCATTGAACCCCAAAACATCTAGGACTTTAAATTTTGGCTAGTTCTAAACTCTCTTTCATACATTGTCTCCCCCAATTAGAATATGAGGTTTTGAAGAGCAAGAATTGCTCATTGTCTCAGTTTTTTATTTGTATCATATTTATCTTGTTTCTATTTGTATATGTACTGCTTAATACAGAGTATTTGATAAATGAATTTTACTTTAATAATTATATAGTTTATATTAGGATATGGATGACCATTCATTCTTTCATTCTAGAGCCAGGGAATAGTAACTAATGGATCAATTTCTACCTAGAGAGACATATTTTCTACACTGTCCAAATTTCACTTCTTGGTTATTTTATGTTCAATATTTTTGTCAATTTCTTCAAAGATGACATTAATGACAAACATTACATTTGTTCTTGAGGTGAACATGAATTGGAGAGCTAGCATGTCAAATGAAAGAATGGGTCTCAAAAGATATTAACAGAGTAGAATGAGTAGCTGAATCTAATGAGATTCAATTTAATTTCAATATATGCCAATCTTATGTGTTAAAAAATAAACTAAATAAGTTCAGAATGGAATGTAAGTATAGGGGAGACAAAAACTGTTACAATTCATATGGAAGAGTTCCCTGAATTATCACAGGCTACAAGCTCCTGAAGAGTTAGTTTATTAGCCCCAAAAGGTCTATTCCATCTTAGAATGAATTTAGTGGCAACATTACACCCAGAACAAAAGGCAAGAATTCTGTATCTTTTTGTACTCTACACTAAGACCACATTTGCAATATCTGGAAGCATATTTTAACAATGACTACCAAAGTAGAGTTTATCCAAAGGAAGCAAATGGCATATAGCAAGATAATATAAAACCTTAGTTTATATAAAAGGTTAAGAAATTCTGGATACTTAGTCTGTAGGAGAGTTGGGGTAGAGGTGGGCTAATTATAATCTCTCTGATTTGAAGGGCATTCATAAAGAAGATTGATAATATATTTTTTTCTTTAACCCCAGCAAGAAGAACTAAGAAAAGTGAGTGGAAGTTGCAGGGAGGAAAATTTACATCTTAAGGTAAACTTCATAATAATTAGTATATTTCCTCCTAAGATAATGAGTTGCCCTTCACCAGAGATCATCAAAGTTTGATTGACTATTTGTCTTGGATATAGAAGACATTCCCACTTAACTGTGGGTTAGATTAAATGACCCTTGAAATTCTATAAAATCTGAGGTTTGATTTCAGATTCTATTCTTAATTTTTAATTATCTACATTTGCAATCCACTCTATAAAAACTACTCCTTCAAAAGATCTATAATAATATTCTAATTATCTCTAAGCACCTAAGTAATGTAGTAGATAGGTTGTCAAGCCTGGAGTCAGAAACATTCTTCTTTGTGAGTTCAAATCTTACCTTAGACACAGACTTACCTGTCTGACTCTGAGCAAGCCGCTTAACTTTCTTTACCTCAGTTTCTCTTCTGTAAGATGATACAGAGAAGGAAACGGCAAACCATTCCAATATCTTTGCCAAGAAAACCCCAAATGTGTTCATAAAGAGTTGGACATCCCTGAAACAACAGAGCAACATCACATCAATGATATCTATTTCTGTCTTTTTTTAATCATTCTTCTATTGAATTGTTCCTCCTCTAGCTTCCATAGTAATTGTTATGTTCAAGACAACTTACTAAGTACCTAGCAAATTAGATATAGTTTTTTGTATAGATGAGAGGAGAGGAGACATTTGGAAATAATGACAATGAAAAACAGAACAGCATTTAAACAGAGCCTTAGACCTACAAAATGCTCAGGCTCTAGGAGGGATATTCAGCACTATTGACCCAGTCTTTCCTCTCTGCTTCACTGAACTTTCTGGTTTTCCTCCTATCTCAATATGATTCTTCATCCTTAACTAACTTTATATCTCCTTCTGCCCTGAGTGGCAAAATTTATCTAAGGTACTGCTATAAGATTTTCCCTCCCTTTTTCTTAACTGCTTTACTTGGTGATTTTTTTATTATTTTACATATTTTTACTATACTTCCTATTCTTAAATTTATAGCACATATTTACAGGACTTAGAGCTGGAATGGTTATGATAGATTATCCTGGCATTCCTTATTGTGAGACTGACCCAGGACTCAGACACATGAAGTCACTTGTTCAGGATCAGGTAGCCAGAATCAAAATTCAAACCCAGATCCTCCGACTCTAAATTAAATATACTTTTCCTTTAATCCAGCCTTCTTCTTCCTCCAAAGTTCAAAATTTCTAATTGACTATTTGATATTTATCATAAATACAGAATTGGAAGAGAATTTGAGAACTTATGGACCAATTCTTTTGTTTTATAGCTGAGAAAATTTAGACAGAGTAGTTGCAAGTATTCTTCATGGTAACACAGATAACAGCAGAAAAGTTATTTTGTTTCATTATCATCTCACACTCAACATGTCTACAATTGAGCTTAGTAAAGTTTGTTTTCAGTTATTATCACTTCTGGCTTCTTATTTAATCAGTGGAACAACCATATTCCCTATGATGCAGATTCATACCATAGAAGTTCTCATCTGTGTTCCCCTATCTTGTGTCAGGAGGGTAAAATCTATCCTTGTTTTCTTTTGGAATCTCTGTTGCATTTATTTCTTTCTTTGCCTGTTATTGCCTTAGTCAGAGCAATAAATTATTAAAATATCATCACTATTTTCAGTCTCTCACCTCTCCAATCCATTTACATCATAGTTGTCAGTCTACTAATAGGGAAAGTAGTTCAGGATCTGAAAGAAAAATATATAGTTTTGAATCCTGGATCTGTTATTTGCTTGATTTTAGACCTTGAGAAGTCCCTTAATGTGGGCTTCATTTTCTTTACCTGTAAATACATTTCATTGGAATGGATCTCTTCCAACTCTAAGTCCCATGAAATTCCTCCCACATTTCCCCACCTTGGATAACTTCCCTATTCCAAGTTCTTCCATTATTTTCCACTATTGTATAAATTATAACCCCTTTAAAATGACATTCTACTCTCCTTGAGAATCTGTTATTTTTCTTATTTTTCTAAACTTAGCATTTCTCTCACTCTTATCCAACATGAATCTGACAGTTTAGATAGGATGATTGTTTTGTGGTTGCTTAATTTTTTTTCTTTTGTCTTTGCTCATCCTTCTCCTAGAAGCATATAGTATGATAGACACAGGGCAAGCTTTAGTGTCAGAAAGACTAAGGATCAAGTCCTAATATAAATGCCAATAATTTATTAATATTAGTAAGTTCTTTAGCATCTCAGAGTTCTCAAAGTTCTAAAAAATTTCCATTTGACATGAAGTGAAGAAAATTTCACCATGGTTTTGCTATAGTGCTGGAATCACAGATTCAGATTCACCCCCTAAATACCTGCTTTTCCAAATCCTACTTATTTTTCAAAGTCTAACTTTAGTTCGCCTCCTCCAATATTTATTCCCTAAACATTCCAGCTCAGAAATTTCTTTCCTTCCTCTAAAATTACCATTTATTCTATTCATAAAACTTTGGCACTCTATATACTATACCATATTCTTTTGGTTTAATTTATGTATCCTGCCTTTTCAGTGAAAGTATGAACCACTCAAAACCAGGAACCATTATATAGTCTTATTTCTATCCCACACAGACCAACTAAATGCTAAATATTTAGGAGGTATTCAAAAAGTAATTACTGAATGAATGAAAAAAATATTATATGCTTATTTCGTGCCACTCACTGAATGAATGAATAAATGATGTGAGTAAATAAATATATCAGACTGGACCTATTGCAAGGCTGTGTTCCCTGTATCCTCTATTGTTTCTCTTGAGAATGACTATCTGAGGTGTTTGTTTCATGTTTTTAGATGTGTCCAACTCTTTGTGACCATATTTGGAGTTTTCTTGGCAAAGATACTGGAATGATTTGTCATTTCCTTCTCTGGCTCCTTTTATAGATGAGGAAATTGAGGCAAACAGGATTAATTGACTTGCCCAGAGTCACACAGATAGTAACTTTTTGAGGCCAAATTTGAACTCAGATCTTCCTGATTCTAGGCCCAGAGCTCTATCTACTACAACACCTACCAGCCTCATTCTATCACTTATCTAAAAATACTAATGTTAGGGCAGACTTCTGCTATTTTTAAATTAGTAAAAAATACTCTGAAATTGACAAAAGGCAGACTGCATGAAGCTTACCAATACTATATTTTTCTTTAAAAATATATTTTGTCTCTGTGTCAATTTCATTTCCAAGTACATTTCTGCCATCTCCTACTCTTTAGTAAGAAAGAATAAAAATGAAAGAGACTAAAGCACAAACAGTATTGTTTTTGGTACTATTTTCCTTAGGCCTTGAGACAGGGACAAGTGTACTCTTTGTCAAAAACTAGAAATATTTGCTTTCTCATGATGTTGCCATTATAAACCACACCGTTTTAAAACCACACCATTTAAAACGTCTACTGAGTTTTATAAAACAGTTCTTCCATAAATGTAATTTTTTAGTAGGAATTTCATGTACGTTAGAGAAAACATATGCTTATTTATTTGGGTCAAATATTAATCTAAAAAGTAAAATAGTTGTGTACTTTTTCTTTGTACTTCCAGCTTTCTAAAACTCCATGTGAATAATTCATAGGATTTAATATATCTCCTCTTAATTCAATAACACCAGGACAGTTAATTTATAGACAGAATGGGGGGGAAAAATGTTCCTCTTATCAGATGAATGTATTAGCTATTCATAGGAAATTATCCTGGTGTTAACTTTAGGTATATTTCTTGTACCATCTGAAATTGAATAAATGATAAAAAGCTTTCTCTCTCATTTTACCCCTTTATTTTTGTTTATTGATTTCATAAGAGTGACTGGACATTGAAATAAATAATCCAAATATCTCAGAAACTGGAGCCTCTTGAACCCTATTCATTCTTGTTTGCATTTTTCCCTTTACTTTTTAAGTGATAACACATCCTAGACCTAATGTCTAAGGCCCGAAGAAATTTTAACATCCCTACTCTCATGAGGTCTACTGAAATTGTACATATTTGTATAAAAAAGGATTCCCCAGGGATCTAAAATTAATAGAATCTTTTCCTTTTTTTCAGACTTTTTTCTTCTTGTGTGAAGAGAAGCCTGAGGGATTATTCTTTTGCATCTATTAAAAAAATTGCTAAACTTCCTTCATTTGATTGTATAATTGTAAAGATGATTAACTTCACAGCAACAGGAGAACATTAATCCCAACACATGAATAGTATGCTTTGATGTTACTTGTGGCCAAAACCACCACCCACTCATTTAAATATCACAAGAAAATCAACTGACTTTGGGGAACACGTGAGTTTCCTTCCTAGCCTGATTATAACAGGTATGATAAGAATTTAATGAGCTTTAAACTTTATAGAATTTATTTCTCTTTATGTAAATACTCAAAGCCTTTTGTTCTCACAGATCAAAGTTACTGGAACAGCTTTTCCTTGGGAATCAACTTCATACAAAAACATTTTCTTTGGGAAAACTTTATTTTATTTTAATATTTTATTAATGCAAGAACATTTTAATGAAATGCCCTCAACATTGAATGTTTCATTATAATCAGTTCTCCTGAATAAAACTATTTTTCTTAAGCTCCAGTTTTTCGTGAGTAAAAAGCTACAAAAAAACGTTAGAAGGTCAGTGATAGATAGTTTCAGCTCAACTGAATTGCAGATGAAAGAAATGAACTGGCACACTGGGCAACAGCAACTGGAAGAGTTAGATCTAGCAAGAAATAAATGGCAGGTGTGTATTTGAAGGATATCTTTTGTAGCATATAAAGCCTTTTGCTGGCTTGTCTCTAGGATATAATTAAGAAAGTGATATTGACAAAAAATAAGGCTTGCAAATGACTTTTATGATCAAATCAAAGGACACTCACACCTGAAAAAATAGATAGGAATGCCTTTGAACAGCAAGTATTATTCAGATGATAAATCAGTCCTTGAAAAGTACTTTACAAATATAATGTCATTTGATTAAGGTAAGTAGGTGCTATTATTACATACATTTTACAGTTGAGGATACAAAAGCAGACAAAAGTTAAATACTTTGCCCAGGCTCACACAAGTAAGTCTCTGAGACTGGATTTGAAATCAAATTCTAGTCTCCAGGCCTAGGACTCTGTCCACTTTACTAACAAGTTGCCTCTACAGTTAAAGAAATGAGATTGTAATTTCTGTCTTCAAACCTTATATCTTTTCTGGTATTACATGCCACTTCTCATGGTGGTCACAGGCAGAACTCTGGTGAGTTGCTACCAGTAAACATTGGGATACTATAATCAGAAATCCCACTAACGTTTCCTAGGTCCTAGAACCCTTTGACTGCACTACTACATAATGCCTTGGTCTTGGAATCAGAACACACAGGAAAAAAATGGAGTCAATGAATCTCAGCATTGGAAGACATATCAAAAGTTTTCTAGTTAAAAATCATACCTGAATAGTAATACATTAAATCCTGAAGAAACATATCTCAATTTGAACAGTTCAAACAATAGAAAGACTTTTCCTTACATTTAGTTGAAATTTATATCTCTGAATTTTCTACTTGTTGCCATTATCTTTGTCCTTTGGGGCCAAGCAAGACAAAGGTAAACCCTCTTCCACTTGAAAACTGAATACTGAAAGAAATCTGCCATTTCGGGCATAGTGACAGTTCTGACCAACCCACTGTTCAAGAAACTCCAATGTTTTTATCTCATATATAAAATGCTCTATTTGATGTTCAATGCATCTTTATGACTTGGTCCCCAAAAACCTCCCATTCTTCTTATTTCTTCCTTACCCCTACGTATTCTGCTTTCTAGTGATGCTAGATTACTATTCCTTGCATGAGACACTTCATTTCCTGACTCTGGACATTTCTCTCTCTCCTCATTTCTGATTCCTGACAGAAATATTTTCTAGGAAGCATTTTCTAACCCCTTTTAATTCTAGTGCCTTCCCCTTCTAAAGTTCACACTCAGCACTTAGCACAATGCCTGGCATGTGGTAGGGGTCTTCAAAATGTTTGTTGATTGATTGCCTCCTTGTTTCACTCACCTTCTTTAAATATCAGTTAAAATCCTATCTTGTGTAGGAAGCCTTTCCCTATCTTCTTTTATAGAAGTGCCTTTCCTCTGTTGACTTTTTCCAGTTTGTCCATATGTATCTCTATCTTTTCTGTCAATGAATGCTTACACGTTTTTCTTTGATTAGAACACAAGCTCCTTTACATCAGAGATTGCTTCTTACCTTTCTTTGTAGGCCTAATGCTTAGGACAGTGCTTGACATAGTAAGTGCTGAATAGATGCATCTTGACTGCTTTCCTTAATGACTGACACTCCATTATGCTGTTTCTCAAAGACATCTTTCAATGTCTCAGAAATCCTATCTGTCAGGTATTTCTGCAATATAGTGCTAAGTCAGGAGAACGAGTAGACATTTTCTTATCAGCTCCTCCCTCATTTGGGTTTTCAAATCCTATGAACACTTTTTTTCTGTGCTTTTCTCAAACATATTAAAAACATTATTATTAAAAGTGGAAATATAAAGAAACAATATTTTTTCTCTAAAGATAATTTTAAACATTGAAGAAAAGTCTCTTGGAAATCTGAGTGAGAGATTGAGAACAAGATTTTTCTTTGTTAAGTGAATTAATATTGATAACAAACTTTGTTGATTCAGCCATTTAAATCATGTTACATTTCCTGATCTATTTAGGAATTTCTCGACAAAGATACTGGAGTGGTTTGGCATTTCCTTCTTCAACTAATTTTTAAAGATGAGGAAACTGAGTCAAACAGTATTAAGTGACTTGCCTAGGGTCACACAGCTAGTAAGTGTCTGAGGCTATATTTGAATCCAGTTCTTCCTGACTCCAGGCTAGGCATTACATGCACTACAGCATCTAGCTGCCTTTTATAACAATAATCACTGGAACTGTGAAGTGTGTAGGTTGGGGGTTAAACTTCTCCACTGAAGAAAGTATACATTGATCAACTGTATGAGGTCCCTTTATTTATTTTGGGGATCCTATAGTTTTCTTTAAGGTAATGTTCCAAAAATAAATATAGATTTGGTAACTATTTTTTCCATTTTTAAATATCTACTATTAATTTATTTCTTTTCAGTTTTCTACAATCATTTCCATAAGTCTTAGATTCTTAGATTTTCTCCTCCTCTACCCCCAAGATGGCATGCAATCTTATGTTTTCTATACATACATTCTTATTTTTTTAGATGTATTTATTTATTTTTAGTTTTCAGCACTCATTTCCACAAGATTTTGAGTTTCAAATTTTCTTCCCATTTGTCCCCTCTCCCCACCCCAAAACACCATGAATTCTCATTACCCATTCCCCCAAACTACCCTCCCTTCTATCACACCTTGCCCTTGCCTTATCCCCAGCTTCTTTCTTTTCTTGTAGGGCAAAATAGATTCCTATTCCCCATTACCTGTATTTCTTATTTCCCAGTTACATGCAGAAAAAATTCTCAACATTAGTTCCAAAAACTTCCACTTCTCTCCCTTCCTCCCTCCCCACCTACCTCCACTGAGAAGGCAAGCAATTCAATATAGGTTATAAAAGTATAGTTTTGCTAAAGACTTCCATAATAGTCATGTTATGAAAGACTAACTATATTTCCCTCCATCCTATCCCACCCTCCATTTATTCAATTCTCTCTTTTGACTTTATCCTTTCCTAAAATTGTCTGCTTCTAATTACCCCCACCTCTCATTTACTCTCCCTTCTATCATCTCCCCACACCCTACTTATCAGCTTCTCCCCTACTTTCCTGTAGTGTAAGATAGATTTTCATACCAAATTGAGTGTGCATATTATTCTCTCCTTAAGCCAAATGTGATGCGAGTAAGCTTCACATTTTCCCTCTAACCTCCCCCTTTTCCCCTCCATTGAAAAAAACCGTTTTCTTGCTGTTTTATGAGAGATAATTTGCCACATTCCAATTTTCCCTTTCTCCTCCCAATATATTCCTCTCTCACCACTTAATTTTATTTTTTCAGATATCGGCCCTTCCTCTTCAACTCATTCTGTACCCTCTATCTGCATTGTGTGTGTGTATGTATATATATGTGGATGTACATATATATGTGTGTGTATATATATATGTATATATGTATATGTACATCATGTTCCAAGTCCTTCAATCCCTTAATGTAGAAGCTGCCAGAGTCTATATTATCCTGACTCTATTTCCACAATATTCTAATTGTTTCTTTCTGGATATTTGCAATATTTTGTTCTTGACCTGGGAATTCTGGAATTTGACTACAGTATTCCTAGGATTTTTTTCTTTTTGGATCTCTTTCAGGAGGTGATAGGTGAATTCTTCCAATACTTATTTTACCCACTGGTTCCAGAATAGCAGGGCAATTTTCCGTGACAATTTCATGACAGAAGATATCTAGGCTCTTTTTTTGATCATGGCTTTCATATGGTCCCATAATTTTTAAATTGTATCTCCTGGATCTATTTTCCAGGTTAGTTGTATTTCCAATGAGATATTTCACATTTTTGTCTTCTATTACTTCATGCTTTTGTTTTGTTTTGTAATTTCTTGGTTTCTCACAAAATCATTAGCTTTCATTTGCTCCATTCTAATTTTTAAAGAACTATTTTCTTCAGTGAGCTTTTGAACCTCCTTTTCCGCTTGGCTAACTCTGCTTTTTAAAGCATTCTTTTCCCCATTGATGTTTTGGGCCTCTTTTGCCATTTGAGTTAGTCAATTTTTAAAGATGTTAATATCTTCAGCATTTTTTGGGGGTCTCCTTTAGCAAGTTGTTGACTCAGTTTTCATGATTTTCCAGCATTGTTCTCATTTTTGTTCCCAATTTTTCCTCCACCTCTCTTACTTGATTTTCAAAATCCTTTTTGAGCTGTTCCATGGTATCAGGCCAATGCTTATTTATTTTGGAGCTTTTGAATGTGGAAGCCTTAACTTTTATATCTTCTTCTGATAGTATACATTTTTCTTCCTCGTCTGAAAGGATGGAGGAAAGTACCAGTTCAGCAAGAAAGTGATCTTCTATTGTCTTACACTTTCCCCCTTTTTTGTGCATTTTCCCAGTCAGTTACTTGACTTTGAGTTCTTTATCAAGAGGAGGATATACTCTGGGGACTAGTAGGTTCTCAGTTCCTCCAGGGTGGCACAGTTAAGGGAGAGGGGTTTACTCTTCTCCTGACCTGCACTGTGGTCTGGGAGCAACTACAAGCACTTTTTATTTGTGAGTAGAATTCCCTCTCCAAAGCCTCTGCCTGCTCTATCACTCAGTGCTCCTCCTCACTCCAGGGCCACCACTCAGGGCTGAGATCCAGATCAGTGTCTCAATTCCCCCAGGGTCTTTAGACTGGGCCTCCAAAAATGGAGGCCATTTCTCTCCCAGGTGAAAGAACTTTCTCACTGACATTTGAAGCTGTCTTTGGGGTTTGTGAGTTGAGGAATCTGGGATCTGCAGCTGCAGCCAGTAGTGCCTTAAAGCCCACTCCAGACCTGACCTTCCTGTGTAATGGCCAAGGCCCAGCTGCACTCTTCTCCCCAACCTGTGTGACAGACCTTTCCTGTTGTCCTTCCAGGCTGTCTTGGGCTGGAAATCTCTTTCATTCTGTTGTTTTGTGAGTTCTACTGCTCTAGAATTCGTTTAGTGCCATTTTTTATAGATATTTTATGGACTGTGGGAGGAGGGCTTCTAGTGGTAAGTCCTTCTACTCCACCATCTTCTACATACATTCTTATTAAGCATATTTTCACATTAGTCATATTGAATAGAGGAATTAAAATGAATGAGGGAAACCATGAAGAAAAACAAACCCAAACAAAACATAACACAAGGGTAAATATTCTGCTACATTCTGCATTCCAGTTCTTTCTCTGGATGTGGGTGGCATTTTGCCTCTAGGGTCTTTTGGGAATTTTCTAGGTCCTTGCATTGCTGTGAAAGGCTAGGTCTACCAGAAAAATTCCTCACACACTGTGGTTTTTACTGCGTACAATGTTCTCCTGGTTTTCCTCATTTCATTCAACCTCAGTTCATGTTTCCAGGACTCTCTGAAGTCTTGCTGTTGATCATTTATCATAGTACAGTAGTATACATGTATACAGTAGTATGCATTCATATACGACAACTTGTTGAGCCATTCCCCAGTTGATGGGCATCCCCTGGATTTCCAGTTCTTGGCCACTACAAAGAGAGCTGCTATAAATATATTTTCATATGTGAAATCCTTTCCCATTTTTATGATTTCTTTGGTATACAGTCCTAGAAGCGATATTGCTGGGTCAAAGGGTGTGCATATTTTTGTAGCCCTTTGGGCTCTCCAGAATGGTTGGATCAGCTCACAGCTCCACCAAAAATGAATTGGTGTTCCTACTCTCCTTTATCTTCTCCAGCATTTATCATCTTCCTGTTTTGTCATGTTAATCAATCTGGTGTGATGTTGTACTTCAGAGTTGTTTTCATTTGCATTTCTCTAATCTATAGTGATATAGAACATTTTAATATGACTGTTGCTTACTATGATTTCTTCTTCTGAAAGCTGCCTTTTCATTTCTTTTTCTATTTATCAATTGGCGAATGGCCTTTATTTTAATAAATTATGGCTTAATTACCCTTATATTTGAGAAACAGGGCTTTTATCAGAGAAACTTTTACTTATTTTCTGCCCCATCCCCGTTTCCTACTTTTCTTCTATTTTTTTTTCTGAATTGGTTTTGTTTGTACAAATCTTTTTTTTTTAGTTTCACACAATTACAATTATCCATTTTACTTATTATGATCTATTCTAGCTTCTATTTAGTCATAAAGTCTTCCTCGGTCCACAGATTTGATGCTTTTTTTTTTTTTTTCAAATGGTTAGTTCTTTCTCAATAGCTTTGATCTTTGGATTTATCAAACACTAGATTGTTATGGCTGTTTACTACTACATAGTGTGTATCTAATCTATCCCAATGATCAACTGTTCTAATTTTTAGTCACATAGATTGTTTTCTTGATTATCACTTTGTAATATAGTTTGAAATATGAATAATTCTAGGCCACCTTCTTCACATTTTTTTTTCATTGATTTCCATGATTTTCTTGTCCGTGTGTCGTTACAGATGAATCTTGCTATTATTTTCTCTTGGTTTATAAAATAATTCTTTGATAGTTTGATGGGTATGACACTGAATAAATTGATTAGCTTAGATTGAGTCATCTTCATTTTTATTATGTTGACTTGCTTTGCACATTTAAGAATATCTTCTATTTTAAAGACATACTCCTGTCCCCTTGATAACATACACATCAATTAAGAGAAGCCTGCTTGAAATTAAAAGATTATGTTCTCTATTATACACCATTTTCTTGGTTATCATATTTACTTGAAGGGAGACTTTAAAACTTTTATCTTTTTCTTAACTGAGTAACTCCCAGGGCACTATCTTTATAATTGTTTTTTTATTAAAATTCTATTTTAAAATAATGGAGTGGAGTGTTTTCCTCCAACTTCTTTTAATTCTTCAGAAGGATCAACATGCACATTCTCAACACATAACTGTTACTTGGCACTGGAAGAAGCACATAACATTTAAAGGGATCTAGTTCAAATGTTTCTCCACCCTTTTATAGCAAAGAGGTTGATTTTAATGCTATTAAGAAATTTGAAGCCGTCTGTCATGCGCTTCTTTTCTATACTATATTCCTATATTTTTTTTATATTGCATTTCTCACTTATTTCTCCTTTACTCTGTGATGATGAGGTGTCTCTTATCTTTACCAATACCAAGTCGTCTAACTTTAATCTTGATTTTACTCTTTTTGCTCTCCTCCAGAAATTTACACTATTCCTCTCTGTCTTTCATCTTGCTTCTCCCTACAAACTGGATGACATTTTTCCATCTACAAACATGCCCTGATCTCTTCTATTCTTAAAACCTTTTACTTGACTCTCCCACTTCCCCAAGCTATTGTTTTATGTTTTGTATTTCTTTCATGAACAAATTATTTCTTTTTTAAAAGTATTGTTTCCGGTCATTAAATTCCTTTCCTTAGTTCACCCTTACCTGAAATCTGGCTTATAACTCTAACATTTGACTGAAACAGTTCTCTCTACTATTTCTAATGACTTATTAACTTCTAAATCCACTGATCTTTTCATATTCTATCCAATGTCAGAGGAACTTTTGACCACTCAACCTCTGACAGTGTGTAGCTATCAATCAGTTCCTCCTAGATAATTTCTTCTTCCTTGAGTTCTGCGACAATATTCTTTCTTGGCTCTCATCTTCTATGCTGGATTTTTTTCACTTTTCTTTGCAAAATTATCACTCACCTCCCACCAAATCTCTGTGGGTATCCTTTAAGGCTCTATCTGGGTGTTCTATTGTGGTTATAATCTTTCATTGTATATCTCATTAAGGAATAGTAGTTCAATTACTCCATGCAAAGGATTCCCAATTGTACATATAGAGTCATAATCTTTTTTATGAACTCTATTTCCTCATCATCAACTTCTTGCCACACATTTACACTTGACAATCTATAAACAACTGAGATTTATCATGGGCAAAACAGAAATCATTATCTTGTTGTAAGACTCATACTGCCTCAGGAAAAAAAAATCTTTATTTGCTCTTAGAGAAAATACAAAAAAACACAAAACAACAAAACGACAACAACCAAAAAAAAAACCAAACAACAACCTTAAATTGACACTAGCCTCCATGAGTTACCCATCTAGAAAGAGAAGAAAATAAAGTAAAAAATAATCCTTATAGATATTTCTTATTAATCCCATTGTTTATGCTATTATTCAGGCAATCTCACCCCTCCCCCACCATCTCCTTTCTTTTGTACAGTCTGTTTCCCTTGCAAGTACTCTTTCCTCTCCCCAACTTTTCCTTTCAGTATCTCTAGCTTACTTCAAGTACAAGTTAGGTGCCATCGTCTTTTGTGATTTTTTTCTTGGTTCACTTAGTTATTAATTCTTCCACCAGTCAAAACATCATTCTATAGCAATGCTACTTTTTGTGATTAATGATTTTTTAAATTTCTTGAACTAGGAAAGAACTGACCTACATATAAACTTTACTGTTTGCCATTGTCCAACCATTATCCAAATTGTATATATGTGAACATTTTTTTCATCTTTGGAAAATAGAGAAACATCAAAGGATGGTAGTAAATGGCAAAATTTAGATGGAAGACTTAAAAACATATACAATACTGGGAATATAGGGCAGTAAGGTAGGAGACTAATAACTTTATACATATTTAAGTACAGAGTCTGATTTATCATTGGAATACTTTAAAAGTAGGCTCTTTGAGTTGAAAAGTGTAGTTCTATTTTCTATTTTTTTTTTACCTAGAGATAGTAAAGACTTCTGGGGAAGGAAGATTTTTCATATTCTTTCATGGGGATTAGTGTCTCAACTATTTTTTTCTCTAATCCATACTTTCTTGAAATTTCAAACCCTCTAGAAATAAAATAAAATGAGATGTATCTACATTAGAAATTTCCATCTCATTGGGTAAAAGTTGTTTCAAGAACTCTTTTTGGTCACATCCATAAAAATAAAAGAAATTTATCATAAATTTTGTATTGATTTCTAGGGAGACTTGAGATTTTGTTTATTATATGTTATGGAATATTAGTTTTAAGTTTTTCCCAAAAATCAGTTTTACAAACAGAATTGTGCTAATTTAACGCTGATTTTTTTTTTAATTCATCTGAAATTCAGTGAATTCTGATGTATATTGTTTGAGGAACAGACCTAAGTAACACTTGAATACAGTATTTTTTATTAACTATTGTTTTCCATGATGGAGATAGTTTGATCACAGGATCGTCATTGAAAATAACTGAATTTCCATGAGAAAATCCAAATGCAACTTAACAAAAATAATCTTAAATAATATATAGTCCTACCTCATAGTTTCCTAACAAAAAGGTTTTGATCACCTAAAATGATATCAGTATAATTCCTTCTACTTTAGCAAAATATTCTTTAAAATATTCATCTCTCATCATTTCACCAAAATGAAAACCCATAAGGTCAGGGACACTTCACTGATTCTTTAAAGTTTATTTTCCCAATAAAGAAATACAGCACCATTTTGTCCAATTGCCTTGATAAAAAATTCATTAAATTAAATATAATGGGCAGCCATGCTAAGGAAACCTTATAAAACTAAACAATTTTAGGATTATGTATTTTTATTTAGTGAAATAATTTCTTTCCAGTATGCCTCCCCTACTATGGACATTTCTGTTCCTTTCTTAAATAAAGCAGCAAAATTTGGTATATTAAAGACTTAATCTTATCAAAGTATAATTATTTTCAGACCTCTACATAGATGCAAAGAATACATTTCATACTTAATGTTTAATATGTATTTTTCCTTGTGAAGAAGTGTATATACTAAAATTCCATCTTGATTTTTGGATGGATATCATAACCAATATCATTATGTCTTCCTGGGTTATGAAATGAGGACTGGTGACTGAAATATTTAAATGAGATATCATGAGATTTCTGGTATTCTATCTCATAATTTTGAGTCTATTTGTGAATATCCAAAATCAACAATTTCATCTTGATCTGCACTCCATTTTTTAAATATTGTTTTTGGACTGTGATGGGTCCTGTGTTTTAGTAAATACAAGTGAGCCCTGGATCAGGAAATTATGAATTCAAGTTTATAATTTCTCTGTAAACTATAATCTTATAGCTGAAGCTCAATTTTTTGATTAGTTTTAACTTTTAAAATTATATTAGTTTTTTATCAACAAAATGATTTTTGCTTTTTGCAATCTCTCCTATCAGTTGAGAAAGAAAAAAAGAAAACCCTTTCTACACACATTTTAAAAATAAACACCAAGCAAATTCCCCACAATGACCATGTTATTCATTTGTATATGTGTGTGTGTGTGTGTGTGGGGGCTGTTAAGAGAGGACTAAAATCTCTGGTATAAGGGCTTGCTAAGCCCTTTACATAGGTTATCATCCACCTTTGCTGGTCACCCAATTCTCACCTGCAGATCCAAGAAGCTGTAGCATGTGGAGTAGCCATACAAGCATCAATTCCATTTATGAATTAGGAGTATGTCTACCTCAAACATGAAAAGGCTTCCTAGTAGAATGGGCAGATGAGAACAATTCATTCCATTGAGCATGAAGTTGGTAAATTCTTAGATCTTGATCAAACATCCATGATTCTAAGGCCATCCACTGCATCATGGACCATCACTAACCATTCTTGTCTTTTGTCTTGCCACTGAACTTTGACAACTCTGGAAAAGAATCAGGCTGTCTACCTTGTTCAGTTCTACCTCACTTAAGTCTGATTTATGTAATAGCCAAGATATCACCCTGTGTAGCAACTACATAAATACAGTACATATACATATATACACCCATGCATATGCACACACATATACACACATATGTAAATGTATATGTATATACTGCATTTTAATCATCTTTCTCTTAGGAAGCAGGTAGTAAAACTAATAATAAGTCATTTGGGATGCAAATTTGTCATGTGCTGTCTATAATTACTGAGTCTTTGAAAGTTGTGGTTTTGCTCACTTCATTTTGAACCAGTATATATGTGTTTGGAGATTCATCTGAAATGATTCCTCTCACCATTTATTACAGTAAAGTTGCATTTCATCACATGGGGTGTAGGATGTGTCCAGGAAAGATTAATAGCTGTAGCATGTGACTTATGGAGTTTTTTTTTCTTGCTGTTTTACACCTTTGGTGTCCACCTGATTTGCCCAACTGTCACCTCTTGCTCCAGGATTATGCACAGTGGCCACAACCATTCTGGGAAACAGATTAAACCAGGATGAGAGTATCTGAAGAGTCTCAAAACCATTAGTGAATTGGGGTGGCATGCCTACCCCAAGCATATGAAGAATTTCCCTGGACAGAGGAGAATGAGTTGTTCCAAAGGTCAGGTAGATGACTTAAGTGGTGTAATGGAGCACTTAGAGCATGGTTAACCATCAAAGATGCCAACGTCATATAGTTCATCCTGATCTATCACCAGTCATCTTGACTTTGTCTTGTCAATAGACTCTGGTTACTCTGGAAAAAAAAAATGAGACAGATGACTTAGCAACTCTGCCTCTCTCTAATTTATGCATGAATCAAAAGATATCACCCATACTATTTTTACCATTTTAACCTACCTCAAATTCCTGTGGTGACAGACAAGTGATGAAGCAGCAGATGGAGATATACTGGAAACCCTAGTGGCAACACTGTTTGCAGATGGCACAGGTCATAAAGTCTTCTTCTCATGGGAATGAAGCAGCAGTGGGATTGAAATGATCCTCAGGGTCTGAGAAGCATTCATTTTTCATTTAACAATCTAAATTTTAAAAATTTAAATATGTTTAGTATTTTAATTTACCCCAGTCACATGTAAAAGTAATTTTTAGAATTTTTAAAACTTGGAGTTCCAAATTCTATTTCTTTCTCCCTTCCCATAATCCCCTCATCCCATATTTAGAAGGCAAGCAATTCAATATAGATTACACAGGTGTAGTCATGCTAAATATTCCTATGCTAAATAGCCATGTTGTGAAAGAAAACAGACAAAAAAACTCAAGAAAATTTTTTTAAAGTGTGTTTCAATCTGCATTCAGACACCATTAATTCTTTGTCTGGGGACAGATAGCATTTTTCATCATAAGTCCTTTGGAGATGTCTTGGATTATTGTATTGCTGAGAATAGCTAAGTCATTCACAGCTTATCATCTTGCAATAATGCTGTTTCTTTGTACACAGGACATTTCACTTTTTATCAGTTCATATACATCTTTCCAAGTTTCTCTGAGAGCATCATTTCCTATAGTACAATAGTTTTCCATCATAATTAAACACCACAGTTTGTTCAACTGTTAACCTTTTGATGTTCATTCCATTAATTTCTAATTCTTTTTATCCAGAAAAGAGATGCTCAAAATGTTTCTATATGTATTTGCCCTTTTCCTTTTTGTTTTTTATCTCTTTTCTGAGATACCTAGTAATTGTATTACTAGCTCAAAGGGTATGAATGATTTTATAGACTTTTAAGCATAGTTCCAAATTGCACTAGAGAATGGTTGAATCGGTTCACAACTCCATTAACAGTACATCAGTATCTTATTTCCCACACGTTACCTTCAAAATTTGTCATTTGGCTTTGTAAGCCTATTAGCCAATCTAATAGGTTTGAGGTAGTACCTCAGAATTGTTTTAATTTTCATTTCTTCAACCAATAGTGGGTAATATTTTTATAAGGTTATAGATAGCTTTGATTATTTCACCTGAAGATGGATCATATCTTTTGATCATTTATCAACTGAGGGATAGCTCTTATTTTAGTAATTTTGACTCAGTTCACTATATGTTTGGGAAATGAGGCCTTTATGAGTGAAATATGCTTAAATTTTTTTCACAGTTACTATTGCTAACTATATTTCCTCCCATTCTATCCCTCCCCTATTCTCTCTCATTTTCACCATGTACTCCTCAAAAAATGTTTTGCCTCTGACTAACCCTCCCCTAATCTGTACTCTCTTTGATCACACACATACACACACACACACACACACACACACACACCCCACATATTTCCAAAAGATAATTCTTCTCAACTTCAGTACATGGATTGTGTACATAATTATGAACAACCTGAAGTTGGTTGGTTGTTGTCCTTCATCTTCAAAGAGGACCAAAATGAAGTCACCACTGTGAAGTGAAAATTCAGTGTGTCTGACTGTGGCTGATTAGACCAATATGAGCTTGGAATTGGGTGCAGATAGTCCATGTGAATATTTGGGGTGAATATCCCAAATTTGTGCATCCTGCATTTACTTTGCGCTATCTCAATTCTGCTTTGCTCAAAGAGCACAGCACCTTTTCTTATGTGGGCACACCATGCTGAACTGATCCTGTGCCAGTGTCTCCCATGTTGCACAGTCAAATTCAAAGTTCTTGAAAGAGACCTTGAGAGTGTCCTGGTATCATTTCTTCTGGCCACCATGTGATCCCCTGCCCCATGCAAATTCTCCATAAAATAATCTTTTTGGAAAGTATACATTTTGCAATCGAACAATGTGGCAAGCCCATCGGAGTTGTGCTCTCTGAAACATAGTTTGAATATTTGGCATTTCATCTCAAGCAAGGACTTCAGTGTCTGGTATCTTCTCTTGCCAGGTGATCCTCAGAATCTTTCTAAAACAGTTCAAGTGGAAGCAATTCAGTTTCCTGGCATGGAGCTGGTAGACTGTCCATGTTTCACAGGCACGCAACAATGAGGCAAGCACAAAGGCTTTGTAGACCTTCAATTTGGTAGTCAGTCTAATACCTCTTCTCTCCCCAACTTTTCTTCAGAGCCTCCCAAACACTGAGCTAGCTCTGACAATGCATGCATCAACCTCATTGTCATTGTGTACATCCCTGGAAAGTACACTACCAAGGTAAGTGAACTTATCCATAGCATTCAAAATTTCTCCATTTGTTCTAATTGATTCTAATTTCTCCATTTGTTCCACATATAAATGGAGTGGTAGTGGCTGATGGAGCACTTGTGTTTTTTTGGTGTTAATTATTAGGCCAAAGTTAGCACAGGCAGCAGAGAATTGATCCATACTTTTCTGCATCGCAGTTTCAGAGGCTGAATTGAGTGCACGATCATCAGCAATCAGAAAATTATGCACAAACACTCCCTCCACTTTGGTCTTGGCTTGTAGTCTTTTCAAATTGAAGAACTTACCATCAGTATGGTAGTTGACCTTGATGACATGCTCATTCTCATTGAAAGCTTATGTTTACATGACTGAAAACATCGTGCTAAAAAGCATGGAAACAAGCACACAGCCCTGTTTCACTCCACTGGTGACTGGGAAGACACAAGAGCTTTGTCCATTGTCCAGAACCCAGGCAAACATGCCATCATGAAACTGGTAAACTTCTCTGAGCAATCAAATTTTGACATAATTTCCATAATGACTAACAGTGTCAAAGGCCTGGTCAGATCTACAAACATTGTGTACAGACCTCAGTTGTGCTCCTGGCACTCCTCCTGGAATTGTCAGGCAGTAAACACCATATCAACTGTTCCTCAGCCCTTTCTGAAGCCACACTGGTTCTCAGGTATATGACCATCTTCCAGGTGAAGGATCAGCCTCTTAAGGAGGACTCTACAATTCAGCAATGACTAAGAGAGATCCCCCTGTGATTGTTGCAAGACAATTTATTCCCTTTAACCTTATAGAGATAGACAATGGAGGCATCCTTGAACTCCTGGGAAATAACCTCCTCTTGCCATATAACCTGAAAAATTTCAAGCAGCTTTTGTATGAGCAATGGTCTCCCTACCTTGTAAATCTCAGCTGGAATAGAATCAACACCAGGTGCTTTGCCACATGAAAGGAGCTTAATGACCCTCAAAACCTCTTCTTCAGTTGGAAGTTCAGCTAAGGAAGGATTGACTTCAGCCTGAGGTAAATGGTCAATGGCCTCAGGATTGAATGATGATGGTATGTTGAGAACACTATGGAAGTGGTCAGAATCTTTCCAGAATAATGTCTTTATCTCTAATCCATGTGGCTCCATCAGCACTGAGTAGTTGTGATGTGCCATAGGTTTTTGGTTCATAAATAGCTTTCAGGGAATCATAAAAGTGCTTTGGTTTGTTGCTATCAGCATAAAACTGAATTTCATCTGCCTTCTTACTGAGCCAGGGGTCCTGCATCTCTCTCAGCTTTGTTTGTACTTTCCTTTTGATGAGATTAAGTGCTGCCTTCTTATAGGTGGATGAACTATCCTGCTCGTCAATCCTGTGGAGTTCATGTTTTTCATTTAGCAGCTTCTGAATTTTCCCATCATTTTCATCAAACCAGTCTTGGTGTTTGTGAGTGTTTTGACCCAGATGAGCAAATGCAGTGCTGTACACCAAATCTCTGAAACCTGCCCACTTCTTTTCTGCTCCACTGTGTATTGCCAACTGTGTATTGGCTCAACTTTCCCTCCAAGTCGGCAGCAAACTGTTCTTGCTCAGAGAAGAGCTCTAAGTGTTTGACATTAATTCTTTTGGTAGTCATTTTGCCTTGGGGGTCAGTGATTTTGATGAATGTGAATATTTAGCTTGGAAAGGATAAGTCTATGATCAGTCCAGCACTCTGCAACACACATTGCCTTTGTCACTCACATCTTGTCTGTCTCTTCTCCTTACAATCACATAATCTATTGGATGCCACTGTTTGCTGTGAGGGTACATCCATTTAGGTAAGTGGAAGACAGTGTTGGTGATGAGAAGTTCGTGTGATGCACAAATTTTCAGCAGTAAATGACCATTGCTGTTGCTGTTTCCAACTCCATTCCTCCCTAGGACTCCCTGCCAAGTCAGGTAGTCTGAGCCTACTCTAGCATTAAAGTCACCCAGAATTATAAGCTTGTTGTCTTTTTGCACATTGACGAAAAGGGTCTCTAGGTCTTCATAAAATTTTTCTTTGACTTCATCAGGGTTTGTCCTAGTGGGAGCAAGGGCACTGATGATAGTGGCATGTCATCTTCCTGCAAGTGGCAATCGCAGTGCCATGAGCCTGTCATTCACTCCTTTTGGCAGGTATGCCAGCTTGCTGATTAGATTACTTTTGATTGCAAATCCCATGCCAGCTTCACAGAGCTCCCCTTCACTGAGCCCACTCCAGAAATAGGTGTATTCAGCTCCAACCTCAGTAAGCTGGCCTTCATTTGCCAGCCTTGTTTCACTTAAGACTTATATTTGGATGTGATACCTGTTGAGTTCTCTTGCACCAAGAGCAGTTTTTCTTTCTGGTCTACTGGATTTTGTATTGTCTATTAGTGTGCGTACTTTACATGTGCTATTGGTGTGTGGAATCATCTTTGCAGATGTTTCCATACTTTTTTTGGGTTTTGACCTCATAGTGGGATTCCTTGCGTGCTGTGGTAATCAGCCCAGGGTTGGGTAAGCAGACAATGTTTAGGCCACCTTTTCTAGCGCCCTTCCTCACACCGGGAGGTGAGCAGTGTGATCCTTAAAAGGCTGATCAGACACCCGGGGGGCTGCCAAGTCCTACTGCTGCTTCCAGTGAGAAACCACCCTATGGTCTGGGTTGCCTTTATGTAGCTCCCAGTGTATCTGGACTTGCTGCTGGACATTGAGGTATAATTGTGAAATGATATGGATGATGTTTTTTGATTCCTGTGTGAATTGGTTTTAAGTGAGGCAGACTTGCAGGAAGTCCTCAGCCTCACTATTTCCTTCAGAGTCATCATAGTCCAGTGGCAGGACAGAGTAAAGATGATTGGTGATGGCTCAGGATGCAGTGGATGACCTTGGTATCTTTGATGTCTAACAAAGCTCTAAGTGCTCCATATCACCTCCTTCATCTGCCTTCATGGCTGTTGGAGCAAATTGTTCTCATCTGCCCATTCCACCAGATGAAGTCTTCACATGCTTGGGGTAGACACCCCTCCCTCTACAACCTATCAATGAGTTTGAGAACCCTTGGTTACCATCAACCTGGTTTGGCCCATCTGCCAAAACAATTTACCTGGGTCCGGCCACTGCACATATTGCAGCTTCTTGGAGCCAGTAGTGAGAGGTAGGTGGAGCAGGTGGACACCAAAGGTCAAAGAGCCCTGAAAAGGGCTCAGCAGCCATCGCACCAAAGCTACTGGTACCAGTACTGGTACTGGCACTCCCTGAACACACCCTACACCCCAATAACATGAAGTCCAGTAGACATGAAAGATAAATGACTCCTGTTGCAATAAAACTCAGAAGATATTGCATCTATAATAGCAACCCTGAAACAAGACTGGCAAATGAAGGTCAGCTTACTGAAGCTGAAGTTGGATGCAAGTTTTTCTTTTTTCCTGGAGTAGCCACAGTGAAGAGGAGTACCATGAAGCTGGTGTAGGTTTTGGATTCAATATTATTCTAGTCAAAATGCTTGTATGCCTACCAAAAGGGGTGAATGACAGGATCATTATAATGCAATTGCTACTTTCAGGAAAGTCCCATACCACCATCATCAGTGTCTATGTTCCCACAATGATGAACCTTGATGAGGTCAAAGAAAAAAAAAAAAAAAGATCTGGAGACCCTCATCATCAATGTGCCCAAAGAGGATAACTTTATAGTTCCTGTGATTTTAATTCCAGAGTAGGGATAGACTATCAGATGTGGCAATGAATCCTTGGGAGGAATGAAGTCAAAAACAGCAATAGCCATGGTCACTTCCTACTGAAGACTTGACCTTCTCATCTCCAAAAATGTCTTCCGTTTCCCCAAACACAATGAAAGTCTGTGGCTGCAGCCTCACTGCAGACATTTGCATTTAATAGTCCATGCCATTGTAGCGAGAAGACAGAGGGACAGAGTGTGAGTGAAAAGGCAATGTGTGGTACAGAATGTTGAACTAATAACAGACTACTCCTCCAAGGTAAATATTCACATTCAACAGCAAGACAATATTATTGTTAAAAGACTTAATGTTATCAGATTAGAAGACTTCTAGCATGAAAATTCTGCTTCTAATTTAGAGGAAAAACTGAGCCAACATGTGGTTGTCATCAGTGGAGCAGAAAAGGAATGGACAGCATTCAGATATTTGGTATCAGTGCCTTACAAATTCTTACAAAATTCTTACAAAAATCAAAATAGCTTTAACAAACATGATAAGAAATTTCAGAAACTACTAAATGAACAATAAGAACTCCACAAGATTTACCAGCAGGATAGTTAATCTGTGTGTCTCTAAGAAGGCAGCATTTAGCTCCATCAAAAGTAAAGTGTAAATAAAGATTAGACAGATACAGGATTCTGAGCTCAGTAAGAAGGCAGATGAAATGCAGTTTTTTATTTATAGTAATAATGCAAAGCACTTTTATGGTGCCCTAAAGACTATTATGGACCAAAGATCTATAATACATCTCAAGTATTCAGTGCTGATTGTAAGTAATTTAAATGGAAAGATCTTTCTCATTAATTAATAGGCCTATATCATCTGCTTAAATTTCCTAGAAGCCTGGGTCACATGTGGTGGGAGGAGCTTGCTGAAGAGGTGGAACAGGAAGGATGGAGCAGAACCAGGAGGAAGTGAGTGAATCGGGTCAGTTCAGAGGGTGTAGAATACAGGCCAACTGACATATGCCCAACTGACATATTGTGACAGTTGATAGTGAGAATGCCCTGGCTGAGGGAGGGGAGGTTTGAGAATGACTGTCCTCTGATGTGATCATGTTTATTAACTTCTTGGTTGCCATGATAGATTTTGCTTTCTGATTCTGGGATTTGGTTTTCTGGTGTTTAAATAAATGTTTTTCTTCTACCTTCTATACGGAGAGTCTTTTATATTTTGTGATTGAGAACTACACTTATATATTCATAGTTAGCACCAGTACTATGAATATTGTCTTGGCGATACACTGATGGAGCCACATTGATTAGTGACAAGGACATGATCCTGGAGAGATAGTCTGAACACTTCCATAGTGCTTTCAACTGACCATCCTCCACCAGTGCTGAAGGCATTGATCTTATACCTCAGGTTGAAATCAATCCCTCTTTATCCTAATTTTCAACAAAAGAAGAGGTTTTGAATAACATTAGGGTCTTCTCATGTGGCAAAGCACCTAGTGCTGATTCTATTCTAGCTGAGATTTATAGGAAAGGGGTTCACTGAAAATTGACTGAAATTTTCTGGGTTTTATGGCAAGAGGAGGTTATTCCCCCAGGAATTCAAGGAGCCTCTATTATCCATCTTTATAAAGGTAAAAGAAATACATTGTCCTGTGACAATTGTGGAAAGGTGGATTATTTCTGTGAGTTATTATTAGCAAAATTCTTGCCATTCAGTCCTGCTCAATAGGCTAAAATAATCATACTGTTCTTCCTCTAGGAGTGTTCACATAGCTTAGTCCAGAGGTATGATATCAACATCAAAGATAATGATGAGTATCTTATATATTCCTCCAATGCCCTGTTTGAATTGGGGACTGTGCATGGTTTCCCAATTTTGCATTTTTGGGCGTGGGCGGTCTTTTCTTAGAACCTCTACTCTCCCCTCATTTTCTTTCCCTCAGGAAAATGCAATACTCTTTCTTTAAGACTAGATTCATGTTGATGTCATAGAGGTTAACAGAACCTTGATGATATCAAAGTTCTATCTGTGGCAATAAACTTCCTTAATGCCTTGGTTGCTTAAGAAACATTCCCATAGCCATGGCTGTAAAAGTCATTTCCATCCATTTTACTCTTATTTTTTTTGATGATGTTACCTTGATATCTCAGCCAGGTTTCCATTTTGAACTTATTGTTGTATATAGTCAAAGATGTGTGTCTAAATCCATTATTTTTTAAAATGCTTTCTAGCAGATCCTGGAGTTCTTATTAAATCAGGAGTCCTTCTAATGGTTTGTGATTTGGGGTTTATTGAACACTGCTTTATTGAGCTCTATTTTTTTGATTTCTGCTTATCTAGTCTATTCTCCTGATTTGTTTTTCCATTTTTAGCCTACATCAAATGGTTTTGGTGATTGCTGCTTTACAATATGTATAATTTGAGGTCTTGGAGAACTAGTGCTTATTGATTCATACATTTTTATTTGATTTTTCCCCTTTTTGCAATAGAGTTGGGGGTCATTCAAATGGATTTCGTTGTCATTCTTTCTAACTTTACAAATTAATGAGTTAGGGAAACCAGCAAAAATGACAGAATACAGGGAAACATTATAATCCAACTCTACACAAATCTATCACTTCAATGAAGATCTAAGAAGAATGACAGATGAAGAAATAATTAATTGGGTACTATAAGGAGAAATCATGGTGGACCATTTTTCTAGGCAATGATCACAAATTTTGCCCATAGAGAAGTGATTTGAGAAGAAATTATGGGACAAAAGGGAAACTGCCAGCTCTGCCATTCTGACCCCAGAGGAGAATCATGGATTCCATCCTCTATGACATTTAGAAAGCCCTGATATTCCCTCCAGAAGTGTACATAACATGCTTCTAATAAAAATCCCAATAAGAATGGTGAGAAAAATGTGTTAAATTTCATATATATTATATAAATAACACATATATGTATACAATGTATATGCATGATAAATATCCATATAACACATGCATATATAACATATAGGTGAGCAGTGCATCATTTGCATGAATATGTATTCACACATTGTTTCATGCATGTGCACATACACACATGTTTATGTGTGTATGTACATATATACACATGTAGATACACTTCTCCACAGTAATGGAAGTCAGGGAAATTCAATGGATAAACACAGAAAAGAGTAAATACAAAATAGCAACAAGTAAACCCTAATTCAAAACACAGTTTTCCATGAAGATAACTAAAATTTTGTTATTATTGTGTCATATACAGTTGTCTGAATCTTTGTGACCTCATTTCAGTTTTTTGGGAAGAAATTTTGGAATGGTTTGCCTTCTTCACCTAATTTTACATGTGAGGAAACTGAGTCAAAGAGGGCTAAGGGCCGGGGTAGGAGCCAAGATGGTGGAGTAGAAAGACTCATGTATGCTAGCTCCGAACCCACAGCTCATATATTTCCTGCAAAAAGAAATCCCCACAAATTCTGGAGCACTGCAAGACATGCAGAAATACAGTGGAAAAGATTTCTGTTCCAGAGAGCCCTGGAGAGCTGTCCTCAGGGGTCCATCATGCTCTGGACAGCGGAGCCCACCCCTGAGCTGCCCTGGCCATGCGGCCCCAGAGGAGCGGATCCAAGCAGGCTTCAGGGACGGAACCTCCAGCGACTGGGAAGGTCCCTCCACCCACAGGCGGTCCAGGTCAGTGAGAGAGACGTCTGCACTGGCCGAGAGGGGAGTGGGGTGTCTCCATGACTCGGGCAGCCTAGGGAGGCAGCAGCAGAGGCAGCAGCAGAGGCAGCAGCAGAGGCAGCGGCAGAGGCAGCGGTGGTGGCCCAGGACTCCCAGAGCAGCAGGCAGAAGTTCAGGGCCATTACCAAAGGTCTCTGCATAAAGCCCCTGAGGGAACTGAGCCTGGGAGGCAGCCCTGCCCCCACCCAAGCACCAGAACTTAAGCTGACATTGAATAGCAGCTGCTCCCCCCGTGGAAAGCCCATTTGAATCTCAGACCCCAAGCAATAGCTGGGTGGATCTAGGCAGGGGTGCACAGGAATTTCAGAAGTCAAGTAACTGGCCGAGAAAATGCCCAGAAAATGGAAGAAAAATAAGATTATAGAAAGCTACTTTGATGGGGTACAGATGATCCCGCCTTTCAGTTCTGATGATGAGAAACAATCCTTACCATCAGGGAAAGATGTGGAGGTCGGGGCCTCTGTATCCCAGACATCCCAGGTGGATGTCCAGTGGGCTCAGGCCATGGAAGAGCTCAAAAAGGATTTTGAAAGTCAAGGTAGACAGGTGGAGGAAAAACTGGGAAGAGAAATGAGAGAGATGCAAGAAAAGCATGAAAAACGGGTTAATACCTTGGTAAGAGAGACCCAAAAAAATGTTGAAGAAAATAACACCTTGAAAAATAGGCTAACTCAATTGGCAAAAGAGGTTCAAAAAGCCAATGAGGAGAAGAATGCTTTCAAAAGCAGAATTAGCCAAATGGAAAAAGAGGTTCAAAAGCTCACTGAAGAGAATAGTTCTCTCAAAATTAGAATGGAACAGATGGAGTCTAATGACTTTCTGAGAAACCAAGAAATCACAAAACAAAACCAAAAGAATGAAAAAATGGAAGAGAATATGAAATAGCTCATTGGAAAAAACAACTGAACTGGAAAATAGATCCAGAAGAGACAATTTAAAAATTATGGGACTACCTGAAAGTCATGATCAAAAAAAGAGCCTAGAAATCATCTTCCATGAAATTATCAAGGAAAACTGCCCTGAGATTCTACAACCAGAGGGCAAAATAAGTATTGAAAGAATCTATCGATCACCACCTGAAAGAGATCCAAAAAGAGAAACTCCTAGGAACATTGTGGCCAAATTCCAGAACTCCCAGGTCAAGGAGAAAATCTTGCAAGCAGCTAGAAAGAAATAATTCCAGTATTGTGCAAATAAAATCAGGATAACTCAAAATCTAGCAGCTTCTACATTAAGGGATCGAAGGGCGTGGAATAGGATATTCCAGAAGTCAAAGGAACTAGGACTCAAACCAAGAATCACCTACCCAGCAAAACTTAGTATAATACTTCAGGAGAAAATATGGTCTTTCAATGAAACAGAGGACTTTCAAGCATTCTTGATGAAAAGACCAGAGCTGAAAAGAAAATTTGACTTTCAAACACAAGAATGAGAAGAAGCATGAAAAAGTAAACAGCAAAGAGAAGTCATAAGGGACTTACCAAAAGTGAACTGTTTACATTCCTACATGGAAAGACAATATTTGTAACTCTTAAAACTTTTCAATATCTGGGTAGTTGGTGGGACCACACACACATATACACACACACACACACACACACACACACACACACCCATGCTGGCACACACATACAGAGACAGAGAGAACAGAGTGAATTGAATAGGATGGGACCATATCTTAAAAGAAATTAAGGTAAATGGTGAGAGAGAAATGTAGTGGGAGGAGAGGATGAAATGGAATGGGATAAATTATATCTCATTCAAGAGGCAAGCAGGAGACTTTTTAGTGGAGGGATTAAGAGGAGAGCTGAGAAAAAAAAAACAAAACATGAAGTTTACCCTCATCACATTCGACTAAAGAAAGGAATAAAGTGCACGCTCATTTTGGTATGAAAACCTATCTTACAATACAGGAAAGTGGGGGAGAAGGAGATTAGCAAGGTGAGGGGGGATGATGGAAGGGAGGGCAATGGGAGGAGGGAGCAATTTGAAGTCAACACTCAAGGAGGGACAGGATCAAAAGACAGAATAGAAACAATGGGGGGGGCAGGATAGGATGGAGGGAAATACAGTTAGTCTTACACAGCACGACTATTATGGAAGTCATTTGCAAAACTACACAGATAGGGCCTATATTGAATTGCCTGCCTTCCCAAAGGGAATGGGTGGGGAGGGAGGAATGGGGAGAATTTAGAACTCAAAGTTTTAGGAACAACTGTTGAGTATTGTTCTTGCTACTAGGAAATAAGAAATACAGTTAATGGGGAATAGAATGTCATCTGGCCCTACAGGACAAAAGAGATGATGGGGACAAGAGAGGGGAGGGATGATAGAAGAGAGGGCAGATTGGTGATAGGGGAAATTAGAATGCTTGGTGTATTGGGGTGGGGGGAGGGGATAAAAGGCGAGAAAATTTTGAACCCAAAACTTTGTGAAAATGAATGTAAAATGTTAAATAAATAAATTTATATTAAAGAGGGCTAAGTGCCATGGCCAGAGTCACACAGCTAATAAACGTCTGAGGTGAGATTTGAACTCAGGAAAATGCAGCTTCCTGAGTCTAGGTCTGGCACTTTATCCACTCATGTACCACCTACCTATCATAAGTCGAATTACTAGAAGAAATGAAACAAATTATTTTTAAAAGAAGCCTAAAATGATATTATGAATGTAAAATGTGACTTCATATAAAGGAACTAAAAGAGAAATATAAATTCTGGATAAAAATATGGTAGGAGAATTAATATCAAAATGGAAGAGATACAAAGCCTTACGCAAGTAAAAGAAAGCTTGAGCATTTAAATAGACTAATAGAAGTAAATGATTCCATTACATAGCAACAATAAAAAAGCATTAAAGTAGTCAAAAGACTGAAACAAAGAAAATGTAAGCTATCTGATTGAAAAGAACTGACTTGAAAACTGCACTAAAATGGAAGTTTTAAGAATCCACAATGAAAAAACTATAGCAACAAAGTGCCTAGGTATTTCTAGATATATTGAAATATTTGTGCCCTGATCTATTAGAACTAGAGGGGGAAAAAGTTGAATAATTAACCATTCACTTCCTGAATAAACCTCAAAATGGGAATTCTTAGGAAAATCATGGCAAAATCCAGAGCATTCTGTCAAAGAAAATAAAATATTTCTGCCAGTATGAGGTAGTAGGGATGGTGGGAAGAGTTTGATTACTGAAGAAACACAATCAAAATCACAAAAGATTTACAAACTATCACCATTTATTAAGTACACAATATTATTATATTTGACCTGCTTTCCACAATTACATATGATATATATAATATAAATATGTATCTCTCTATCTATCTATTATATATAATTTAAACATGTTTTGACCTTTTGCATATACTTGACACTTGAAAGTTAGAGCTAAAATGTAAAACTTCTTAGTCAATTTTCTAAAATAGTACAATGAATTCCTAGTTTCATCAACAGTGTATTAGTTTGCCGGTCTTCTCAACCCTTTCAATACTTAATATAACTTTTTTTGTTATAGTCACCAATTTGCTAAATTTAATATTAAAACAATTTTTTTTCACTTGAGTGGTCCTAGTTATTAATGATTTAGAGTAATATTTTCTATGATTGTAAATATATTAAAATATTTTTACAATAGTTGCTCATATATCTAAACCACATAGGTTGAGTGAATTTTCTTTGATGGTAATGACACCATGACTTTATTTATATACATTTTGATGTATCTTGTAAGATGAACTCAGCAATTTTATTAATTTTCTGTGTATATTGGAGAGATTTGGCTATTGTAATTACTTCATAAAAATATTTCTGTCTGTGTGCATTTATTTTTTGAATATTGTGTTAATCAAAGTTTTAATTGTTTAAACTAGGTTTTATAGCAAAAAATATGCACTTCCATGGATTTTCTTAATTAACAATGTCTTCCACAAATTATAATTTTGCCACTTTGTGTCTACCATAAATTTCTATAATTAAAATCCTATGATTGGTATTTCTAGCATTACTAGAAATTAGCCAAGTAATTACTGTAATTATTACTTGTTTTCCTGATGTTGAACTTTCCTACATACAGTGAATCATAATACTATATTATGCTCTACTATAGAGCAGTACTATATTGTTCTAATCCTTTGACATTAAGATAAAAATCTGTCGATTACATATTAGTTATTTGCATCAATATGCATCAAGGATACTCACTTATTGACCTCTATCTTTGCTATATCCCAACCTGGTTTATGTAGTAATGAAACATTTTTCTCAGGAATTAATTATAAAAAAAATTGTTTCAAAACTTTTGAGAATAATTTGAGTACCCTATTAAGTTATCTTTAAATATTTTGTGGAATGCAAGTATTAGTTAATCAGACCTAAAGTTTTTTTTTCTATATTTTAGCTCTTTAAATACCTATATGTATATTCATAAATAGATGAATATATGTACAAATGTATGTGTATATATGTATACACACATATACAATTTACTCTTAAGGACTAAGTTTGAATCTCTCTTCTAGTCTACTCATTTATTACATATATTTTTGTCTTAGAGGTAATAATTTACTTTTAATTCTGGATCTTGTTTGGATATTATGGTAATTTGTGATTATTCCTTTCAGTTTATTCTTTATTTACTGTGATTTATAGTCTTCATTTTTTTTTACTTTTTTTAAATTTTTTTTATTATTAAATTTATTTATTTATTTAACTTTTTACATTCATTTTCACAAATTTTTGGGTTCCAAATTTTCTCCCCTTTTATCCCCTCCCCCCACCCCAATACCCCAAGCAATCTAATTTTCCCTATCTCCAATCTGCCCTCTCTTCTGTCATCTCTCCCTTCTCTTGTCTCCATCTTCTCTTTTCTCCTGTAGGGCCAGATGACTTTCTATTCCTCATTAACTGTATGTCTTCTTTCCTAGTTGCAACAACAATACTAAACAGTCAGAAGAGAAACAATGAGGGGCAGGGTAGGATGGAGGGTAATTCAGTTAGTCTTACACAACACGACTATCAGGGAGGTCATTTGCAAAACTACACAGATAGGGCCTATATTGAATTGCCTGCCGTCCCAAAGGGAATAGGTGGGGAGGGAGGGATGGGGAGAATTTGGAACTCAAAGTTATATTCTTCATTTTAAAATGTATTTCCTATTCGTGATTTTGTTATTGTATCTAATAAGCTGGTTAATCTTTTTAAAGAGACAAGTTTAATTTTCTCATTTCTATTTTCTTTTTCTTTCATCTTTTATATATTTCTCTCTAAACTTCAAAAATTCATCTTATAATTAATTTCTATGTACTTGTTGATTCTCAATTTTAATTGCATATTTATTTCACAATCATCACTTTTCCATTTTGTTAAAGTGCTATTTCAGAAATAGATTTTTCCTGTCATAATTATATTTCATAGTATTATGAAATTTTCTTTTGCATAGTAATTTTTGATGCTGTGCTTTTTCATTTGACCCATTCATTAGGAGGCTCACTACTATTTCTATTTTGATCCAAATATTTTCTTGTTTTCTTTATTTTAGTTGCTTTTTGATCTTTGAAGAATAAATCTAGTATCTTTGATTTTTAGTACATATTTATCATATCTGTATGCCCTAAAGATTTTCCTTTTTTGATACAAGTAACATGGAATATTGAGAAATACGTTAACATACATATATATCTCTTGCCAAATGTCATCTTTTTTCAGATCTAACTTCTATTTTAATTTAGTTATTTCTACATATTCCCCCCACTTAGTCTCTCTTGTTTTAGATTTATTCAGTTCAGTGTGGAACTTTAATGTCTCCTATAATCCTGTTGCTATCTATGGATTTTGCAATTCCGTTACCTTTCTCTCTTTGTAAATTTAGATCTTATGAATGTTGGTACAAATATACTTGGAATTTTTCATGTTTCATTTTCTATGGGAAATTTATACATTATATTCACCTATTAATCTCTCTTCCTATCATGATTTCTTTTTAAGATTCCTCTAATTGTACGAGTACAAATGCTCCCCTTTTTTGACATCATCTGATATATAATATACTTTGTAAAAAGATTCCATTTTCATAATGATGTATCTCTTCCTCTAGATGAACTTACACATTAATTTTTTGCACTTTTGCTATTACATGTACATACCTATGTGCATATACACATATATGAAGAAAAAGAGAGAGATTCCATTTTTATTTAAGTTCTTGTAAGGTAGATGTTTTCACACATTTAATATTAATTAAATAATATAATATTAATTTCTATTGTCCTTTTTGCTTTAACACTCTTCCATTGCAATTAGTTTTGTTTACACTACTATTGTGATGGTGTATTCCCGAGGACACTTCCTCCGTTATGGTCGCCACCCTTTCACTATTTAACAACCTCTTCTAAGTTCCCTGAACATATTTCTTCTTTATTCTCACCCATGAAAAGTATTTTGAATCCCTTATCTTTTTTTCTATAACATATTCTTTCAACCTTAATCTATACTTGTTTTATCACATGACAAATTAATGTAAGTTTATTCAATTTGTAGAGGTAGAAGTGTTCAATGGAAACAGTGTTGTAGGAGTTTCTTTGTGTCTTGAGTCATGAATATTGATTTTCATAACTAAGGGCAATTTGCCAAATACTTAGTTCTTTACCATCCCTAACAAACTGGATATTAACTATCCTTGAATTCCTACTTCTATGTTGTAGGGTAAGATGATATCTAGCCATATTCTTTTTTCTTTTTTCTAAATTGGAGAGGTTTGTAGAAAACAACTATTCTGCCATTTTGCCAATGAGGTGGTCCTTTTTTAATGGTCTTTCAAAGATTAGATATTAATTAATTTATTTTTCTGAGTATATACTCTCAGAAAAGAATGGAATGTAGAGAATATTTTCTTTTGTGAGCAAATTATCTTCAAGGAACTAAGATGTGAAATTTTGCATTATTTTGGACAATATAGAGTTCAAGTGCCAGATTGTACATTTTTGAAGATGGGGAAGGCATTTTTTATCCTTGTAGCCTTGAGAAGTTTAACTTAGTGTCATATGCAGGGTATTAGTTCAGTAAAATCTTTGGTAAATTACTATTAAAAGGGACCTGTTTCATATTTTGTCTACGCTCTGAGGTCCTAAAAGTGAAATTAAATTGGTGTAATTTTTTGGATAAGGCCATGCATCTGTTCAACTATTCCTAAAAAATTTTGTTTTCTTTTGAACATAAGAAGAAGATCTGTTGGAGATTTATTTAGTAGCTCTAATTTAAATTCTATGATTTAATGATGAACTTCTCTGAGAAATAATATATTATGCCTCTTTAGCTTAAATATCAGAACATGTTTATAATTATTGTCACAAAATGTAAAAGAAAAAGAAAAAAACAGATGCACAGCCAAGTCAGTATTCAGTTTCTAATTTTATTCTTTCTAACTTTATTCTATAGAATGCTACCTTACAAGTACAGGGCATGAAAAAAAAAAACCTTCTAGTTCTTTTCTGAGATAAAAATATGAACAAGGACAGAGTGTTAAGGGTGCAGAGATTTCAGGTTCTATCCTATTTTGGCCAAGGTCATCTTTAGAGAAAGGCTAAGTCTTCAGCATTTCTTTGATGATTTGTTCTAGAATTATTGGAGACTGAAGTTTGAATCCGTCCTTCTATTTTAAATGCGGATAATAATCCCTACGTTACATTATTCATTGGACTTTTGTACATCTCTAAACACTGCAAAACAATATAATCCTGTGAAATAATCAAGTTGATTCTGGATCATCTTCTAATTGATCCTAATAATAATTAATTGAATTTGTCCCATTACTGACTCTTTGTCAGTAATTTACTGACATAATATCATTTACTGATGTCGTTCTTTGTCTCTAAACAGTTTAAAAGTTCAACTGTTCTGTAATGAATTGAGTTTAGAAATCCAGTTCTCTTGGTAATCACTGTTTTATTTTTTCCTCCAGGAAATCTATTATTCTTAAGTGATGTGGGTGGATACCAGGGAGTCTGGTCTACTATCCTCACACCACCAAGCTATCTTTCAAGGATGTTTGGTTTGTTATCCAAAGAAGTCTTTTCTACTTTCACTCATATTGAAAGCAGACTCAAAAAATGAACATTTCTTAGTCACAGGAGGGAAAGTTGTTGTCAGTCTCTTATTCTGGATTTCCACCAGTTGTATTGTTCTCCCATGCCTCAGCTCTGTAATCAATCATGTTGATTTCACCATTGATAATGTTGAACTCTTTAGTCAATCCAAACTTGTTCCCTTACCTCAAAGTCCTGTCTTTGTTCTGTACTCCCCAGTTATAAACCCATAAAAGATAACTTTGCTGAGGAAGCTGAGATACTATTTATTGGTAAATTTAAGCTTTATTAGTAAATTGTGTTCAAAACATTGTACCTCCATTTACCTTATATTTGCAATACCATTCGAGTGCCAAGAAATATATTATGAAGAAAAGACAATAAAGGGCTGCATAAAACTCTAATCTTACACTTATTGATTATTAAAATAGAAAATAAATGAAGCTCAGGGGGAAAAGAAAGAAGTAAGAGAGATTAATTTTGCTTTATCATTGAGTATTCTTGTTCCTACACTTGTTTATTGTTTTGATATACAATGGATAATTCTCTAGGGTACCTTCAAGCTTCTATGATGAGATGAACCTTTTCACTTACTGATCTAGCATTCAAGAAATATAAACTATAATATTGCCAAGATCATTTACAACCAGAAGCTTTTAGTGACTCAACAGAATCAGAATACCAAGCTTTTAGGTCAAGTCAAACCTAACCTACATTTCCTTGAAACAGTAATACAATCCTGGCATTTAGGAACTTGTAATTTTTATATCAAGAGCTTATTTGATATTATTTGAAACTATGCTTAAAAACTTTAGTGCTATTTGAAAACTCTTTACATGAAGTTTGTTTTTCACCATAAACTTTTTAAAACTATTTTTGGCAGGAGATAAAATATAAAATTTTAGTGTTGTAGCAGCTTTTTATTTTGGTTTTATTTAGGCCACACATAGATGTCTAGTCACCTGTTGATGAACTGATATTATGCTCATTGCCATCAGGAGAAGCTTCATGCATGCTTCAGGGCATAAACAAAATATATCTTGGCATAAAGATGTTCAGTGAAATTGGAGGAGTGGACCAGCTTTAGCAAGATATGTACAAATATGATTTTAAATCAAATGCATATAATCTGTTCTGTGATATTTGTTCCATTTTTAGAACAATGATGATCAAATTTGTATCAAATGAATATTTTTGTTGGATATTACAAATTGATATTAAAAGTGATGATCAATTATTGTTTGAGTACCAGAAGAAATATTTGAAAAATAACTCTGAGTAAATTGAGAGCTAAACGAGTTTGGACTTGTTTCATTGCAATGTTTTGTCATAAACACAAAGTAAAAACCCTTATCTAAGATACTACTATTGTTTTTGAGACCAAGACAATTTGTATTACAACATGTATAAAGAAGAGATTTTTCATTTGGAAACTGCATTTCAGTCATGCCTGTGTTATATGCAACATTCCTTGGAGATGGTATTCCAAATAGTTTTCTCATAGTGAGAAAGGGGATAAGTAAAGTACCCTTGTTATAGCAGTGGAAATGGGATGGGGTCACTTGCTGTCACTACTGTTCAAGGAAGTTGTGGAATAGGGTTTAAGAGAGAGTACTGATGGTAAAAATGATATCAAACCTATCTATCTCTTTAGGTGGCCACTTTTGTTGTATTATTACCAAGTACCATGAGTTTATCTAAATTTCTGTAGTTTCTTCTCTCCCTAAATCCATGATTTGGTATTGGATTTAAAAGCATTTGCTCCTTATTTATTGTCCCTTTAAATTTAGAAATACTAAAATTATGCTGACATATCATTCAGTCTATCTATCTATCTGTCTATCATGTCATCACATGTGATTTTTTTTTTACCACATAAGGATCATTACAGAATTATAAGCTAAAGGCTCGAAGGGACATCAGAAATTAACTAGTCCAAACTTCTTTTTTTCTAGATTAGAAAAATGAGGTTCAGGGAATATTTGTAAGTTGGCCATGATCAAACCAAGAGTAAAGCCTCAGAGGCAGTTGGTCTATGAGACACAAATGATTTTACCTTTTTTGTAGAAGTATTGAATAAGAAATAAGGATGTAAAATAAATTTCAGAATTCAGGAAATAAACAAAAGCCAATATAAGACAGGTGAATATGAATGAATTGAAACATGTTAAATATTGACTACATGAAAAGCTCTATGTATATTGCTTGGGATATAAATAGAAAAGCCAGAAAGGTCAAAGTTTCATATTCTAAGCAGGGGACATATAGGACAATTCAGCTACAATGGAGGTGAATACACCTGTGGTCCTTAAGATGCAGCAGTACGGTTGAAGGTATATTGCATCTTCTTCACCTTAGTTCTCATTGATAAAACCACTGACATTACTGATGTTGACCCACTTGGTTCTGAAGAAATTGTAGCAATTTGGGTGCATATTTGGTGCAATAAGAAATTATTTTTCTTCATCTTCAATAATTGTGCATTCTATTGAGTCACAGGTGGTACCATCTGCAAAGGTTGATGCCAAGTCCTGTATAAAAATAATTGTTCCCTTAGGCACTAGCTGTGATACCTTGTAGTATGTTCATCCTTCATTGTTGAAGAAGACCATGCCGTCAGAGAAATAATGACAGGACTTGCACTTGACTTTGTTTTTGAGTGAGTGAGAGTTGTGCAGGTCCCCAGCCTCACTTCTCTTCCAGACCTACCTGAATCCAGTGACCAGATATTCATCAGGATGACTGGAGTTGACCCAGAATAAGGCAATTGGGGTTAAATGACTTGCCCAAGGTCACACAGCTAATGAATGTCAAGTGTCTGAGGTGGGATTTGAATTCAGGTCCTCCTGACTCCTGCACTGGTGCTCTACTCATTTCACCATGTAGCTGCCCCAGTACCTTGTAGTGGGGCTTATCACAATGCCTAGCACTCAGAGGACATTTAAGGTTGTTTATTGATTCACCAAATGAGGAATATGTTAATATTCCCACAGTTCTTAGCTAACCTGCCCATAGGTAGCAGATGATCAGTGATTGATGTTGATGATAGAGTGGATGTTGACCCATTTAAACAGGGGCTTCTCTCTAGGTGATGACTTTGAGGACTAAAACTGGAAGAATGGCAGGTGGCCTTGATGGGTGGTTTCTGGTTCTTGGGCTTCCTACATTGGGTCAGAGCAGCAATGGTGGTCAGGAAGGCAGTGATAGTTTGAATAACCTGGTACATTTACACTTTGGCTAGTGTGACTCACCTGCTCTTAGTTGGTTTGTGGTGGGTGCCATTAGGGGAAGTGATGGCCGATCTTTGTCATTGATGTTTCAGTTCTATTCTCTAGCATCATTACCAGAATATTTCTTTGAAAATGCTATGGTTTAAAACTTCAGGATTAGAACTGCTACCATACTTATAAGAAAAGTAATATGTGAGCCTTAGGAAAATGAATATATGAAGTAAGCAAAGGAGCCACTTAATGGGGCTTAGCACAGTATTTTGCACATAGTAGGCACAGGATATTTATTAGAAAATGAGGGAATAAAGATGGAACCAAGATGGTGGAGAGAAAGCAAGGACTCTTCTGAACTCTTCCTCAAATTCTTTCAGACACCTCTAAAAAGAGAATGTGAACAAATTTTAGAGTGACAGAATCCACTAGGAGGCAGAACTTTGCAGATTTTCAGGCCAGGACAGCCTGAAAGATCGATGGGAAGGAAAGATCTGTTACACCAGGTTGGAAAAGGGCAGAGTACTGTACCAGCACAGATTAGGCTATATACTGGAGTGAGAAGAGTCCTGGGCATACTGAATCACCACCAGCAGTACTGATCCCCAAACCTCTAAGCACCAGATAGGAGTCTGGAGGAACTAGATGAAAGAGAAACACATGGCTCATGGGAGCAACAGCAGCTACTACTGGGTCAATCAGTTCACAGATTGAATGTTTGATAGCCACATATTTGAACTTCTGGGAGCCAAGATGGCAGAGTAAACTGTAAATGCTCTCACTCTCCCTTGTTGACTTTGAGAAACCCAGAGCATATTGCCCCAGGAAAACCCAGGAATAATGGAGTCAGCAGATGGGGTAGGTGACTTGGGAAGCTAGGGAGATCCCAGGGAAGGGTCCCTCTTGCTATGGCTGAAGGGGATCAGTGCAGGGCCACAGGTTTCCCAGAAAGCATCCCTCAATGGAACAGCAGAAGATCCTGAGCCCCAAGGAGTGGATACTGTAAGTTTCAACACCAGGCCCCCAGGAGTGCCTTGGCACAGCCGGGGAATTGAGCAAACACACTCACAGATGGTGTCCACCAGCTACTGATTCTGCCAATGCTCTAGCAAACCCTGGGGAGGAGGAGACCTCCAGTGGCCAGATCACCCTTCCTTCAAACCTCATGTCATGAGCTTCAATGTAATCCCATGCAAACTCAGAAAATCTTCACCTTGTCATGGCCTTAGCACACACCAGCTAACTCTGCATCAGGTAAGTTGCAGCATTATATAGCTTGTAGTTGAAAGAGCCAGATACCACAGCATGCAAAACCAGTACCTGTCAGCACAAGAAATGTGGAGCAGAACCCCTGTATCCCAGAAGCAGAAAGCTACTTAAAAAACCAGGAAAAAAAGGTAATCACCATGAACAAGAAGCAAAAATAGAAAAGTGAAGATCATAAAATCTTATTATGGAAAGAGGAAAAATAAAATATAATTTCAGAAGAGGACAATACTGACATTTTACCCACATCTGAAAACACAAAATGGAATGTGAACTGGTCTCAAGCCCAAATATCATTCCTGGAAGAACTCAAGAGGTTTTAAGCCAAATTAGAGAGTTAGAAGAAAAATTGACCAATGATTTGAGAAATACAATCAACTTGTTAAAAAGTAAAATTGGGCAAATGGAAAGGGAAGCACAAAAACAACTGTGGAAAATAACTTCTTAAAAATAAAAGTTGGGGAAATGGAAAAGGAAGTACAAAAATTAACTGAGGAAAACAATTTGTTAAAAATTAGAATTATCTGAGTAGAAGCTAATGACTCTGTGAGAAATCAAAAATCAGTCAAACAAAATCTAAAGAATGAAAAAAAAGAAGAAAACAAAATATCTCATTGGAAAAACAACTGATCTGGAAAATAGATCCAAGGGATAAAATCCAAGAATTATTGGTCTCCCAGACAGTCATGATGAAAAATAGAACCTGGACAATATCTTCCAAGAAACCATCAAGGAAAACTCCCTGAGGCAGCTTTTTGCCTGGGCAGGCAGAATCCTCATTGAAACAATCCACTCATCAACTCCTCAAAGAGATCCCAAATTGAAAATACCAAGAAATATTTTTGCCAAATTTCATAACAATCAGATAAAGGAGAAAATACTGGAAGCAGCCAGAAAGAAACAATTCAAATATCAAGGTGCTACAATCAAGATCCCAAAGGACCTTGCAGCTTCTACATTAAAAGATCAGAGGAATTGGAGTATGATATTCTGTAAGGCAAAGGAGCTTAAACTATAATGAAAGATCAGTTACCTAGCAAAATTGAGCATAATCTTTCAGGCAAGGAGATGAATATTCAATGAAACAAAAGATTTCCAGATCTTTTTGATGAAAAGGCCAGAGCTCAATAGAAAATTTGATCTTCAAATACAACACTAAAAACAGGCATGAAAAGGTAAACAGGAAAAAAAAATATATTGTTATTTAATAGGGGCAAACTGTTTACTTCTCTATATGGGAGGATGATACTTGTTAATTTTGAGAATTGTATATTAGTTATGACTTTAAAAGGTATATACTCTAGATAGAGCATGTGGATATAAATCCACTGATGTTAAAAATAACTAATTATGATAAAAATTTATTATTAAAAACCTAATTAAGGGGTGCAAAGGGAGAAGAGGAAAGGAGGGAGCAGAAAACGGTAAATTATATCACAAGAGGCAAAAAATATTAAAGGGAAAGAAGAGAGGGAGAAGAACATTGTTTGAGCTTACTTTCCTCATATTTGGTTCAAGAAGGGAAAAACATACTCAGTTATTTATGGAAATCGAACTTATCCTACAGGCAGTAGGAGGGAAACCGGGAAAGAAAGAGGAGAGATTGTTAGAAGGGAGGGAGGAAGTAGTAAGAGAAAAAGGAAAGAAAAGGGAAGGGACTAAGAGAATGGAGGGAAGATTGAGGGAGGTAATGGTCAAAAGTGAAACTCTTTTGAGGAGGGAGAGAGGGAAGAAATAAAAGTATACAGGGAGTGGATAGGATGGAGAGAAAGACACAGATAGTAATTACTGTGAATGAGAATGGGATAAACTCCCCCATAAAATTGAGGCAGATAGCAGAAGGGATTAAAAACTATAATCCTGCAATATGTTGTTTACAAAAAAACACATTTGAAAAAGGAATACAGACAAGGTAAAGGTAAAAGGCTGAAGTAGAATGCATTATGCTTCAGCTGAAGTAAAAGAAAATTCATGAATAACAATCCTAATCTCAGACAAAGCAAAAGCAAAAATAGATCTAATCAAAAAAGATAAAGAGGGAAACTATCCTGCTAAAAGTCACCATAGACAATGAAGTAATATTATTACTAAAGATATATGCACTAAGTGGTATAGCATTCAAAATTCTTAGAGAAGAAGTGAAGGTAGTTACAAGAAGAAATAGACAACAAAGCTACGCTAGTGGGGGATCTCAACCTCCCCCTCTCTGAACTTGATAAATCTAACTTCAAAATAAACAAGAAAGTTGTTAAAGAGGTGAATAGAATTCTTTTCAAGGTAAATAAAATAGAGAAAATTGCATGGAGATAGAAAGATATATGCCTTTTTTCAGTGGTAAATCTATCAAAACTATTTTATAAAGCTAGAGAAAGTGATTTCAAAATTCATCTGGAAGAATAAAAAGTGCAGAATATCAAAGGAGTTAATGAACATAAATGCTAGGGAAGGTGGTCTGGCCATACCAGATAACAAATTGTATTATAAAGTAGAAATCACCAAAACTACTTGGTACTGGCTAAGAAATGGATGGATACATCAGTGGAATAGTTTAGGTACATGAGACACCAATAGTCAACAACTATAGCAATCTACTGTTTGATAAGCCCAAAGACCCCAGCATCTGGGAAAAGAACTCACTGTTAGAAAAAAACTGCTCATAAAAATTGACAATAGTGTGGCAGAAACTGGACACAGACCAATGCATGACATCTTATACAAGAATAAAGTCCTAATGAGTACATGATCCATGTATAAAGTCTGATACTATATTAAACGAGGGGAGTAAGAAATGGTTAATTTGTCATATTTATAGAGAATGAAGGAATTTATGACTAAACAAGAGATAGAGAACATTGTGAACTGCAAAACAGATAACTCTGATTACATTAAATTGAAAGATTTTACACAAACTAGACCAATGCAATCAAGATTAGGAGGGAAGCAGAAAGTTGGGAAAGAATTTTTACAACTAGTATCTCTGATAAAGGCTTCATTTATAAAATATATAGAGAACTGAGTCAAATTTACAAGAATGCAAGTCATTTCCCAATTGATAAACAATCAAAGGATATGAACAAGTAGCTTCCTGAGGAAGAAATCAAAGCTGTCTATAGTCATATGAAAAAAATCCTCTTAATCACTCTTGATTAGAGAGATGCAAATCAACACCACTCTAAGGTACCACATCACTCCTACAAGATTGGTTAAGATGACAAAACAGGAAAATGATAAATGTAGAAGGTATTGGGACAGTTGGAACACTAATTCATTGTTGGTGGAGCTGTGGTGATCCACCCATTCTGGAGAGCAATTTGGAACTATACCCAAGGGCTATAAAAATGTGCATACACTTTGACACCTCAAGACTGCTTCTAGGGCTATATCCCAAAGAGATCAAAAAAATAGGAAAAAGATCCACAAGTACAAAAAATTTATAGCAACTCTTTGTGTGGTGGCCAAGAACTGGACATAGAAGGGATGCCCATCAATTGGAGAATGGCTGACCAAGTTGTGGTATATGAATGTAATGTAATACTATTTGGCTATGAGAAGTGATGAGCTGGTGCAGTTTAGAAAAACCTGAAAAGACTTACATGAACTGATGCTGAGTGAAGTGAGCAGAGCCAGGAGACTATCATGCACAGTAACAATCACAGTGTGTGAGGACTGTTTTTTGATAGACAGAACTTCAAAGCAATGCAAGGACCTGAAACTAATGTTGCAAAATACCATCCACATCCAGGGAAAGAACTATGGAGTTGGGAGGCAGAATGAAGGAGACTACGGTCCCCTTTGTTATGTTATGTTATGTTTTGTTTTATTTCTCTCATGATTTCTCCCATTCATTTTAATTCTGCTATACAACATGATTGATAAATGTGAAAATCTCTTTAATAGAAACGTATGTATAGAATCCATATAAGATGGGTTAAGAAAGTGAAATTTTGCTCCCTCTCCCAAATGCAATTGTGGGAATACTTTCTTTACTCTTCTACTTTTTAAGGGATATTGCTAGTGAACAGATGAATAATTTAATTACTATAGGGAATATAAAGGTGAGGAAACTCATCCCACCTATGTAGGCCAACCCTGTTTCTTCCACTTCTAGTATTAGTGAATTGTTTGGAGCACCAAAAAGTTAATTGACTTGCTTAGGGTCACAGAACCAATATATATCAGAGGAGGGACTTAACACTGTTTATCCTGACATGGATGCTGTCTCTCATGAAGTAGAGAGAAAACTATTTTGAATTCCTGAACTAGCTAAAGGTGGTTCTATCTCAGTTAATTCTTTAAATGTAAAATTGTGTTAAAATGTATTTTAAGAAGTTGCCTGATTCTTCAGTAAGTTTTCCCTATATCATTTTAACTTTTAATATTCTTATTTATATAAATATTCCCACAACAGATAAAATGTAATATCCCTGAGGGCAAGGATTTTTTTCCATAAATTCCTTATCATGTTGCTGTAGACTCATGAAGTGACATGTGTATGTGCTTATATTTATGTGTGTATATGTACATAGGTATACATGCATATTTACATATGTACAAACATTATATTCATACATATTACATACATGTACATACATATGTGAGTGTGTGTATATGTTCAAGACAATATGTGCTACAAAGACCAAACACCTTTGAGCTTTACTAGATGTTTGGTTTTGGCAACTTCACTCTCCTGACACTCAATTTCCTCACTTAAAATGACAGATTATGACTAGATGGCTTTGTAGTACCCTCCAATCAATTTAAGACCTTAGGTTATTTCCAATGACATTAATTCCAATGTAGAAACTTATGATTTTTATGTGGGAAATGAAGGTCATATAATTTAATGCTGAAAGATTATGTATTACTACCACTTTATTGTATAGATCAAGAAAATGAGGACCAGAGAAATTAAGTGATTTCCCCAATATTAAACAAATGGTAAGTAGCAAGGTTGCAAGATTTTAACCTAGAACCTCTGAGTTCAGATACTGTGCTTTGTTTTATTTTTTAATTTGCTAAAAATAAAAAAAAAATCTAAAAAAAATCAGTAAAAGCAATTAACTAAAAATTTCTAAAAATATTTCTAGAAGAATTTCTCTGCCCCCTTAAATAGAATTGTCTTAAATAATTAAAATGGAAAAAAAAAAACCTTTATCTAAAAAGGTCTCACTGAAAAAAAAAAACAAAGTTTTCTTTTTAGATGAATCCAGAATTACGGTTATGATTTCAATGACAATAATCATGTATCATCTATCCTTCCATCTATTGTATATTTTAGTTAGAAGTCTGTTAAAATTCACACTTTTGGGGATGAAATGTGGATTGAGATGCAAGGAAGTGTTTTCATTTGCCTAGGGATTTTCACATACCCTTTCTCTTCCAACGCAGTTCTCAAAGGCTACAGTTTTACTGTTCTCACATCTGTCCAGCAAAATTTTTCTAGTTTCTATATTCTCTTTCAGGCCACTTGACTATTTAACTGTTCATTTGACGATACAATAAACAACATTTTATTATATTTTATTCTCAGCCATATTTTCATTTAGTGAAGAGGAGAAAATGACATTAAGCTTTACATAATACTCATGTGTCTTAATTTCCTAATATATCACCTCTTTTATTGAAACTAGGCATTTAGGTTTTTATCAACATAACTTTTATTAGGGTTACTGGGTATAAAGTAAGTCAACATACTTAAGAACTGGCATCTTCTCCAAATCTATGGTGCCGACTAATTTCTTTGATCTGATCTACTGGAGAAACTATGCTGTCAATGTTGACTGAGATGAGTTTTCCCAGGGTGTTCGTTCCTCCATGAAGAAAGTAGAAAACTGTTCATAATGGTCTGAGGAGGCAACCAAGAATTGAATACAGACAAGAAGAGTGAGAAATTCTACACCAGTCCTTCAGAAAAGTACAAGTGAAAAACTGGAAATGCAAGTGGCCAAGAATGCAGAAATAATTTCCTGCTCATCCCATATAGTAAGCATTTAATAATGTTTATTCCATTCCTTTACTTCCTTTTAAGTGGCAAAGAATGGTCCTTTGAGGTATTTTAAGTTTCTGGTCTTTCTAGCATTAAGAAGTTACTCATACCGATATGTGAGATGCATTGTATTGTCATGTATATCATATCTCTTGAACAATCATAAAACTTGAACATAAGATTCATCTTTTATATGTCATACCATAAACTAGCATAGTTCTCAGTACACAATATATGTACATAATATATAACTTTTGAATTAAATTTAGTGATATAGAAGAGGAAAATGTACCTAACAAAGCTTCCAAATAATCACTGCTATCTTGACCAGATGACATTTAAGTTTACTTATAATTTTAAATATCTAAGGGCAAGGTATTGAAGAAAACCAGCCTTGAAAGTTTGTGATAAAATAAAGACAAGAACAAAAGTGGTAAAAAAGAGCAAATTGAGTTTTGAGGAGAGATAGGTGATAATGATACATCTAAAGCCACATGGATAAAAAATATCAAGAGAAGGTATGTTCACTACTATCAGAGATCAAGAAGGTTGGAGATTGGAAAACTTCCAGGAACCCAGATGGAGGAGTAAGCAGTAAATCGCTGTCATTCTCCAATATTTACCTCTAGAAAATTAAAAAAAAAAAAAAACCAGAAAATAGCACCCCTGGAAAAATCCTGAGGAAAAGACAGGGTGGAGCAATTTTTTAGCCTCGGAAACTTGGTGGATTGGCAAGAAGATGTCTCTTTTGGGGAAAAGTGCATTCTGTTACAGGACAGGAATCTGCCCAGCAAGCAGGCGACAGTCCCCACTGCTGCAAACCAGCAAAAAGGTCCTGAGCCTCAGGATGCTGGAGCAGGCAAATTCCAACACCTGGACCCCCCCATGTGCTTTAATATAGCTAGGAGAACCAGGAGACTCCAGTCCAGACAACTGCAATGTTTGCTTGCATAGTCTCTGGTGGGGAGGCATCCTCCAGGGGCGCTGAACTTCCTTGTGCTCTGAAGCAGCCCTAAATGAGCAAACATCCTCCAGAGGCCAGACCTTCATTTGCTGTAGTTTAGCTTGGTATTTTTAGTGGCTTGACCTACCTGTGCTCTGGTTCATCCCCAGACAGGCAGGTGTTCTCCAGTGGCCAGACCTCTAGGTGCTTCTGTGTAGCACTAGGGAAATTTAGGAAACACCCCAACTGATCTCAGCACATGCCAGACACCACCACTAGGACCCCTGTTCAGCATCAGCTACCTGCTAAACCCCTGCAACCTTTGGTTGCCAACATTTGAGGCTTCAGAACACAAAGCCCCAACTAGGCCTCTGGTCACCAGCACAAAATGCTTAAAACTGTGCCCTCTATACCTCAGAAAGAGAGCCCAACTTTAAAAGACATGGAATAGGCAAACAAGTTGAGGAAAAAAGCAAAACTGAACACTGACCATAGACAGGTTTTTGTGGGGACAGGGAATATCAAAACACAAATTCAGAAGAACACAACACTGTCAATAAACCTATATCCAAAACCTCAAACGGGAATATTAATTGATCTGCAGCCCCAAAAGCCTTCTTGGAAGAGTTTGAGAAGGATTTACAAATCCAAATTAGAAAAATAGATGAAAAATTGGAAAAAGAAATGAGAGGTGTGCAAGAGAGAGTTAACAGCTTGGGGAAAAAAGGACAAAAATTGATGGCTGAAAACAATTCCTTAAAAAAATACAATTGGCAAAAAAAAAATTCCAATGAATAAAGCATCTACTTAGAATGTGGAATTGACCAAATGGAAAAGGAGGCACAAAAATTCACCAAAGACATTCCTTAGCAATTAGAATTGGGCAAGTGGAAGCTAATGACTCTGAGACTTCAAGAATCAGTGAAACAAAATCAAAATAATAGAAAAATTTAAGCAAATATAAAATAAGTTTTTGGAAAACAATTGAGCTAGAAAACAAATCTAGGAAAGATAATTAAAAAAAAATATCATTGGTCTACTTGAAAACAATGATACAAAAAGAGCCTGGAAAGTATCTTTCAAGAAATTATCAAGGAAAACTTCCCTTATGTTCTTTAACCAGAGGGTAAAATAATCATTGAAGAAATCATAGATCACATCTTGAAAGAGATCCTAAAATGAATGACAATAATGAGACAATGTACCAAAAATTATGGAAGGCAGCCAAAGCAATTCTGAAGGGAAATTTTATATCTCTAAATGCTTATATCAATAGAAAAGAAAAAAGAAATTAATGAATTGGTCATGCAACTAAAATACTACAAGAAAAAGAAATTAAATATCTCCAATTAAATACCAAATTAAAATTCTGAAAAGAAAAGAAAGGTTTAATAAAATTGAAACCAAGGAAACTATTGAAGTACTAAAAAAACTAAGAACAAGTGTTATGAAAAAAACAAATTTGATAAAATTTTGCTAATTTGATTTTTTTAAAAAAGAAGAAAAATAAATTACCAGTATCAAAAATGAAAAAAAAAGTGAGTTCACCAAGAATGAAGAGGAAATTAAAACAATAATTAGAAATTATTTTACCCAAATGTATGCACATAAATTTGGCAGTCTTAATGAAATGGATTAATATTTACCAAAACATAAATTGTTCAGATTAAAAGAAGAGGAAATAAAATACTTAGCCCCATTTCAAGAAAGAGAAATTGAACAAGCCTTCACTGACCTCCCTAGGAAAAAAAAATTTCTTCAAGGCCAGGTGCATTTTCAAGTAAATTCTACCAAACATTTAAATAATAATTAATTCCAATACTACATAAAATATTTCAAAAAAATAGATGAAGCAGGAGTATTGTTGAAATTCTTTTTATGGTACAAATATGGTACTGATACCTAAACCAGGAAGTCAAAACAGAAAGAAACATTATAGACCAATTTCCCTAACATATATAGATGCAAAAATTTTGAGTGAAATATTAGCAAAAAAATTATAGTAACAGTTCATGAGGATAATACACTATGATCATGTGAGATTCATACCAGGAATGCAGGAGTGGTTTAATATTTGGAAAGCTGTCAGCATAATTGACCATATCAACAACAAAACTAACAGAAACCATATGATTTTCTCAATATATGTAGAAAAGACTTGACAAAATACAACACTCATTCCTATTAAAACACTAGGGGACATAGGAATCAATGGAGTTTTCCATAAAATGATAAGTAGAATCTATCTAAAACAACCAAGCATTGTATATAATGGGTATAAGCTAGAAGCATTTCCAGTAAGTTCAGGGGTGAAACACCACAGATGAAAATTATCACCACTGTTCTTCAATATTGTACTAGAAATATTAGCTTTAGAAGTAAGAAAAGAAAAATGCATTGAAGAAATTAGAATGTATAACAAAGAAACAAAGATATCACTTTTTGTAGATATAATGGTATAGTTACAGAATCTTATACTATCAATTAAAAATCTGCTTGTAATAATTAAAAACTTTACCTGTGAAAAGATCCAACAATTCTGGAGAGCAATTTGGAACTATGCCCAAAGGGTTATAAAACTGTGGTTACCTTTTGACTCAGAAATACCACTTCTAGTTCGATATCCCAAAGAGATCATAAAAATGGGAAAAGGACCCAAATGTAGAAAAATATTTATACCAGTTCTTTTTGCAATGGCTAATAATTGGTAATTGGGAAATGACTAAACAAGTGGTATATGAATGTAATGGAATACTATTGGTCCATAAGAAATGATAAACAAGCAGATTTCAGAAAAGCTTGGAAAGACATGCATTTTTGCTAAGTGTAATGAGCAGAACTAGGACAACATTGTTCACAATTACAGCCACATTGTGTGATGACAAACTTTGCTATACTTCACTCTTCTCAAGACAATTCAAAAGACCTCATGATGGAAAATGATACCCATATCTAGAGAAATATCTATTGAGTCTGAATGCATATTGACGCATACTATTTTCTTTTTCTTTTTTGTCTGATTTTTCTTTCTTGTGTGTTTCCCTCTTCTGTTTTGATTCTTCTTTAACAATGTAACTAATGTGAAAATATGTTTAATGTGATAATACATGCATGCCCTCTATCAGATTGCATGTTCATATTCGGGAGGGGCTGTGAGTGAGGTGAGAAAATTTGGAACACAAAATCTTGTAAAAGTGAATGTTGAAACCTAAAAATAAATTAATTTTAGAAAATGGTTGAGGAATGTAAACACCCATTGTATTTTTGTTACAACATCATTGGTATCATATAAGAGAACCATTTCAATATAGTAGTTGGGTTATAAGAAGGTACCATGGTGAGCAGTGAGATAATGGAGGTGATGCTTATACACAAACTTTTCTAAATATGGATTAATGGGACAGTAGCTACATGAGCTGGATGTGTTAAGAGAAGTCTTTCTTAGGACTGTGGAGCGTTGTTGGGGCTTTTTCCAGGGAGCAGAGGAACAATGGAAAGAGAACTAGCTCTGGATTCAAAGTATGTCAAATCAAACCCCATGTCTGGGATGGAGAATCAGTCTAATGGCATGCATTTATTAAACAAACACTTGGATACAGGTGTGCAACGAAGGTCAATGAGCAACCCCAAAAAGGGCTTGGCAAAGTGCTAATCATTCTGAGTGGCCCATACACCCCACTTAATTCACCTATTTCTCACCTGTAGCTCCAAGAAGATGCATTGCACAGTGGTCACACCTTGGTACTGTTTAAGCAAATGGGCTAAACCAGGTTGAGGGTAGCAGACAGCTTTAAACCTGTTGATGAGTTGCAGGAATGTCTATTCTAAGCATATGAAGAATTTTTCTGAAGAAATGGACAGATGAGAACCATTTCCAACAGCCATGAACACAGTTGAAGTAGTTACTATAAAGCACTTCAAGGTTAAGTAGGCATCAAAGAGGCCAATGTCATCCACTGCATCCCAGCCAATCATCAACTTATCTTTCATCTTGCCACTGGACTTTGTTGGCTCAGGATGAGAAAGTGGGACTTTGCAACTCTACCCCACTTAAGTCCAATTCACCAATAAGTCAAGACCTGATGTCATTGGTCCTTTTTGAAAATGAAAGATAAACAACAACCTCAACTTGATTCTAAGTCCTTTACTAGGCCTGGGGGATTGAAATAAAAGAACAAGTAAAACATTCCTTATTCTCAAGAAATTTTGACACTAGCTCTATGTATATGTATGCATATATGTATATGCGTGCATATGTGTGTATGTATGGATATATGCACACACATATATAAGTACACTTACAAATACATGTATATAATTTGACATTTATGATCATATTCATATATAGTCATATACATTCATATATGTATCTATGTAAGACCATACTATGGTTGTTTGTCCTGTTTCTCTGAGGGTGGATAGCATCTTCCTTCATAAGTCCAAGTCTTTTCATATTTTTCTGTCTACCAACTCATTATTTCCTATACCACAGCAATATGCTAACTTTCTTTAAGAAATGTGGAATAAATACAAAGAATAAACAGCAGCTACATTTAAGACAGTTGGAGGGAGAGGGGAAGAACTATTTAGGGAAATAAGAAAAGGCTTCATATAGAAGATTGTGTTTGAGCCACATCTTGAATTTAAAAAGGCGTTCTATTCTCAATTAGCTCCAGTGTTCCCTTTTGCCTCTGGGATAAAATAGGAACTTCACAGTCTAGCTTTTGAAAGGCTTCACAACTTGGTAACAACCTTTCTTTTCAGCCTCATTAGACAATACTATCTCTCCCATATTCTGCAATTCAACCAAACTGGTCTTCACTATGTTCTTTATATACAACACTACATTTCTCTTCTTTGTGACTTTGTCCTGACCATATTCCATACCTGGAATTCTTTCCTTCCTCACCACCACCTCACAGAATTCCTTTTTCCTTTAAAATGAGGCTCAAGAATTACCTTCCATGTACCTTCTGATATCACTAAATGCAAATGCTGTCACTCTCTACCGATTTTTTGATTATTAATAGTTGTCATCTTTATTTGTATACAGTATATCCTTATATATGAGCTTGTCTCTTCAATTAGAATGTAAGTTAGTGTGGATATATGCTGTTTAATCCTTTCTATTTGTATTGACAACTAACACAGTAATTGGTATTTGTGCACTTAATAAATCTTTACTGGATAGCTAATGGGAAATATTTTATTGAAGGAGAAATTGAGACTATGTTTACATCAAATTTTCAATACAACAGTTATCACTTTGATGTTTTATTATTATCTGCATCTTTCAATAAATTTTTCGTTGGTATAGTTACAGTCGAATATAGATTATTTTTACAAAAATCTGTATTTTAGTATATTTTGATCAAGGAAATACTGTCTTTGTAGTGCTTTATTCTCAACTTCTTCATAACAAAGAGAAAATTGACAGGTAGTCTCTACTGCCTTTTCAAATGCCTAATGTGAATAGTCAAGACAAGGTTCTTTGCCTCTGTGAGCCTTAATTTCCTGCCAGCTCATGTCAGATGAATAGCAGTGCTTAAAATTACTGAAACTGGGGGAATGGACATAATGACCACTAAGGTGCCTTCAAATGCTACATTTATGATCCTATGATTCTAGATAACAGAAAGAACCTGGTGGAGAGGAAGAAATTGAAAATGAGTAAAACAGAATTCTGCTTACTTGATTGGTGGAGAGAGAGGGTGAGATGGTATAGGATCAAAGGCAAAGCAGGGGAGATTAGCTTATGGAACTGAAACCAAGAACTCTGCTCTCTTGTGAGGGGCAGCTAGGTGGTTCAGTGGATAGAACACCAGTGAAGGAGTCAGGAGGACCTGAGTTCAAATCTCACCTGAGAAATTTGACACTCACTAATTGTGTGACCTTGGGCAAGCTACTTAGCCCCAATTGCCTCATCCTCAGTCATCTTCAGTCATCCTGATGAATATTCAGTCACTGGATTCAGATGAGTCCGGAGGAGAAATGAGTCTGGTAACCTGCATAGCCCTTCCTCACTGAAAACTGAAGTGCAAGTCATGTCATCATTTCTGATGGCAGGGTCTTCTTTGGCAATGAAGGACAAACACACCCTCTTGTGAATGCCCACAGGCATCAGTGTCTTCACGACAGTGCATCTGTACACACTGGGCATATTATGGTTACTTCTTGGTCAGAGTTGTATCTTGCCAGTAGATCTGGACCTGGTATCCCTTATCACAGAGGTTTCTTCAATCTTTCCTACTCAGAGGCCTGACTGACACAGCCATGAGGTAAATTTCTATGGCAGGGTCTAAGGCTACCTCCCAACTAGCCCCATGTCTCATCATTTGCTATTTCAGTGGAACTAGCTTGGAGGTATTTACACTTCACAGGAGCCAAATCTCAGTCTTGAGATTTTTCTTAGGAATTTTTGTGGTTGTCCAAAGGGGACCAATGTTCTGCCACAACTTTTGTTTATTTTTAGCACTCTACATTCAACCTCAGGTCCTATTTTGTCTTGTTTTGGGGGAACATTTGGATAAGTTGGAATTTTCTAATGCAATTTACCATCTTCTCAGAATCCTCTCCTAGACCCACAGTTTCTTACCTACGATGCCTAAGTCATAGGTTTGCTTTGAGGCAAATGAAATAATGGGAGGTACTTCAAAAATGTTAAATTTCCATGTAGATGTAATTATTATTTTATATAATTTTAAAGGGCTCAGTTTGCAGCATGGGATAACTTGGGTAAAATGGAAACAATTTATTATTGATTTAATTTCTTAAGAGGAAGAAAAACAAAAAAAATTTTAAAAGGGTGCAACTTCTAAATGTCCCAGAATTCATGATTTTTTTCCAATTAGAATGTCAGTTTCGAGGGCAATAATTTAATACTTAGAAACAAAGTACATTAGTGTCTGCCAACTAGCACCTGCCAGTTGATTTTCAATGCTCAAATGTTACCCTAATTCCAACTTCCAGCCTGCCTAAAATTGGTCATCATCATCATCATCATCATCATTGTCATTATCATCATCTTTTGCCTAGTGTTGTTTTGGATATCCTACTGTGCTAAAAGGTAAGCCTTACTAAGTCTCTAGAAAGAATAAAAGAAAGATTGGCCACCCAAGGTTTTGCTGTTGTAAACAAAACTTGAAACAGAAGAGATAATCAATGGATTCTGTAGATTATTGGAGATCAATGCTAATCACAATTCTTCCAAAGCAGCAGAAATTTAACCTGGGTAAACTTTGCAAATGTAACTATATTTCATACCAGTTCTATCTCCTTTGTCTAGAGAGTTGGATTTTGAACCACATCCATATTACAAAGAGAAATTCCTATTCCTTCAATTTCGGCTGTATTTTCAGAAGCACGCAACCCTGGAGAAGCATTTGTTCCTTTTGATGGCACAACATGGTTGATGAGGATAAGTTGATTTGAACAATTCTCTGTTATCATTGACAGCACTGTTCAGTCAATGTTTTCTGAATCTATGACCCTCAAATCACAAATCCCTTTTAGAAAGATTATGTGTGCATAATCTAAATCAATTGATAGTGTACTATTCATGACTATCCAGGACCCTTCCTGTCATATATAAACACAAACATGCAATAAGTCTTTTCTACATTTGCAGTTGAAACAAGCATTTCGATGTTTGCATTAAAATATCCTTTGCAGTTGCCATCAAAGCCACTTGAAATTTTATTAATACACCATGTAACTGAATTGTTTTGGCAATTCCAATAAAATGGAGAAAAGAAAATTAAAAAAAAAAGCTATATGTCCAATTTTAAAATGGAGCACACCAATCTTGGACTTGTTTTTGAGACTCAAATACCTTTAATATACACCAGTTTCTTGAACAAACTTTTGGCACATGACCACACACGGGGTGTCTATAGCATCATTTGTAAGCATGCAAATTACATGGCTTCCAACAATAGTCCTATAGAAGGTGAATTTTGATTAAATTTGAAATCAGACTAAGATGTTGTAATTAGGATGAATTATAAAAATGTAACTATTTATGTTCTCATACTTTTGGAGTTACAGAGTAAAACTACACTGTAATTCTTTAGATCATTTCAAATATTCTTAGACTATAATGTTTGTGTTCTGGAATTCCACTAAACCAATAAATTGCCAAACTGACTTTGAAATGAGAAATCAGTAAGCATGTTTACTGTAAATACAGTTGTGGAGAGGGGGAATATGAGTAAGTAATATCAATGTGTATACACACATCTATACATACATATACATATGTTTTTATATGTACATACATATGTAAAGAAATAGACACATACCAATTGCAGTATGCGTACATAATACATCCATATGCACAGATAAATACCAATTCCTAGAAAACCTAGGTTTTCAATTAGGAAGTATTTTTCAGTTATTTGAAATATAATGGGCTCAATACTATCATTTTAGCACACACAACCCTAGTGATTTAAGGATATTGAGAAGAAAAGCATAAATAGCTTCTGTGTATCCTACATGTGACTGTATGAAGATGTACCCATGGCACAAACTGGGTAACTTTTGTCTTTGTACCTTCACCAATGAGCGCAACTCTGTAAGCAATTACTTGCTGATTCAGCAAAATTAAGGTGTAGGATTTTATAGGGCTCTGACAAAAATTGGGTCTTTGTTAAGAAAAAAAACAAACTTTTTTGCTTGATTTTTCTTGGTTGTTGGGTAGGAAAATGGGTGGCTTACTTCCAGTGATTAATTTTACTCAAGCTGAGTGACCTACGTATATGGTTGTGGAAAGAAAGCATACATTGTCAATTTCAACTAACAATTTGAAGTTCTATAGTCAAAAGATATATAGTAAAACATATTTAAAAGTCCTATTCAATGAGAATGGCTCTTTAGATATTGCAAACCATTTATGGAATTCAAAACTTTAAGTACAAGTCTATCATATTATAATTATGTTGTCACATGTCAACCACATTACTAAAGTTTATTGAATTATCATTCATTCTAAATATTAATGACTGAAATTTCAGTTATGGTTTCCACAAACATCAACAAATAGATTTTAGTCAGTGTGGGCAAAGTATTAATAAAATACAAATAGCAAGGCTTGGTGACATTGTTATTTCCTGTGTTTTTTTAAATGTTTGTAAAGTCAAGCCTTTTAAATACATTATTGCTAGGATTTAGCTGACAATAGGCCTTTGATTATAAAATTGAGACATCTGGGCTCCTAAACTTATCAGAAATTGGCTATATACATTTGTCAACTCACTTGACCAAGGTAGGCTTCAGTTTCCTCATTTTTTTGTTCGAATATTCTATGATATTTTCATTATGGTTTAAGTATAAAATGTTATACTGTAAGTACTGATAAACAATACATTTTATAGGTTTGGATACTCCTTTGACATTGAAAACCCTTTTTTACATTGGTAAGTATTTTACACTTGTTTAGTCAACATATATTTAAATTACTACTATTCTTAAGACACTATGCTATTCCCTAGAGATAAAAAAGGTAAGAAATTATAGTTCCCATCCCCTCATTTAGAATAAGTGAAAATATATACACACACCTAACTTGTGCACTCATTTCAGTTTTGTTTGACTCTGTGACTCCTTTTGGGGATTTCTTGGCAAAAGTGATAGAGTGATTTACTATTTCCTTCTCTACCTCACTGTACTGATCAGAAAACTGAGGCAAACAGGGTTAAGTGACTGTTCAAGTTCACACAACTGATAAGATTCTGAGGGAAGATTTAAGCTCAGAGAATGACTTCCTGACTCTAAGCCCAGCACTCAATCCATTGAGCCACCTAGCTATATGGCACACATATCCATACCTATACATATGCAGTCATATAGATGTGTGTATATGTGTGTGTGCATATATTAAGATATACACATATATGTATATCATCCAGAAATTTTGTGATTATACTTTTGAAAGGTTACTTTTGATCAACAGGCTTGGTTTTTTCACATTCCCCAAGAGAAGTAGTCAGAAGACATAAACAAAAAATTCTTAAACAAAGCCTTCCAAACAATTAAAAATCACAGGACAGATTGTTCCTACTCATTAATAGTAAGAGAAATGCAAATCAAATTGACATTAATTTTACTTTATGACCAGAAAGCAAGCAGAGATGACCAAACCTGGAAATAGTCAATGTCTCACAGGTTGTGGAAACATAGACCCATGGATATGTTATTGGTGGAGCTTTGAATTGGTATAAACATTTTGGAAAGCAATTTGAAATTATGCACATAGTCATTTAAAAATCAATACTCTTTCACCCAAGTTTTTAAATCACTTTATTTGTATAATTGCTTAGAATATATGCCAGGAAATTATTAACAAAAAGAAAGTCTCTATATGTATCAAAACATATGCAGAAAAACAACAAAACATACACATATATGGATGTATGTGTGTATATGTGTGTGTATATGCATCTATATATGCACACACACATAAATTACTATTTGTAAGACATATTATATATATATATATAATATATATCTACACTTATGTATCTATACCCCTGTATAGATTTAAATATGCACATAGCTATATGTAAGTATACATATGTGTGTGCATAAAAATATATCCTTTTAATCTGCATGACAAGTTCCCAAATTCATACATACATTGTTGTCATGGAAAACATCATATATGTGATAGTGCCTGTAGGAACTATCCAGTGGAAGATGATGAAGTAAAATATGAACAGTCATAAAGATTTCACACAGTTAGTTATCAACCACATACATAAACAAAAGTACAAATAATTTAGTTCACCAAATTGAGATAGCTTCAGAGAGTACAGACAGTAATGGAAAGAATGCAGTATTTGGAGATGAAAACCCAGGGTCCAATCCTCTCTCTGTACTTTGCTTCTTGTGTGAGCCAGTAGGAACAAGTGTCTCTAGACTTCTGCTTCCTCATCTGTAAAATAGAGGAATTGAACTTTATAATATTTAAGATTCCTTTGAACACTACATTTGTAAACTATCATAGTGACAATTACATTGTTAGCAAAATTAGTGGAGGTTATGATTTCAAGTAGAAATTACTTTAAGTTTCATCTTAGGAGTTGTACATTTGCCTTTTCCTTTTTGTTTGCTTGTTTTGTTTTTGTTTTGAATAGGAAAATAGAATACAAACTATCAATGAAATCCAGTTTTTCATGAGGAACTGTTTCCTTTTTTTGTGAATTATCATTTCCTTTCAAATTTTAGCCTTATTTATCTCCTTATTCAAGTATTCAGGAGATACCAAAAGTATCTAGCTGCAAAACATAAATGGATTAAGAAAATATAATTTAGATGGTAGAGTGAGAGCAACTACTCACCGAAGCTCTTAGACAAACTCCCTCTAGAAAGAGAAGCTGACCAAATTTTGGAGGTGCAGAATCCAATAGGGGACAGACTGTGACAAATTCAAGGCGAGGACAGACTGGAAGGTCGATGGGAAAGATCTGTTCCACAGGGGTGGAGGAACATAGAGCTACAGCACAGGGAGTCCCTGCCCAGGGTCAAGTAGGAAAGCCCCAGGACAGTCTGAGGAAGCAGCAGTACAGGGGAATAGTAGCTCAGGGTGAGAGTCAAGCAGAGCAAACTGAGTGAGAGACGTGGAAGTAGCCCCAGGTATGAGCAGCAGCTGGGACTGAGACTTCCAGCCCGCATGTTGAATGTCTGTAAGTCACCTACTTGTACTTCTGGGAGCCAAAATGGCACAGTGATAGGTAAATGCTCTCTCCCTTCCCCTTGTTCACCTTGAAAGAACCATAAAATATTTCCCCAGAAAAATCCTGGATCAGTGGATTCAACAGAAGGGACACTCTCATAGCACCTGAGGTTGGGAAGACCTCTAAGGAATATTCCTCTTACTGTGACAGAACTGTCCTAGACAACTTCACCTCAGCGAACCCTTGCGGAGAGGAGCTCCAGGGGGTGGAGCCCAGGCCTGCCTCAGTGCTCTAGGGGAAGGGGAAGACAATAGAGCAGCCCAGATCACCAAACAGCTTTCCTTTGATCTTGCTAAGTTAAGGAGATGGAGATCAAGGACCAGACCACCCATTGCTCACACTAAAAATGCTAGCTCCAGGGCTATTCTGGGGAAACACAAACATAATTCACCTTTGCTTTCTCACACCAGCCAGCTCACCACCAGGTTGTTTAGCTTCTAGCTGAAAGAATCAGAGGCCACAAGACACAAAGCTTCACCATCATGAACAAGAAGCAAAGGAGGAAGGAAAAGATCATAGCATCTTTCTATGCGGACAAGAACCAAAACACGAATACCAAAGAGGTCAGTATTGAGACTGTAATCCCATCTGAAATTTCAGAATGAACTATGAACTGCTTTCATGTACAAAGAGCACACTCAGAACAGTGGAAGAAGGAAATAGAAGAAAAAAATGGCAAATGATTTTAAAAGTATGAAAATAAGAATTCACTGAAGAGGACAGCTTTTCAAAAGGAAAATTGAACAAATAGAAAAGGAAGCACAAAACTTAACTGGGATAATTAGACAAATGGGAACGGAAGCACAAAACCTAACTAGGAAAATTGGACAAATGGTAATTTGTCCAATACAAAATACAAAATACTAACTGGAGAAAATAATTCCTTATAAGGATTAATTGGACAGATGGAAAAGGAGATGCAAAAGTTAACTGAAGAAAACAATTTGATGAAAATTAGAATTGGAAAAGTAGAAGTTAATGCCTCTATGAGACACAAGAATCAGTCAAACAAAATTTAAAGAATCAAAAGAGAGAAGAAAATGTAAAATATCTAACTGGAAAAAACAAGTGACCTGAGAAATAGATACAGGAGAGAAAATTTAAGAATTATTGTCCTTCTAAAAAGCCATGGAGAAAAAAACTTTGGAGAATATCTTCCACGAAATCATCAAGGAAACTGCCCAGAAATGCTTGATCCAGAGGGCAAAATAGTCATCAAAAGAATCCATCATTCACCTCCCAAATGGGATCCCAAATAAAAACACCAAGAAATATTGTTGCCACATTCCATCAAGTGAAGGAGAAAACACTACAGGCATCTAGAAAGAAACCATTCAAATATCAAGGAGCTACAGTCAGGATCACACAGGACCTAGCAGCTTCTATATTAAAAGATCAAAGGAATTGGAATATGATATTCTGTAAGGCAAAAGGCTAAAAGGGAAAGAAAAAGTAGTAAGGAAAAAGGGCAGTAAAAGGGAGGGGAGCTGGAAGAAGGAAGGGAAGACCGTAGGAGGTGGTGCTCAAAAATTAAAACTCTATAGTGGGGGAAGGGAGAAGGGAGAACTAAAAGCATAAATGGTGGGAAAGAGGATGGATGGAAAGACATACATAGTAATCATAACTGTGAGTGTAGGTGGGGAAAAGGGAGACTGCAGAATGGATTAGAAGCCATAATTCAACAACATTTTGTTTACAAGAAACACATTTGAAACAGGGGAATACGCACAAGGTAAAGGTAAAAGATTGGAGCACATTATACTGTGCTTAAGCTGATGCAAGAAAAGCAGGGGTAGCAATTTTAATCTCAGACAAAGCAAATGCAGAAATAGATCTAATCAAAAGAGATAAGAAAGGAAACTATATCCTGCTAAAAGATACCATAGAAAATGAAGCAATATGATCACTAAACATATGTGTTCCAAGTGGTATATCATACTGATTCTTAGATGAGAAGTTAAGGGAGTTCCAGGAAGAAACAGACAGCAAAACTATACTAGTGGGGGACCTCAGCCTACCTCTCTCTGAACCTGATAAATCTACCCTTAAAATAAACAAGAAAGAAATTAAGAAGGTGAATAAAAATCTAGATAAGGTAGATATGATAGATGTCTGGAGAAAATTCAATGGGAATAGAAAGGAATATACCTTTTTCTCAGCAGTACATGGCACACTTATAAAAAAAAATTGAGCATGTACAAGGGTATAAACCCTCGCAATCCAATGCAGAAAGGCAGAGATAATCAATGCATCCTCTTCAGATCATAATGCAATAAAAATTATATGTAATAAAATGCCATGGAAGGATAAACCAAAAATCAGTTGGAAACTAAATAATCTAGTACTAAAGAAGGAGTGGATTAAACAGCAAATCATAGAAATATTCAACAGCTTCATTCAAGAAAATGACAATAATAAGACAACCTACCAAATCTTATGGGATACTGCAAAAGCAGATCTTACGGGAAGATTTATATATTTGAATGGCTACATGAATAAAATAGAGAAAGAGGAGAATAATGGGCATGCACCTTAAAAAAAAAAAAACTGGAAAAAGAACAAATTGAAAATCCCCAAGTAAATACCAAATTAGAAATACTGAAAAACAAAGGAGAGATTAATAAAATTGAAATTAAGAAAACTGTTGAACTAATAAATTTTTTTGTGTGAAAAAATCAATAATATTGATAAACCTTTGGTCAATTTGATTTAAAAAAAAGAAAGAAGAAAATCTAATTTTCAATATCAAAAATGAAAGGAGTCAGTTCACCTCCAATGAGGAGGAAATTAAAACAATAATTAGAAATTATTTTGCCCAACTATATGCCCCCAAATTTGAAAATCTTAATGAGATGGATGACTATTTTAAAGAAATACAAATTGCCCAGATTAACAAAAGGGGAAGTTGAATACTTAAACAACCCCATCTCAGAAAAGGAAACTGAACAAGCCATCAATGTACTCCCTAGGAAAAAATCTCCAGGGCTGGATGAATTTAAAATTGAATTCTATCAAACCTTTAAAGAACAGTAAAATCCAATATTATAAAGACTATTTGGTAAAATTGGTGAAGAAGAAGGAATTCTACCAAATTCTTTTTATGATACAAACATGATTTTGATACCTAAACCAGGGAGAGAAAAAACAGAGAAAGAAAAGTATAGTTCAATTTCTCTAGTGACTATAGATGGTAAAATTTTAAATAAGATATCATAAAAAGAATACAGCAACTTATCATGAGAATATTATATTATGATCAGGTAGGATTCATACAGGGAATGCAGGGTTTGTTCAATATTAGGAAAACTATTAGCATTTTTGATCATATCAAGAACAAACCTAATAGAAACATGATTACCTCATTAGATGCAGAAAAAAGCTTTTGACCCAATACAATACCCATTCCTAATGAAAACCCTGGAGAGAATACTACCTGATTACCTCATTAGATGCAGAAAAAAGCTTTTGACCCAATACAATACCCATTCCTAATGAAAACCCTGGAGAGCATACTAATGAAGGAAACTTTTCATTAAATAATAAAGTGTATCTACCTAAAACTTTCAGCAAGCATTATATGCAATGGAGATAAGTTAGATGCATTTCTGATAAGATCAGTGGTGAAAAAGGATGTCTATTATCACCACTATTATTGAAAACTAGAATTGTTAGCTGTAGCAATTAGAGAAGATAAAGAAATTGAAGGAATTAGAATAGGCAAAGAAGAAACTAAGTTATCACTCTTTGCAGATGACATGAAGATATACTTAGAGAATCCCAGAGATTGAAGTAAAAAACTTCTTGAAATAATAAACAACTTTAGCAAAGTTGCAGGTTACAAAATAAACCCACACAAATCTTCTGCGTTTTTATATATGACTAACAAAGCCCAAAAGCAAGAAATAGAAAGAGAAATCCCATTTAAACATAGGGTAGACACTATAAAATATAGGAGTCTACCTGCAAAAATAAATCCAGGGACTATATGAATACAACTACAAGTCACTTCACACAAATAAAGGCAGATCTAAGTAAGTGGAAAAACATCATTTTCTCATGGATGGGCAGAGTCAATATAATAAAAATGACAATTCTAACTAAATTAATTTACTTATTTTGTGCCATACCAATCAAATTATCTGATAATTATTTTCTAAAGCTGAAAAAAAAATTATTTTCATCTGGAAGAACAAAATGTCCAGAATAGCAAGGGAAGTAATGAAAAGTAATGCTAGGGAAGGTGGGCTAGCCCTACAAGATCTCAAACTGTATTATAAAGCAGCAATTATCCAAACCACTTGGTACTGGCTAAGAAACAGAAGGGCAGACCAGTGGAATATGCTAGGTACTTAGGACACAGTAAGTAATGAATATAGAAATCTACTGTTTTATAAACCCAGGGATAAGCACTCAATATTTAACAAAATTTGTTGGGAAAACTGTACAAAAGTGTGGCAGAAACTAGGCATAGATCAGTGTCTGACAACATAGATAAAAATAAAGTCCAAATGGATACATGATCTAAATATAAAGACTGATCCTGTAAGCAAATTAGTGGAGCAAGGAATAATGTATTTCTCAGATTTATGGGGAAAGGAAGACTTTTTGACTGAAGAAGAGATAGAAAACATTATGAAGTGCAAAATGGTTAATTTTGATTACATTAAACAGAAAAGTTTTTGTACAACCAAATCCAATGCAAGAAAGATTAGGAGAGAAACAGAAAACTAAGAAAGAATTTTTACAGCCAGTGTCTTCGATAAAGGCTTCATTTCTGAAATATAGAGAGAACTGAGTCAAATGTTCAAGAATAGAAGTCATTCCCCAATTGATAAATGGCCAAAGGATATGACCAGGCAGTTTTCAGAGGAAGAAATTAAGATATCTATAGTCATATGAAAAAATACTCTAAATCACTATTGATTAGAGAGATGCAAATCAAAACAACTCTAAGATACCACATCACACGTCAAATTGGCTAAAATGACAGAACAAAAAGATGACAAATGTTGGAGAATATGTGGAAGAGTTGGAACACTAATTCATTGTTGATGGAGCTGTGAGTTGATCCAAACATTTTGGAGAGGAATTTGAAACTATGTCCAAATGGCTACAAAAAATGTACATACCCTTTGACTCAGCAATATTGCTTTTGGGACTGTATCCTCAAGAGATCATAAAAATGTAAAGGAGTTCCACATATACAAAAATATTTATAGCAGTGCTCTTCTTGTTGGCCAAAAATTGGAAATTAAGGGGATGCCCATCAATTGAGCAATGACTGAATAAATTATGGTATATGAATGTAATGGAATACTTTTGCTCTATAAAAATGATGAACAGGAAGACTTCAGAGAGGCCTGGAAAGACTTATATGATCTGATGCTGAGTGAAAGGAGCAGAACCAGGAGAACTTTGTACACAGCAACAATCGCAGTGTACAAGGACATTTTCTGGTAGACTTAGAACTTCATTTCAATGCAAGGACTTAAAAAATTCCCAATGGTCTTTTAAGGAAAAATGTCTTCCACATGCAGAGAAAGTACTATGGAATTCAATCACAGATTGTAGCAGATCATTTTCTTTTTATTACATTTTGATTTGTTATATGATTTCTCCCATTCATTTTAATTCTTTTATACAATATGATTAAGGTGAAAATGTATTTAATAAGAATGTATGTGTAGAACCTATATAAAATTGTATCTTGTCTCAGGGAGGGAAGAGAAGGGAGGGAAGAATAATCTATTTTGAAAGGTAGTAATTGTGGAAGACTGAAAATGAATAAATAAAAAAAGAAAAAGAAAATATTATTTAACAGCAATTATTATTGAATATCAGATAATCAGTAAAGCCTTGCATTGCCTCTATATAAGTAGATGGGGTAAGTGGTTGCAATTTCATTTTGCAATTTGTCAAAAAACCTGGAAGTCTAATATCCTGTAATCCACCATATCACCAGTTTGAACACCAATATGTATTTTTGCCAAGCCTGGAGGCAGTGTGACTGGAGCTGCCCTATTTTCTCTCATCTTTTTTGAGAGGAAATCTATGACTTTTTGGGTTTCTTTTTATTTCAGTCCCAGAGATCTTCACAGGCTGTGATATCTTTCTGTTACTTTGTCTCATTGATTCTTCCACTCCTGCCGCATCACTACCTAATCTTGCCCAGGGAGGATTGAGAGCTTGAAATAATACAGTTATGTAAGTATTCCCTGGTTATCTGGCCTACTCATTCTGATGTGAATTAAAATGACATTTAAAATGGCTGACTATTCAAAGTACTCAGAATATTTTGGAACTGGCAAAAATAACAATTATAATGATGATGATAATAACATAAAATGCAGTCTTTTTATGGTTGTAGACAACTAATTCTTAGATATTTAAACAAAGTTGCAAATTAATTTAATAGCTATGTCTTTTGTTGCTTTCTCCTCTACTCTTCTCATTGAATCAATTCAAAAATTTTAGAGATAATAGGTAAGAAGTGATGCTGTCTTTTAATTCACAAAATTCATCTTTTCTGACATAGTATTTATCTCTGTAGAGGGGGAAAATGAGTGAGAAATGTGATGATCAATTTCAAAGACAAGGGCTATGACTCTATCGTTACCACCTGATTTTGTCAGGTTCAAGGTTTTCTTTAGAAGTTAGACTAAGCGTTTCAGAAGTAATTCTCTATTAAAAAACACATAACAAGGTTGAGGATATTAGGCATGATCAGAATACTATTTGTTCGCTTATAAAGGTTCATTCTACATTAGGAAGTATTTTCTTTCTTTTAATACCCTTCTCTTTCCCCTTCCCTCGTCTCATGATCCTTCTCTACTGTCTTTCTCAGTTGAGCTCAGATCGAATCTTCACATATTCTTCTCTGCATGTTGGTACCCACATACATTTCCACTGTTCTGAATTGCTGCAACATTCTCTGGATTCATTGTCACTTAACCATTTATAATTTCATACTAAAAATTTTGTCTCTATGCCTGTATCAGGTGGTCAGAAGAAGAGGGAATTATTTCATTTATTTTGTATGGCTCTTATATTACCTAGGACAAAACTATGGAATCAATCAATCAAAAGAAAAGAAATCAAGCATTTCTTAAACATCTACCATGTTACAGGCAGGTACTACACTACGAGTTGGAAATACCAAAATATAAATGAAAAATTCTCAGCCTTCAAGGAGGTCACCTTCCGTGGGAAAAATATCATGTGAACATAAAACTCTTTAGAAATGGTGAAACATTTTTTTAAATGTAGGGGAGATTTGTGGAAGAGAAAAGTCTCTAACAGCAGGGAGGACCAGGAAAGATCCCATTTAAATGGTAGTACTAGACCTGAACATTGAAAGGACCTAAGAATTCTAAGTAGGGTGGAATTGAAAATGAACTAAATTGCAAGGAAGTTAGGAAGGAAGAGCATCTTGCATCAGTGGAGATTTTATATGGAACACTGTACGTGATTGAAGCAAAAAATAAAAGCTTAGGTTGGTTTGACTGAAGGGAGTTTGGAGTGTTACATAACAGAGGAAGCATGTGATGGATATTGCTCTTGTTCTTCATTTGTTTTCTTACAGAACCAATGACTCCATGGGGCAATGTCTTGACTTGTACATTAATTGGATTTAAGTGAGGCCAAGTTGAATAGTCATCAGTTTCCTGTGTTTCAGTGTCATCAAAAACCAGTGGCAAGATAAAAATCAAGATAAGTAGAAATGACTGAGAAGCAGTGGATGATCTTGATGTCTGGGATATCTGTCTAACCAAGCTCCCAGAACTCCATAGAGTTTGTTTTCGATGCCTTCATAGCTTTTGGAACAAATTGTTGTTATCCACCAATTCCATGGAGTCAGCAGGGGGAGTCTTCACATTCTTAGCATATACATTCTTCTAATTCACTGACCTATTTGAGGACTGTTTATTATCCCCCATCTGCTTTAGTCCATCTGATATGATGGTTTCATCGGGATGCACCTGCTGCACATACTACAGCTCCTTGAAGTCACAGGTGAGAGTTGAATAAAATGTGAACACCAAAGGTAAATGAGCAGTTCTGAAAAGGACTTGGCAAACCCTCATATCAGAGGTAATGAGTCCTTCTGTAACAACCCATACATGTTAAAGAGGGCTTTAAATGCCAAACAAAAGAATTTCTATTTAATCCTGGAGGTAGTAGGGTGTAATTGGAGATTTTACAGTTAGATCAGAGCATGGTTGGAACTTTTCTTTAGTAATATTAGTTTGGTATCATTGTGGAGGTGGAAATCCAGCAGATATTTTAAAAATGTATAGCTTAGTACAAAGAACACAGGACTTGGAGTCAGAGGACCAGGTATTGAATCGTGCTTTAATCGCTACTTCTGTGACCTTGAGTAAACTCTCCTTAATCCCATCAAACCTTAGTGTCATTTTCTATGAAATGAGGGAATTGACCTAGATAGATCTATAAAGTCCCTTAAAAGTCAATGTATCTTAAATACTTCATTAACTTTCAACAAGCATTTATTAAGAAAGTAATATGTTTAATGCATTTTGCTAAGTTCTTGTGACACAAAGATAAAGGAAGTAAAAGGAGTTTATTATTTAACAAATGGGAGGTGTACAAATCAGTATAGTATAAATTAATTTTGTATGATTATATAAGTGCAGGAAATGTTTAGAGGTCAAAACTCACACTTTATGATTTTCCAACACATTCTTCTTTAGTGAATACAGTCCATTTATTAATCTTTCTTTCTTGACATAAATGTGAGGCAGAAATTTCTATCTCAAAAGAATAGCTGGCATATTAGTGCTTCAATGGGTGCTGCAAAGTAACATTTAAGTAATTTTCAAAGCACCTACAAAAGTCTATTTTCCATTGGAGAGCCATCAGGGATGGTCAAACCAGTGAACATAGTACAAATATGGACTTGGTTTCAACCAACTCATATAGGAAGAAGCACATATATATATATATATATATATATATATATATAGAGAGAGAGAGAGAGAGAGAGAGAGAGAGAGAGAGAGAGATTGAAAGAGAGAAGGAGAGAGAGAGATAGATAGACAGGAAAAAAAAGTGAAGATTAGAGAGAGAGGATAATATTGAGAAGGATCTCCTAGAGAAGACAGAAGTTAATGGGACCAAGGGTGCATGGAAAGCAGTTTACTTTGCCTAGGAAAAGGCCCATATCATCATTTGGGACATGAGTGAAGTACTAGGGAATACTGTGAGTAACGTAAGATGAGAAAAAGAATTAAAAAGGGAACTCTTGCAGAATTGTGATATGAGGTCCTTCCTGAAGGTAGAGAAAAAGTTAAAATATGTATCTTTAAGAGGAACAAAAAAATGTCTAATGGCCAATGTGATGTTTGGCACCGTGAATCAATTAGAGAGATATAAAAGGAATGGTTTAGCACTAATTAGGGTTTGAGTTAAAACCATGTAGCATTTGCAGTGGACTGAAGCAGTATGGTTTCACAAAGTGGTTAATAAATGCATGTTGACTAAATGATTTAGTTATTGATAACTACACATTCTTTCCTCTTTTTGCAATATTCAATGACTATTCACAAAAGCATTCATTTGTAATTTAAATGAAGATTTTTGTGCTTCAGAAAAATAGGTAAATATGAAATGAACCAATAATTTGATTGTGTACTCAAATAAGGAAGTACCAGAGGTAAGAATCTGGGCTCTCTGCCGCATAATAGTAAGACTCATAACACTAGACATTTACCAGGAATTGCATTCCATTTTTTTTCAATGTCTTCCTTAATAAATACAGGTAACTAAACTTCCCATAAAAATATTCTCAGTGATAATCATATAGCAAAATGAGCATTGATGTTATATACTACAATAAAATGTGATAAAATTCTTTGCATTAGACGATTTAGAGGAAAAGTGAAAGGTTAAATATTGAATCATTTAATTATATTTTACCAGAAGTTCATGTAAATATGTGTAAAACATCAAAAGAGAAACATAATAAATAGGGAAGTCATTTATGAAAAGGGTAGGTTTAACTAGATAAGTTTAGATAAATCATAGCCATTCAGCATGGCTGCCTTTTAACTCTGTCCCTCAAAACTTTCATTATAAATATCATCTGCTATCATTAAACATATAAGTGTCACATTTTGCATAATCATTTAAGAATAAGGGTGATACTACACAAGAAGGGAAAATAATTAGCCTAGAAAAAAATAAATTTTCTATCTGACCCCCTCATCTCACACATCCAATATCTTGTCTAACCATATCATGTAATAATAATAATTAAGATGATGACATTGATGATGATGACACCTAGAATCATAGAGAATTTATATAGTACTTATAGTAATATAATTCTATAGAATTTATATTGTACTTAAAAATTTGCAAAGCATTTTAGTAATATTACTTTATTTGTCCACATAACAATACTTAGGGGTAGGCACTGTCCTGAATCTTACTTTGTTGGTGTTATTCAGTTATTTTTTTTTCAGTCATGTCTGACATTTTATGACCCAATTTGGAGTTTTCTTAGCAAAGATACTGAAGTGGTTTCCTATTTCTTCCTCCAGCTCATTTCACAGATGAGGAAAATGAGGAGAAAGGGTAAAAAGACTTGTCCAAGGTCACATAGCACATAAATGTCTGGGGCCAGATATGAACTCATGTCTTTCTGATGTGAGACCTTGACCCCTATCCATTGCACTACCTAGCTGCCTATGGTCCTCACTTTACAGATGAAGTGACAATTAGGCAGAAGTATACGCAGTTAAAGTCACAAAAAGTTTGTAAATGTCATATTTAAATAATATATTTTAAATTATTTTATTTGTTTTCAGTGTTCTACAATCACTTCCATATAACCTATATTTTCCCCCTTATTCCCCCTCCTTCCCCCTCTCTCATCACTCCCTCCCCAAGATAGCATACAATCTTTTATAGGTTCCACACATACCTTCCTATTAAATTCATTTTCATCTTAGGCATGTTGCACAGAAGAATTAATATAAATGGAAGAAACTTTAAAAAAAAAAACACAACATAACACAAGAGAAAATGATCTGCTTCATTCTTCAATCAAATTCCATAGTTCTTTCTCTGTATGTGGAAGGCATTTTGCCTCAAGAGTCCACTGGGAGTTTTTTAGGTCCTTGTATTACTTTGAAGGATTAAGTCTACCAAAACAATTCTCACAAACTGTGTTTTTTTTTTCCTGTGTACAAAGTTCTCCTCTCTCTGCTTCTTTCACTCAGCATTAGTTCATATAAGTCTTTCCAAGACTCTCTGAAGTCTTCCTGTTCATCATTTCTTACAGCACAATAGTATTCCATTACATTCATATGTTACAACTTGTTCAACCATTCCCCAATTGATTGGCATCTCCTTGATTTCCAGTTTTTGTCCACCACAAAGAGAGCAGCTATAAATATTTTTATACATGTGGGATCATTTCCCATTCTTATGCTCTCTTTGGGATACAGTCCCAGAAGTGGTATTGCTGGGTCAAAGGGTGTGCACATTTTTTAACCCTTTGGACATAGCTCCAAATTGCTCTCCAGAATGTTTGTATCAGCTTACAGCTCCACCAAAAATGAATTAGTGTTCCAACTCTCCCACATTTTCTCCAACATTTATCATCTTTCTGTTTTGTCGTTAGCCAATCTGATAAGTGTGATGAATCATACCAGATCCTTTTTATGATGCTAATTTGCTTCTGATACCTAAATCAGGAAGAGCTAATTTCTCTAATAAATATGGTTGCAAAAACTTTAAATAAGATATCATGAGAATAGTACATCATGATCAGGTAGGATTTATACCAGGAATACAGGGCTGATTCAATATTAGGAAAACCATTCGCATTATTGATCATATCAACAACAAAACTAACAGAAACTGCATGATCATCTCAAAAGATGCAGAAAAATCTTTTGACAAGATACAACATCCATTCCGATTGAAAACACTGGCGAGCATAGGAATAAATGGAATTTTCTATAAAATAATAAGCAGTATCTACGTAAATGTCATATTTTGACCTTAGGTCTTCCAGGCTACACATCAAATGACCACCTAGCTGCCTCATAAAATCTCTTTTGCATGACTTCATACAACAGTGTGACGCATTGGCAATTTAACTTATCAATATGTAAATTACACCATATGTATAAAGAAAGGTTTGGCATAAACTCTAAATTGACAAACTGCAGCCAATGATCCAATTCCATCTCCTTCTCCCCCTTTCTGTATTGGCCTTAAAATGATAGTTTTTACATTTCATTTCTTAACTTTAACTTTATTTTTTTCAACTCCATGTAAAAACAATTTAGAATATTTCATTTGTTAAAAAAACAAAAATAAAAACAAATTTGGTTTGGAATTCTGCCCCTTCCTTCTCTCTCCATTCCCTGATTCAGCAAGCAATTTGATACAGATTATAGATGCACAATCATGCAGAACATATTTCCATTTAGTCATGTTGTGAAAATAAAAGACAAAAATCATTAAAAATATAAAGAACATAAAAATAATGTGCTTTGATTTGCATGCATACTCCATCAATTCTTTCTTTGGAGGTGCATAGAACTTTTCATCATTAGTCTTTTCGATTGTCTTGGGTCATTGTTTGTCTTAGAATAGTGAAGTCATTTCCATCATAGTACAATATTGCTAGTACTCTTTACAATATTTTCCTGGTTACATTCACTTCACTATGCATCAGTTCAGTAAGTCCAGTAAGGTTTTTTTCTGAAAATATCCAGCTCAATGTTTCTGATAAGACAGTTGTATTCCATTGCAATCATACACCCCAACTTGTTTAGCCAATCCCCAATTGATGAGTATCACTTCAATTTTGGATTCTTTGCCACCACAGAGAAGTTTCTATAATTCTTTGTACAGTTTGTACATTTGTACATTTTTGTACACTTTCCAAAAAAATCCCTTGGTATACAAACCAGTTTTTAAATTCCAAACTAAATTTATATTTTAAAAAGGTAAAAAAGGACATTCTTAGCTCAAGATTGAAGCAAATAAAGAAATAAGTTTGATTTCATCATCACACTGTAGTATGAGAATCCATAGACTATATAAGTTTTTAAGATTCCATCTGTTTCTGAAATTATGATTCCAATTGTTCAGGTAACTTCATATCTACTTATTACTGTTCAGGGCAAAAACATGCTCATTATATTGGTAATTGACTGATTTAAGTTATTGCTTCAACTGGGTAATTGACAAGTCTTTAATTCATTTTATATTATATTTTAACTTAGAATTTTCATGTATTCTGTGATGTAGCTAAACCTGACTATTAGCAGTTACCCTAAAAACTCATTTGCTTTCCCAATTTGGGGTCTTTATTTCTTTCTGAAACAATCTCCTTTCTTCTACCACTATTTCTTGTTGATATACTACTTACCCCAAAATCCATTAATCAGTTCAGTTATTCCTTCCTTTCTTCCTTCCTTCCTTCCTTCCTTCCTTCCTTCCTTCCTTCCTTCCTTCCTTCCTTCCTTCCTTCCTTCCTTCCTTCCTTCCTTCCTTCCTTCCTTCCTTCCTTCCTTCTTTCCTTCCTTCCTTCCTTCCTTCCTTCCTTCCTTCCTTCCTTCCTTCCTTCCTTCCTTCCTTCCTTCCTTCCTTCTTTCCTTCCTTCCTTCATTTCTCCATAAACTCTTTGAGAGTTCCTTCCCTTCCCCAAGTAATCTTGCTCTTCTATCCCTCTTGATTTTTACTTTTCATGCTTTATTTCTAAATTTTCATTTAACAATATGTCATATTCTTACTAGGCAAAAAGTTGATTGTGTGTTGTTCCTCTTTTCAATCAAATTGGATACATTTTATAAAGCACTTTGGAAACAAAAAAGTGTTATATACACAATAGCTAGCTATAATTTATCTCATTGTCTTTTTTTCTCTACTTAGTTCAGTATACTACATTCAGGCTCATCTGATTGTTGAACACATAACTAAGTAGTGCCAATAATTCAAATGTTGCCCATTTATTATTTTTCCTTCTATTTTTTATTTAAGGAATTTATGGAATAAAACAACCATAAAGATAATTATACATAAAATTGTAAATCTACTATCAGATACTTCCTGTTCCTTTCTTACAAGAAAATTTCATTTAAATTTCTCTTTCTTCCTTCCCTCCCCATCCTGCAATAGAGAGGGCTAACTTTAGACACGTACATGCATACATACATATTTGTGCAAAATGATTCTATACATACTTCTATTTATCATTTTTTCTCTGGAAGCAGACAACATCTTTCTTCATGTGTCCTTTACAATTAATTTAGGTGTTTACATTAGTCAGAAAGATTTATTTGCTCAAGGTCACTTGAAAAAAATATTGCCATTACTCTATACAATGTTCTATTGGTTCTGCTCATTTTGGTTTTCTGAATTTCATTCAAATCTTTCCATTTTTTAAAGTTATTGAACTCATAATTTCTTATAGCACACTAGTATTCATCACAATCTTACACCACAACTTGTTCAGTTATTTCCAAATTTATGGACATCCCTGCAATTTCCACTTCTTTGACACCACAAAGAGAGGTGCTATAAACATTCCAGAAGACGTAAGTTTGTTTGTTTTTATTTTTGTTGTTGCTCTTTTTCCTCCTAATCATCTTTGGTAATAGAGTTATAGTATTGCAGATCACAAGGTGTATGTAGTTTAATAATATTTGTTGCATAATTTCAGATTGCTCTCCAAAATGGTAGAATCATTTCACAATTCCAGCAATAATGAACTAGTGTCCCAATTTTTCCACATTCTCTCCAACATTAGTAACTTTCTGCTTTTATTATTTTAGCCTATCTGGTCAGTGTTAAATAATGTCTCAAGGTTGTTTTAATCTGAATTTCTCTAAGCAATAATGATTTAGAGCATTTTATATGACCTTAAATTGTTACAATGTATTAAATTGGGAAACTGCCTATTCATATCATTTTACCTTTTATCAAATGAGGAATGGTTTGAACTCATAGAAATTTGTTTTATATATATATATATATATATATATATATATATATATATATATATATATATATTAGATAGGAGACCTTTCATGTTAATTTTCTCTGTATTGATTTTGCTTATGCAAAAACTTTCTCTTTTATTTAGACAAAATTGTCTGTTTTTATTATGCCTATACTTTATTTAATTAGATATTAGCATTGTTGTCATAGCTGTTTTATGTCATTATATTTTACATTTAGACAATGTATCCATTTGGAATTTCATCTAATAAAATGTGAAAAGTATTGTTCTAGTCTTCATAAAACTGTTTTATAGTCAACAATTTTATTTGTTTTTTTATTTTAAATTAATTTGTTATCAGTTTGCAATACTCACTTCCATAAGTTTTGAATTTTCTCCCACTCCTTCTCCAAAATGGCATGGGATCTAATTTTTTTTTAAGAAACTTTACTCCAATACTTAGCATTCTGTACTTTTTCAAACCTTAGTCAAATATGTCCTTTTGCTTTTGAGTCATATTTATGTCATCTATTCTACTCATCAACTCCTATTTAATAGACAATAACATGTTGTATGGATCATGGACACTTTATAGAATAGTTTCCTAATCAAATCCACCCTTTTTTCCTTTCATTTTAAAATTTCTCCCATGAGATTATAGTTCATTTTTCTCTAGGTTAATTTAGTTATTTTCTCTAATTCTATAAATAGCTTATTCATAGTGTTTTTAATACTAAGTCTATAAATGAATTTAGATAATATCAATTTTTTAATTATATTGAGATGCAAAATGATGAACCTTACAAATATTTCTCAAATTAGTTAAATCTTTTGGTTTGGCAAAGATATCTTTTGCAGTTTATTTGTAAAGTACTAATGTCTCCTACTTTGTTCACTCTGAGGTATTTTATGGATTTTTTTAACTATTTTGGAAGGATTTTCTTTTTCTCCTTCTTTCTGGATGCTATTACTGTTGTACAGAAAAGGTTGAGCTTTTTGTGCATTTATTTCATGCAAATTTATTAAAGTAATGGTTTTGAATATTTTAATGAGTCTCTAATATTCTCTCAAACTGATTGAAAATTTAAAAAATATTATCTGCTTATACATATTTTATCAACTTGTCTTTTTCATATTATTTCTATATCTTACATTTCCATAATTATATAAAATAATAGCCTTGGCAATTAAAGCCTTCTTTATTTTATAGCTCATCTTGTTGGAAAGGCTTCCAGTGATTCTCCATTTTCAAATGCTATGATTTCTATTGATGTAGAAGTTGAAGAAAAGCCCTTTTTAAAATCATGCTTTTTAATATTTTAATCTGAAAGAATATTTATTGTGTCCTAGGCTTTTTTGAGTCATTAATAAGCTAGGTGTGAATAGCTGTGTTAAGCATTGGAAATATAAGGAAAGACAAAAATAATTCCTACCTCAAGGAGTTCACATTTTAATGATGGAGATGACTTGAAAATAACTATGTGTAAACAAGCTATATGCAGAATAAAATCGAGAAAATTTCTGAGGGAAGAATATAATATTAAGACCAGGAAAAAATATTTTCATGTCAAGGATAATATATGTCAAAGATTTCAAGTAAGCTAGGATCTCTAAGAGGTTGAGAAGAAGAAATTAATTCCCATTATTGGGAGAAGCTGATGAAAATGTACAAAATTATAAAACAAAAGATTTCGTGCAAGAAAAAAGAGATGAGTGCGGTGTAATTGGATGATAGGTAAGTGAAGTACAGCAAGTTGTAGAAAACTGGAAATTTTTGAAGGGACAAAGTGATGAGGACTTAATATTTAAACAGATGATTTTATATTTGATGCTAGAGGCAACAGGGAACTACAGGAGTTTATTGAATGGGAGGTAACATGGTCAAATCTGAAAAATAGGAAGATTACTGACAGTTGAATTGAAAATTTACTGTCATGGAGAGATTCAGAGGGCTATTGCAAAAATCTGGAAGCAAGGTAATGAGGGCTTGCATTAGGGTTGAAAGGGTGGCAGTGACAGTGGAAAGAAGGAAGTATAAATGACGAATCTTGCAAAGTTATTATCTACAGGACAATTAAAATGCATTGGAAATGGTAAGTGTGCATAAGATGAAAAGAAACACTGAATTGTAAATCTGAGTATTTGATAAGGCAGTTGTGTCCCCAATAGTAACAGGGAAATTAAATAAATAGAAAAAGATAAGTTCATTATTGTACTATTAGGAATTCTATAGTTTGTAAAGTTTGAGCTTTCCATAGGCAATGAGGATGCACATCTGGACAACCTGAGAGAGGTTAGAGTCGGATAAATAGATCTAAGAATTATCTGACTAGAGACAACAGCAACTTGGGGCACTCACATTTATTAAATGTGATATTAATCAAGATCTAGCAAATCAGACAAGGGGGGGGTCTGACAGATAGAGAACATGCATAGAGCAGTGGCACAAGGATCTAAAAAAAGAGTATCTAGAAGAATAGTGTATTCATTAAAATCAAAGGATGCAGAGAGTCAAAGATGCTCAAGACAAGATATGGTCATTATATTTGTCAATTAAAGCATCAATTGGGAGTAAGTTGGTAAGCAGAGACAAAAAGGCAGAATAGCAGAAAGATGTACTGATCTGAGAAATGTAGTGAATGGAATCCTGATTGGGAAATGCAAGGAAAAGTCACTGTGAGTCATTGTTTTATTTTTCTTTCTTTGTTTGTTTGTTTTTTCAACTGGACTAGCATAGGATGATAGACAGAGAAGTCTATGGACAAAGAGGAACAAGTGCCCCAGGCATCAGGAGCAATTTTACAGGAATTTTACAGTTCCAAATTGAAGGACACAGAAAAATACTCAGGACAGGAATCCCAAACCAAAGTGAAATCTGTAGATCTGAAACTCAGAATCAGCAAAGCTCCCCAGTTACCTGATGGTAGCTAAGCCAGAAAGAGTCCACTATTATTTAGATCACAACAGGTACTCACAGAGCTCCATCTCAGAGGAAGATAATCTGACGTCGTCAGCATGTCCAAGAATAACACAGCACCGATATGCAAAGAAGGGAGCAATAGGGGCAGTCAGATCTTCCCATCAAAAGTATGCACAGCCTGGTCCAAACATGAAAGCCCAAGTCAGGAGGATGCCTGGAAAAATGAGTAAACCAAAAGAAGCCCACCAGTAAACTCATTAAGGTGACAAGGATAGTAGATACATTAACCAAAAAGGGGGAAACAATCTCTAAAACATATAAAGTAGAAAAATGAAGGCTAATACAAATTCAACTACAATTCCTTGATTAAGTTAATGAATGAGCATTTGTGTTTGTGTTTGTTTGTGTGTTGTGTGTGTGTGTGTGTGTGTGTAAAATGAGAGTGCTAGAGAATAAATTCTAGAAGAAGTGAGGGCTATGAAAGAAAGAATTGAGAAAAAAAAGAATTAACAGCTTGATAGAAGAGGTAAAAACAAAATGAGCAAATAACAAATCACAACAAAATTAGAATGATCAAATTAATACTTGCAACTCTAAGACAATAAGAAATATTATTACAAAGTCATGTGACTTAAAAAAGAAGAAAATACAAAGTATCTCATGATAAAACAACTGAGAGGGGAAAAATTCTCAAGAAGAAAGAAAAATATATATCATAGATTACCTAAAAGACATAAACCAAAAGAATAAATATTTCAATAAATCTTTATGGATCGCTTTAATTTCTTAGAACAAAAAGCCAAAGGTGAAATAGGAAGAAATGACTACTCACCCTTTTCTTCTCCCCAAAAGAGCCTGAAATGAAAACTACCAGAAACATTATAACAAAAGTGTACCCCCTTCCAGGTCAAAGAAATTATTGCAAACAACAAAATTGAATATAATCCTACAAGGAGAAAAAAAAAATGGATCTTTAATGAAGCAAAGGATTTCCAAGTATTCCTGGGTGGGGGGAGTAGGGGAAACTTGAGCTGAATTGAAACTTAGAAGTTCAAACAAAAGGTTCAAGAAAAATATAAAGAAGATAAATGAGAACAATCATAAGAAATAAAACAAAGATCAATTATTTATATTCAAATATGAGGAGTTAATTCAGGTATCTTTTCTGAACTCTATCATCATCAGAGGTCAGAGTCAGAATCAAATTAAACAAAAGGCTTGGGAGTTATTCCGTTATATATTGATGATCTTAGGAGAAGAGTAGGAAGAGAGAGGGAGCCCTGTGGCGTCCACGACAGTCAGGGAAAGGTTAGTGGAAATTATCTCACATACTCAGTGTACCTATGTAGACATTTCTATAGTGATGGAGGTGGATGAAGAATCAGCTACCACTTAAACTGCACTGTCATCTGAAATGTTAAAGGAGGGGAAAATTCACACAGAGTTGTGTAGAGAAATATATTTCATTCAAAAGAGAAATAGGGGAGAAGTGAGAAAGGGATAAAGACAGGGTATATTTAATAAGGGATTAGTCTAAAGAAAAACAATCTCTAACAATGCACAAAAATATTTATAGTTCTTTTGAGGAGGTAAAAAGTGAGAATCTGAGCGTATGTACATAAATTAGTGAAATGGCTGAACAAATTGTACATATCATGGAATATTACTGTGATGGAAAAATGATGAAATGGATGGTTTCAGAGTCAAGAAACCTTGTGGGGACTGACATAGAGTGAAATGAATAGAAACTTAACATATCCATGATGACAACATGATAAAGACAAATAATTTTGAAAAAAAATATGTACATATACATATAAACACACACATATACATACATATACACACACACACACACACACTTTCTGATGAACATGAATAGTGATAATTCCAGAGGACTACTATAGATCAAGCATGCTACCCACCTCCAGAAAGAGATAAAGGATTCAGTATATAGAATAAGATATAACCTTTGGAGATGGATAATGCAAACAAAAAAATGCATTGTTTGACTATACATGTTTGTTATATCATTTTGTTTTTCTTTCATTCTCAATTAGAAGGGGGAGGTGAGAGGGAGACAGGACAGATTTTTGCCAATTGAAAAATGCATATGCATTGTTCTAAAAAAAAGATTTTAACTTCGGATACAACAATTTTGGTCAAATGATGAAACTGGAAGCTATAATCCAAACTTGAGAATAGATTTAGAGGAAGAAAAGTAGAAGCATCCATTTTAGACAGCCTCTTAAAGTAATTAACTACAAAAAAGAGTAGTAATACAGGTCAACAACTGAAGAAGATGGACTAATCATGGGGAAGATTTGGAGGATAGAGGAGATATGGTCTTGTTTTTAGAAAGCAAGGAAGCCTTCAGTAGACAAAAGTCAAAGAACGATTGGCCATGATAGAAGGGCAAATATTCTGGCAAAGACTGGTTGCAATCAGATAATTTATCTGTGGAGAGAATTTTGTCTTGAAAAGTAGAAAGGCCACTTCTTCATGTGAGATGGGGTATAGGAAAAGATGATAGTGTTAGCCATCTAAATAGTACGTAAAGATTGGGAGGTGCTCAATATTTACAATTTCCTATTGTTGTTTGAGTTCTTTATGCCCTGGTATATGACCAGTTTTTTAAAAGGTGCAAAACATGTATGTGTGTGTATATGTTCCACATCCATCTATCGTATCTATTTGTCTATCTATTTATCGATCTGTCTGCCTGTCTCTTTATCTATCATACTCTATTCATTCCAATTCACTGTTTACCAGAGGCCTGTTATATCTTTTTTTCTAAAATTCCACTCAAGTCCTGAGCTCTTTTCTTATTTATCTTTCCCTCAAATATATCTATTTCCAAATGTAGCACATGTGAAATTCCATCAATTTGTTGTCATCTCTTTTGCCTTATAGTATGATCAGCTTTTTCTTTAGGTATTTAGACATTGCATGTCTTTTTAGTGGATGTATATTTATTATTGATATCATTTTATTACCTGTGACATCTTTAAATACAATGTAAAATTCTTTCATGTATATCTTACTTTGTCTATTTTATTGTTATGTTGTGTGAAGTGATGACTGTCATCTATTTTTAAAAGTAAATCACCAAAACCTCAATATATGCTACTACAATTTTTATTTTAACTGTGGATTTTCATGTTTTAATGCATTTCTTATAAATGCATTATTGGAAAAAATCATTTTCTGATATAATCCATTAATCTTTTTAATGGTGAAGCTCTTCCCTTATTCTTTATATTTGGAACTTTCTTATTCGTTCTTATATGATCTTTTCTTCATGTTCTTTCCTTGCTTCAGACTCAAATAAGAGGAATGGTTCTTACATTCTTTCCTTTCAATCCCCACTTTTTGAGAATTGTTTGATTGAAGCTTATTTTGCTTGTGTCTATCATCATTGAAACTTTGCCCTCTTTTAAATACAACCCTTCCTTACTTATGTGAATCTCCTATTTCTACTAGTTTAATTCTATCATATATAGATTTTTATCCTTTGAAGTTCTATTTCCCAACTCAAAGAACAATTTTTATAAGATGTAGCATCCCCATCTACTCCAATGTTTATATAATCTTTTCTCATTGTGCTATGATTACAAATAAAGAGTTTTACTCTTTCTGCTAACTTCTTTAATATTTACTTTTGCCCATCTGTCTTTTTATCCTTTAAGTAACATGCAACAAAAGAAAATAAACAAATTTAAGCCAGGTATTTGTTTCATTTTGTTCTTTCTTTGATCCTTGACACTGATAGGAGTTAAAAGAGACAATTTCTTAAGATGTAAGCAACAAAAGAGTCTTCTTGTCCTTGGTTTCTCTTACAGGAAAAATTTGAAGCATTTTTAAAAATTAATGATAATTTTCCTTCTCTAGTAATTTGTTCAGCTTTGCTAATCTTATTAATTTTTAGGCACCCTTCCCTTCTTTTTTACATAATGATTCAATATTTCCTTTGCTTTCTCATTTTTGCTAGATAACTTTTTGCAGTTCTCATTGTATTCTTCTGGCGCTTGTTCTGTGTGTTTGCTTTTGTATTGGTATACAATTTCTTGACATCCAATTTTTACTATGCTTTTCACAGAATCCAATTATTCTTAAAAGATCTTAATCCCATTTTATTATTTAGCTTTGTAGTTTTTTTTTCTTTTTAGTTCTATAGTAGATATATTATTTGTTCTCTAAAAATTTTGGTCTTCTGGCTTTGCTTTAATATTCCTTATGAAATTCATTTTCTTAGTTCTTTTTGCAACCTTCTACTTTTCAGATATCCAATAGATAAATACATTTTTATGTCTTCTGTATTAACATGTGTCCTTACCATAAAAGGTTTATTGAAGAGGGCAATTTCATTCTGTACTTATTGCTTCAAATCTTCATTTTTCCCATGAAATCTATCTTGCCTATAAACTTATGCTTGTGATTGCTACATAATTGCTTTTATCCACTGGAATTTTTTCTTTGACATCTCTTGAATTAAAGTATTTTTTCTTTGTAGTAGGAGTTTAATTTTCTTCTTATAAAAACAGTATACTAATAACAATAGTAAAGCCATACACAGGACTCAGAGTGGTAGTCAAGTATGGCAGGTACCAATATTTAGGATGTTTTTTTTTTTAATTTCTCAACCTGACACAGTGAAATCAGAAAGCCCAGATGATACATTTGCAGTCCTTATGACTGTATCCTAGGTTGGTGACGTTTATTCTCTTACTGGATGGCATAGCCATATAATAGAATCCTAACCTATATTCTTTTCTCTTCCTATAATGTTAATTGAAGAACTTAGTGACCTTTAGAATCTTTCCCAACTTCAGTCCAGGATTTAGCAGTCTGTCCCTCCTTCTTAGAACACACACACATTGTCCTGAATCAGGCCCATAGTTTTTGGTTGCACCATGATAGTTAAGTAATGCTTACCAAGCAGTAAATCCCCTTACCCCAATAAATAGGAAGGCATGTCCACCCAGGTGATAAAATAGAAATTCATGATGTCTATCCCTTTATTTTTACCACACTATGGCTGCCTTACTTCTCCTCAGTTACTGGTTCAGATATAAAACTTATAGCATCATCCATTGTTATCTCTTTTGCTTAAGCTCTGATGCTCTTTGGTTATTTAAGATACCTTCTCTGTTTTGGATTCCTTTTCTGTTGCTTTTCTAGTTGTTGCTCTTCTGATTCATCTGATTGTTTTTATTGCTTCTGAGGTGATTAAAGAAGAAGCAGGACTTGGTTAAAATGTTTTATTTCATTTTTGCTGAAAGACAACTCTACATCTGGAAAATGAGTAAGGCAATTCTAGAGGTACTAAGCAAATTTCCGAAGGTCATACATATATTCATATGTAGGGCCACAATAACAACACATATTCTCAAAATCTGGAGTCAGAGCCAGAACTCATTCCTTTTATAACAAAGACCACTTTTATTCAATCAAAAATAATAACAAGTATCTATGAAGTCAAAGGTATTATTATCTGACCAACTATATACTGATTAAGCTCATCCTCTTAGGTGTAACATATTATTAACAAGCTCTTTTTAAACATTTGCAAGACTATTATTTTCCCTTAAATTGAAAATTGTTGTGAACTTGAGTCACAAAATCAATATCTAAAACACTTAACTATAAGCAGATTTAGAAGACAATGTGTGATGTTATAAGACAGTGAGGTCTGTGTCAATGGAAGCATTAAAAAAACTTACGACTAACTCAGAAACAATGTAGAGATGATTTATCCCATAAGCAAAGGATGATGCTAGATGACATTTAAACTCCCTTCTGTCCTGATAATTATATTATTTTTTCTTGAAAGTGAATAAATAGAATAACAGGTAAAGTTTCAAATAGGACTTAATTTAAGACAACATGATAAAACTAGGGGATGTATGAAGTTGCAAAGGGTCAACATACATCAGAGGTACTGTTTTTTGATTGGAAGCTTAACATCTGTCCATGCATATTATATACTTATTTGAAGGACTATAAATAGAGAAAGCCTGTTTAATCCTCTGATTAAAACTCATGAAGAGGAACAGAAATCTGTAAAAATGTAGAAATTGTGGGTCCAAGAGTCAAGAAGGGGCAAATTTATGATATGCAAATCAAAATATTGTATGTATACAAAAAGGAGATACATGATGCAAACATGCAAAATGAAAAAAAAAACAATTCTTTGGGGCTCGTTGATTTCTTCTTTTTAATTAAATTATTGAATTTATTTTCAGTGTTTGACAATCACTTCCATATATCTTAAATTTTATCCCCTCCCTCTTTTTTATTCTCCCCTCCCTCCCCACTCCCTCCCTGAGGTGGTATACAACCTTATATAGGTTCTACATGTACATTCCTATTAAATACATGTTGCATAGAGGAATTAAAATGAATTGGAGACCATGAAACAAAACAAAACATAATACAAAAGAAAGTGATCTGTTTCTATCTGTGATTCAATTCCACAGTTCTTTCTGTGGATGTGTAAGGTATTTTGGCTCAAGAGTCCATTGGAAGTTTTTTAAGTCCATGCATTGCAATGAAGTACTAAATCTACCAGAAAAAATTCCTTGTACACTGTGGTTGTTGATGTGTACAAATTTCTCCTAGTTTTGCTCCTTTGACTCAGCATCAGTTCATATAAGTCTTTCCATGCTTCTCGGAAGTCTTCCTCTTCGTTGATTCTAACAGCACAATAGTATTCCATTACATTTATATACCACATCTTGTTTATCCATTACCTAACTGACGGGCATCCCCTTGAGGCTCATTTATTTCTTGACAAATACTTGTCTTATAAAACCTGAGTTTTAAAGTTTGAAGCTGAAATTCTACACCTCCTTTAGAGAAATACTTTTGTTAACATTATGATTTTAGAGACACATTTTTTAAAAGCCCACTATGACTCCTGTTTCTGTGACTTGCATGGCTTTTTATTCTATAAAATTCACATTAGTAAAATCAGTATTCACTGATGAAGATAATGGGAAAGGATAATGAAACACAAGAGAACATTACTTTTTTCCAGATCAATGAACAAACATTAGTTAACAGAACTTAACTTGACAAGTCATATTTTCAATGTAAGCCTGAAAGTCGCATCAAAAACTAAGTTCTCAAAAAAAGAAAAGGTCATGTCTATTATCCTAGGTATTAGTAAACTAAAAAATGCTACTTTGTGATTTACATGCAGCTCAAAGCCAAAGAGGAACATAATCTACATTCTCAAAACAAGTGATATCCATTTCTCAAAAAAGTACTCTTTTACTATAACTTTATAAATAACTACATACCACATACATGTCTGTGTGTATGTATTATAATCTATCTAGATGACTGGATGTGTGTTTGCTATGTTTTGTTTTCAGGATAAATGTTGGTACAGCCAGTTGGCAGTAGACAAAATAAGTAATACTTTTTCAATCCAGATAGAGTTGAGGTTTTCAGATGTTTACTTTCTTTTTATAATTCAGTTCTTGTTAATTTTGATTTTTAAGGAACAGAAATACTTATTTTATAATTTTTTTATAAACTATCTTATAAGGGTTCATATAACTTCTTTTAAAAGTAGAGACTCTGCTGATATGCCTGGTAAATGTGTAGCTGAGGAAATATTAACATCATGGAGTTGATGGAGAAGACAGGGTGAGGCATCTATGGATAGAGTGGATAGAGTAGTGGGTAGTACAATTATGAAAAAAGAAAAGTATTATCAGCTGACTTTTGTAAAAGTTTAGACATGAGTGGGAGCGAAAGAGGATGAGGAGTAAAAGATGACACATAATTTGTGAACCTGACTCACCGAGAGGATGGTGATATCAACAAGAGTAATAAGGACAGATTTCCTGGTTTGGGGAGCCAATATGGGGGAGAGTTTGGTAATTGATATCTCCTTCCCCTTGCTGACCTTGACTAGCCCAGAGAAATCTTGTGGGGAAAAACCTAGAACAGTGGGAACAGCAGAAGGGGTAAACAGACTCTCAGCCCCGGAGTCTAGAAAGATTGCTGTGGCTGACGGTGATCAGTATAGGATCACAGAAGTCCCAGACAGTGCCACATCAACAAACCAGGAGAAAATCCTGAATCCCAGGGGCATGAAGCCAGCAACTGCCAACACCAGAACCCTAGACATTCTTCAGTAGCCCAGTGGAATTGGGAAGACACTAGCACAGGCAGCTGAACTTCTTATGCTCTAGCTCAGGAGACAAACCTCTGGTGTTCAGACCTCACCTCCCCTACACTTCAGGAGCTAGCTCCAGGATGACTTCAGGGAAGACCCAGAAAGATCTCACCTGACCTTTGCTTTCAAACATCAGCAAGCTCAGTACCAGGTAAGCTGCAGCATTTCAGTTGCTAGTTGAAAGAACCAGAGTCCACAACAAAGTCTCAAGTTTTAGGCATGAGAACTGTGGGAAAGAGTTCCCTGTACCAGAGACTCAGAGATCTGTTTTAAAAGTCAGGAAAAGTGTTATTATCCTGACTAAGAAGCAAAGCAGAAAAGAAAAGAACCTAGAATCTTTGTATGGGGACAAGGACCAAACACAAATACCAAAGAGGTCAGCATTGAGACTACTCCCATCTGAAACTTCAGAAGGGGATATGAAAGATCTGAAGCACAAAGAGCCTTCTTGGAAGAGCTCTGAAAGGATTTTAAACCAAAAATAAAGAGAGAGAAGAAAAACTGGCCAATGATTTTAAAAATATGAAAAAAGAATTTACTGAAGAGAACAACTTCTTAAAAAAGGAAAACTAGACAAATGGAAAAGGAAGGACAAAACCCAACTGGTGAAAACAACTCCTTAAAGGGAATCATTGGACAGATGGAAAAGGAGATGCAAAAGATAACTGAAGAAAGCAATTTGATAAAAATAAAATCAGGCAAGTAGAAGCTAATGAGTCTATGAGACATCAAGAGTCAGTCAAAGAGAATCTAAAGAATGAAAAGATAGAAAACATTGTAAAATATCTAACTGGAAAAACAACTGACCAGAAAAATAGATCCAGGAGAGATAGTCTATTGGTATATTGGTATATCAGAAAGTCATGATGAAAAAAAAAAGAGCCTGGACAATACAGTCCAAGAAATTGTCCAGAATTCCTAAACCCAGAGTGCAAAATAAACATGGAAAGAATCCACCTTTCACCTCCTGAAAAGGACCTCAAACTAAAAGTGCCAAGAAATATCGTTTCCAAATTCCAGAACTGTCAAGTGAATGAGACAATACTGCTGGCAGTCAGAAAGAAATAATTCAAATATTGAGGGGCTACAGTCAGGATCACACAGGATCCTGCAACTTCTAAAATAAAAGATCAAAGGAACTGGAATATGATATTATGTAAGAGGAGCTGCGACTACAACCAAGGATTAATATCCCAGCAAAGTTGAGCATAATATTTCAGGCAAGGAGATGGACATTCAATGAAATGAGGCATTTCCAGACCTTCCTGATGAAAAGGTCAAACTCAATAGAAAATTTGATATTCAAAGGCAGGTCTCAAGAGAGGCATAAAAAGGTAAACAGGGGAAAAAACAACAAAAAAAACCCCAAACTTGCTATACAATATGCACAAACTCTTTACATCCCTATACAGGAAGATGACATCTGTTAATCTTGAAAATTGAATATTTATTATGAAATGTAAAAGGGATATACATAGTTAGAGGGAGTGGGTATAAATTAAATGATGTGATGATAACAAATATGATTTAAGTTTGTGAAGGGATTGTAATGGGAGATATGAAAAGGAGGAGGCAGAAAAAAAAATTCCATCACAGTAAGAGGCACAAAATTATATTACAATGGAAGTAAAGAGGGGAGGGAGATGAGAATTACTTGAGACATGCTTTCATTTGATCGGAGAGAGTACAACAAACTCATTTAATTATAGAAATACAATTAGCTCTATAGGCAGTAGGAGGGGAAGGGAGAAAGAAAAGGGAGGGGGGGCTAAAAGAGAGGTAAGAAGTAGTAAGAGAAAAGGGGATTGAAAGGGAGGGGTTGGAAAAGAAGGGAGGGAAGACTGAGGGAGAAAATGGTCAAAAATTAAAATTTTATTCTGCAGGGGAAGGGAGAAGGGAGAACTAAAAGCATAAACAAGAGGACAGGGGGTGGAAGGAAAGATACAGATAGTAATGATAACTGTGAATATGAATGTGATGAAATCTTCCATGAAACAGAGACTAAGAGCAGAATGGATTAAATACCATAATCTAACAGTATTTTGTCTATAAGAAACACATTTGAAAAAGGGAGATACACATAGGGTAAAGGTAAAAGGGTTAAGCAGAATATATTTTGCTTCAGCTGATGCAAAAAAAGCAAGGGTATCAATCCTAATCTCAGACAAAGAAAAAGCAGAAATAGATCTATTCAAAAGAGACAAGGAAAGAAACTATATCCTGCTGAAAGACACCATAGACAATGAATCAATTTCATTAATAAACATATTTACTCGAAGTGGTATAACACCCAAATTGTTAGAGGAGATGTTAAGAAATTGACAGCAACACTATACTAATGGGGGACCTCAAACCCTCTCTGAACTTAATAAACCTAACCTCAAAATAAACAAGAAAGAAGTTAAGGAGGTAAATAGAACTCTGGATAATGTAGATATGATAGATCTATGGACAAAACTGAATGGGGATAGAAAGGAATACACCTTTTTCTCAGTGGTACATGGCACTTATACAAAAATTGACCATGTACTAGACCACAACAATCTTACAATCTAGTGCAGAAAGGCAGTGATAATCAATACATCCTTCTCATATCATAATGCAATAAAACTTATATGTAATGAAAGGCAATGGAAACATAAACCAAAACCTAATTGGAAACTAAACCATGTAATCTTACAGAATGAGTGGGTTAAGCAACAAATTGCAGAAACAATCAGCAACTTCATTGAAGAGACTGGCAATAATGAGACAACCTACCAAATTTTATGAGACACTGCAAAAGCAGTTTTTAGGGGAAGTTTTATATCTGTGAGTGCCTACATGAATAAAATAGACAAAGATGAGATCAATGAATTGGGCATGCAGTTGAAAAAGGTTGAAAAAGAAAAAAATTGAAAATTCCTGAGTAAATACCAAATTAGAAACACTGAAAAGCAAAGGAGAGATTACTAAAATTGAAATTAAGAAAACTATTGAATTAATACATAAAACTAGGAGTTTATTTTATGAAAAGTCTAATAAAATTGACAAATCTTCTGTCTATTTGATAAAAAAAGAACAAATTAACAATATCAAACATGAAAAGGATGAACTCATTCCAATGAGGAGGAAATTAAAACCATAATAAGAAATTACTTTGGGAGGGAGGAGCCAAGATATAGCAGTAGAAAGACTCACATATGCTAGCTCCAAACCCACAACCCATAAATTTCCTGTAAAAAGAACTGTCCACAAATTTTGGAGCAGTAGAACCCATGCAGCAATGCAGTGGAGAAGATGTCCATTCCAGAGAGCCCTGAAAAACCAGCACCAAAGGTCTATTGCGCACCAGAGAGTGGAGCCCAGCCCTTCCCTGGCCGCACAGCCCTGAGAGGAGCAGATCCGAGGAGGCTTCAGGGATGGGAGCCTCCGGTTCCCACAAAGGTCCCTCCACCCACAGGCACTACAGGTCAGTGAGAGAGACTTCTGGACTGGCCAAGAGGGGAGCAGGGTGTCTCCATAGCTCAAGTTAGACAGGTGGAGGAAAAACAGGGAAGAGAAATGAGAGAGATGCAAGAAAAGCATGAAAAACGGGTCAATACCTTGGTAAAAGAGACCCAAAAAAATGCTGAAGAAAATAGCACCTTGAAAAATAGGATCACTGAATTGGCAAAAGAGGTTCAAAAAGCCAATGAGGAGAAGAATGCTTTCAAAAGCAGAATTAGCCAAATGGAAAAAGAGGTTCAAAAGCTCACTGAAGAAAATAGGTCTCTCAAAATTAGCATGGAATAGATGGAGTCTAATGACTTTCTGAGAAACCAAGAAATCACAAAATAAAACCAAAGGAATGAAAAAATGGGAGAGAATGTGAAATATCTCATTGGAAAAAAAACTGACCTGGAAAATAGATCTAGGAGAGACAATTTAAAAATTATGGGACTAGCTGAAAGCCATGACCAAAAAAAGAGCCTAGACATCATCTTTCATGAAATTATCAAGGAAAACTGCCCTGATATTCTAGAATCAGAGGGCAAAATAAGAATTGAAGGAATTCATCGATCACCACCAGAAAGAGGTCCAAAAAGAGAAACTCCTAGAAACATTGTGGCGAAATTCCAGAACTCCCAGGTCAAGGAGAAAATATTGCAAGCAGCTAGAAAGAAACAATTCCAGTATTGTGGAAATACAATCAGGATAACACAAAATCTAACAGCTTCTACATTAAGGGATCGAAGGGCATGGAATAAGATATTCCAGAAGTCAAAGGAACTGGGACTAAAACCAAGAATCACCTACCAAGCAAAACTGAGTATAATACTTCAGGGAGAAAATAAGGCCTTTCAATGAAACAGAGGGCTTTCAAGCATTCTTGATGAAAAGACCGAGCTGAAAAGAAAATTTGACCTTCAAACACAAGAATGAGAAGAAGCATGAAAAAGCAAACAGCAAAGAGAAGTCATAAGGGACTTCCCAAATGTGAACTGTTTACATTCCTACATGGAAAGACAATATTTGTAACTCTTAAAACTTTTCTGTACTGGGTATTTGGTGTGACTACACACACACATAGACACACACATATGTACACACGTGCATGTACACACACATACACACGTGCACGCACACACAGAGACAGAGAGCACAAAGTGAACTGAAAAGGGTGGGATCATATCTTAAAAGTCATTAAGGTAAACGGTGAGAGAAAATTGTAGTGGGAGGAGAGAGGGTGAAATGGAATGGAGTAAATTTTCTCTCATTCAAGAGGCAAGCAGAAGACTTTTTAGTGGAGGGAAAAAGAGGACAGCTGAGAAAAATCATGAAGTTTACTCTCATCACATTCGACTAAAGGAAGGAATAAAATGCACACTTATTTTGGTATGAAAATCTATCTTACAATACAGGAATGTGGGGGAGAAGGAGATAAGCAGCATGGTGGGGATGATGGAAGGGAGGACAATGGGAGGAGGGAGCAATTTGAAGTCAACACTCTTGGGGAGGGACAGGATCAAAAGAGAGAATAGAAACAATGGGGGGCAGGATAGGATGGAGGGAAATATAGTTAGTCTTACACAACACAACTATTATGGAAGTCATTTGCAAAACTACACAGATAGGGCCTATATTGAATTGCATGCCTTCCCAAAGGGAATGAGTGGGGAGGGAGGGACAGGGAGAATTTTGAACTCAAAGTTTTAGGAAGAACTGTTGAGTATTGTTCTTGCTACTAGGAAATAAGAAATACAGTTAATGGGGAATAGAAAGTCATCTGGCCCTACAGGACAAAAGAGAAGATGGGGACAAGAGAAGGGAGGGATGATAGAAGATAGGACAGACTGGTGATAGGGGAAATTAGAATGCTTGATGTATTGGGGTGGGAGGAGGGGACAGATGGGGAGAAAATTTGGAATCCAAAATTTTGTGAAAATGAATGTAAAAAGTTAAATAAATTTATATTAAAAAATAATTACAAAAAAAGAAATTTCTTTGCCCTACTGTATGTTATGAATTTGACAATCTAAATGGGATGGATGATTATTTTAAAAGATATAAATTGCCTAGACTAACAGAATACTTAAATAACCCCAACTGAGAAAAAGAAGTTGAAGAAGCCATCAATCAACTTTCTAGGAAAAAATCTCCATGGACAAATGGATTCACAAGTTAATTTTATCAAACAGAGAACTTTTTATTCGAATACTATTTAGACTCTTTGGGAAAATTGAAGAAGGAGTCCTCCCAAATTCTTTTTTATCATACAAATATAGCTTTGATGCCTAAAACAGGAAGAGCCAAAACAGACAAAAAATATTATGGGCCAGTTTCTCCAGTGAACATAGATGGAAATTTTTAAAATAGGATTTTATACAAAAAAAAAAAAAATACGGCAACTTATCATGAGAATAGTACATTATGGTCAGATAGAGTTTATGCCAGGAATGTAGGACTGGTTCATTTTTAGCATAACTATTAACTTTATTGATCATATTAACAACAAAACTAACAGAAAGTCAATGATTATCTCAATAGATACAGAAAAAGCTTTTGACATAATACAACATGCATTCCTATTGAAATCACTGAAGATGATAGGAGTAAAGGTAACTTTCAATAAATTAATAAGCAGTATCTACCTAAAACCTTCAGCAAGTATGATATGCAATGGGGATAAGCTAGGTGCATTTCCAATAAGATCAGGGGTGAATCAATGATGTCCATTATCACCACTATTATTCAATATAGTACTAGAAACCTTGGCTGTAGCAATTAGAGAATTTAAATAAATTGAAGGAATTAGAATAAGCAAAGAAGAAACTACATGCAGATGATATGATGATATACTAAGAGAATCGCAGAGAATTATTTAACAAAGTACTCGAAATAATAACCAATTGTGGCAAAGTTGCAGGTTACAATATAAACCCACACAAATCTTCTTCATTTCTATATATTACTAAGAAAAACCAACAGCATGTGATAGAAAGAGAAATCCCCTTTACAGCTGTGGTTGACCCTATAAAATATTTGGAAGTTTACATGCCAAAACAAATTCAAGGACTTTAGGAAAACAATCACTATTCCCACAAATAAATTCAGATCTAAGTAAGTAGAAAAACATCAGTTGCACATGGTTGGGTCAAGCCAATATAATAAAAATGAACCTAAATCAACTTACTTTTTCAGTGCCATACCAACCAAGCAATCAAATAAATATTTTAAAAGCCTCAAAAAATGATATAAAAATTCATCCTGAAGAACAAAAGATAGAGAGTATCATGGGTACTAATGAAAAAAAAATTCTAGGGATGCTAGTCTAGCTCTATCAGATCTCAAGTTGTATTGTAAAGCAGAAAGTATCAAAACCACTTGGTAGTGGCCTAGTAACAAAAGGGTAGACCAGTGGAGTAAGTTAGGTGCCCAAAACACAATAGTCAATGAATATAGCAGTCTATTTTTTGATAAACCCAAGGACCCCGTTTCTGTGATAACTCACTATTTGACAAAAATTGCTAGAAATGCAGGATAACAATGTGGCAAAAACTAGTCATACAAAAATGCCTGACACCATACACAAGAATAAAGTCCAAATGGGTATGTGATATAGGTATAAATATTGATAATATTAACTAATTAGTGGAGCAAGGAATAGTGTATTTATCAGATTTATGGAGAAGGGAAGAATTTTTGACTAGACAAGAGATAGAAAATATGAAGTGCAAAATGGATAATTTTGATTACACTACATTGAAAAGTTTTTGCATAAACGATCCCAATGCAACAAAGATTAAGAGGCAAGAAGAAAACTGGGACAGAAATTTTGCAGCTAGTGTCTGTGATTTCCAAAATATGTAGAGAACTGAGTCAAATGTACAAAAATACAAGTCATTCCTCAATTGATAAATGGTCAAAGGATATGAACAGGCAGTTTTCAGAGGTAGAAATCAAAACTATCTATAGTCATATGAAAAAATTTCTCTAAATCACTATTGATTATAGAGATACAAATCAAAACAAATCTGAGATACCACATCACATCTATCTGATTGGTGAATATGATAAAACGGGACAATGATAAATGTTGGAGAAGATGTGTTGAGGTGAAACACCAATTTATTGTTAGTGGAGCCATGAGCTGATCCAACCATTCCAGAGAGCAAATTGGAAGTATCCCCAAAGAGCTACAAAAATGTGCATACTCAGACCCAGTAATATCGCTTGTAGGACTGTATTACCAAGTGATCATAAAAATGAGAAAAGGTCCTGCAGGCACAAAAATATTTATAGCAGCAGTCTTTGTTTGTGGTGACCAAAACTGGAAACCAAGGGGAAACCCATCAATTGTGGAATGGCTGAATAAATTGTGGTATATGAATGTAATGAAATACCGTTGTGCTGTAAGAAATGATGAACAGGAAGACTTCAGAGAGGTCTGGAAAGACTTTTATGAACTGATACTGAGCTAAAGGAGCAGAACCAGGAGAACTTTTTGCACAGTAACAACCACAGTGTGTGAGGATTTTTCTTCTGGTAGACTTAGAACTTCATTGCAATGCAAGGACTTAAAAAATGCCCAATGGTCTCTTAAGGCAAAATGCCTTCCACATCCAGAGAAAGAACTATGGGAATTGATTGCAGAATGTAGCAGATCATTTTCTTTTGTACTAGGTTTTGTTGTGTTTTATGATTTAATTTAATAGGAATGTATGTGTAGAACCTATACAAAATTGCTTGCCATCTCAGGAAGGGAGGGGGTAAGGAATGGTAGGGAGGAAGAAAAATCTAAGTGATATGGAAATGATTGTAGAACACTGAAAATCAATAAAATAATAATTCCTATAAAAATGTAATAAGAACATAGTGGAGTGTAGATTTAGGGGAAAAGATAATGAGCATATTGCAGGATATGCTGAAGTTATGAAGTCTATAGGGTCTAGAGTTCAGGATATATAAGTCGAATTGCATATGTGAGATAATGCTCGCAGAAAGGATAGGGTTGAACTGGTAGATTTGATCATTACCATCATGGCAATTATAGGTGAAACTATGATAGTTGATGAGACAATGAAAAAAAAAAATATTATAGAAGCAGATCAGAATACAGCTTTGGACACAGTATTTTGGGACACTCACTATGGAATAAAGTAGCAAAGGAGACTGAGGAGAAGTCAGATCAATATGGTGAGTTTCAGGATATTGTCGTTTCATGAAAAGTTAGAAAAGAGATTATTGAAATGAGAAAAGCGATTGAGAACGTCAAAGGCATCAGAGAGTTCAAGAAGGATTAAGTCTGAGGAAAGTAGAGAGAGCAATTAGGAGCTCTTTAGTAATTTTGGCAATATGCTTCTGTTGGAGGATGAGATCGAAAGTCAGAAGGTAAAAAGCAAAGAAGAAAGTGAGAGGAAATTATTAATTTTTTTGAAAAATATTTTATTGGTATTCAATTTAACAGCTTTTCCAAATAAATCTTGAAATATCTCATCAAGAGGACTATTCTTGTGAATTGGACAAATGCAGTTAAGGACTTATTTTTTAAAAATAGACTGTACACATCATGTATTTAGTCTCAGAGAAATGAAGTTTCTCACATGTTAATTTTCTGGAAAACTGAAACTCTGTTAAGTATCGATTCAGAAAATCTAACCATTTTAGGTAGAATTCTTTCTCTAATTGTATCTCAAATTTTCCCAACTTCTTAAATATTTAACACTTTCCTTGACTTAGGGCAATAATAATGCAAATCTATTATTACTGTCCTGTACTGAAATTAGAGGAAGAATATCAGTGCAATCACTGAGCTTTGTGGGATTATCTTTAATTAAATAGTATTTTTTCCAGTTATTCTGTGTGCTTTTTATATTACCCGTATTATAGTTTGCTGTCACTTCTTGGTTTTATTAACCTTTCTCCCCAAAAGGAGCTCCTTTATAACCAGGGTGATTAAAATTGTGTCCCAAGTAAGGAAAAGGGTTTTAAATGAAAGTATGAGGAGTTTTTCAATGAGTAAAAGGCATGATCCTTATGGACCTTATGATATTTATTTTGGCTGATCAAAGGCATCTTTTCTTTTCTCTTTTGTTTTTTGTTTTTTGCTTACTTCCAGGTTCTTGGTGGTGTTCCAGATGGTTGAGGTTGCCACATAGGCGGCTTCTTAATGAGTCATTTATCAATGTATCCACATCAGCAAAGCAATGTTAGAATGAACTGTTGTCGAGGATGTGCAAATATCCATATTTCATAGAAGTGAACATCATGAAGGTTTTCATTAAACTGAGATTCCCTGTGCCCATCAAGTCCGTCAGAAGATGTTGAGCTAATACCAGTTGGAGCTTCTACTGACTTCTCTGCTGGTTTTTCTTCCTTAGGAGCACTAGTAAGTATAGGTTCACAAGGTAGTGTAGCTGGTGGTGGAGTCACAGTTGTAGACATAGGGGTAGGGGCTAATGTAGGAGAAGGAGTTGGGACTTGAGCCACAGATATTGCAGTAGATGAACTAACTATAGTAGTGACAGCAGGATTTGATTGTTGAGTTGTAGCTAGTGATGCAATTGAAGTAGCTACTGCTTTGGGTTTTGTCACCATAACCACCACAGAGTTCTTCTCATCAACTATTTATAGTCAGGGACTATTTCTTTGTATCTTTTTTTAACCGAGAAACCAATGCAATACATTGCACATAGTAGGACCTTAATAAATGCTTTATGATTTGTTGCTTTAAATGCTGCTAAATGTCAGTCGTTTTTGTTTTTTGGTGGGTGCTATTGCTTCTGTTATTTCTATTATTTTTATTTAAGAACATTAACTAGAAGTGTCATTACTTCATTACTATTCTTCAATTCATATTGTCCTTATAGAAGAAAGTGATGTATGTTATGAAACTCATAATTGTGATACTTTCCCTCCTTTTAAATAAATATTATATATAAGCCTTCCTTAAATATTCAGATGATATTATTCCTTATTTTATTAGATACTCCAAATAATTCAATTACGTATGTAGTGAAGTTCATAAATCCATTTACTAGATGGAGAATTTGAATCATAGAAAGTTTGGCTTAATGATATGAAGTAAGACACAGTTAGGGAATTGGGTGTAGAGTCCTGGTGTCTTGACTTCCAAACTTTTGACGTTGATATTATGACTTAAACTCATATAAACACCATTACTTTGCAGTGTAGCTGACACTTGAATGCTTAGTAAATATTTAACGACTGACTGTTGACCATTGCCCTTTCTGATGGAGTAAACACAAATCACTTAAGTTCAGCTACTAGAAATCAGTTAATGTGCATAAAACTGGAATCCTTATATTTCTCTTCCTGTTATATTGACCTGGCCTTGGAAAAACTGAAATTAAAAATAGATAGCTCAGTGGTCTAACAATGGTAGCTATGTATGTTTAGTTCTATGGAGCTAAAGTGAAATAGATTCACTGAATGTTGTCTTTGACAATAAATATCAATGTTCTTCTACATATAAAATGTTTTATAAGTAAAAGTAGGCTTAAAAAAAGACTATTTGTGGATTTATGCTAAAGATAGAGTTTTTTTGATCTGTTTTCTCCAAATTGAGTTTAATAGGCTTGCCTATTAATGTGAAGGGAATTTTTATATATGAATAACTTCTTTCAACACTTGCTAATGAGTGTTATACTTATATTTATATTTACCATATAGAACAGAAACCAGAGGGTGGTAAAATCTCAAAAGGGATATGCCTGCAAAAGAAATGAATAATGTAATAGTTTTTATGTCTCTGTGAATTTACCTCATTATATGATCTGCTGTCCCCAGGAAATGCAATACATGAAATTTAGTGAGTGGCAAGCTTTAAATTGAGATCTCAAAAAGACATTAGCATTTTGAGGAAATTTTCTTTTGCAGTGAAAGGAACGACAATTCAATTCTGGAAGTCAAATCTCACCTTCCACACTTTAGAAAAAGAAAAACAAATAAAAATTTTCATCACACCAAATTATAAGGTGGTTACTATGCTATAAACATATTGGTTATATTAAGATAAATTTTTCAAAATATTTTTAAGGGAATGAGGAATTTTGGTCAAAATACATAATATTGGTCAGGATGAAACTGAATTCTTCCCATATTTCACTCAAAACAACTTTAGAATAATGCCTCCAATACAATTTTGGAGCAGTAGAGCAAAACAGAATGAGAGAGAGGGAGAGAGAGAGAGAGAGAGAGAGAGAGAGACAGAGACAGAGACAGAGACAGAGACAGAGACAGAGAGACAGAGAGAGACAGAGAGAGAGAGAGACAGAGACAGAGAGAGACAGAGAGAGAGAGAGAGAGAGAGAGAGAGAGAGAGAGAGAGAGAGAGAGAGAGAGAGAGAGAGAGATGGAGGGAGGGAGAGAGAGAGAGGGAGAGAGAGAGACAGAGATTTATCCAGCCTAAGATAATCAAGAAGTTTACAGGAGAGGGTTAAAAGGGTTGTAACACTGGGGTGGTTTCAGGCCCAGATAAGGGTAAAAACACCAGCAACTGGCCTTGGAGGAATCCAGGACAGCAGCAGAAGCAGCTTTAGAAACTCTTTACCCAAAGATGGTAAGGAGGTCAGAAGGCGATTACAGGGAGCCCACTGTGACACTGGGTACATCTAGTTCTGATCAAGAATTCTATTACCCATTAGAAGTTCTGAGTTGCAGTTCTAGGGTAGAAAAGAGTTCTACCATTTGCAAATGCAGGAGAGCAGGGGATCTGGGCAAAGTTCCAGGGAAAAGAGGAGCATTAGTACTTGTGGTTGAAGGGATGCAGGGCCTCTACATGGGTAAAATTCAGAGTATGGACCAGGAAACCACTAACCACACCTATAACCAGATCATATGACCTTGGAAACACCAAAATTTACAACTCCAGGAGAAATGCCAGGAGCAGAACAGAGGTCTGTACACAATATTTGTAGATCTGACCAAGGTCTTTGACACTCTTACTAGTGAGGGCTTATGGAAAATTATGTCAAAATTTAGTTGCCCAGAGAAATTCATGAGCATATACATCAATTTCATAATGGCATGGTTGCTTAGATTCTGGGTAGTAGATAATGCTCTTGTGCCTTCCGGTGATCAATGAAGTGAAACAGGGCTATGTGCTTGCTCCCATGCTTTTTATCATGATGTTTTCAGCCAAGTTGTCCAATGCTTTCCATGAGAATGAATATGTCATCAAGGTGAACTACTGTACTAATAAGTAGTTCTTCAGTTTGAAAAGGCTAAAAGCCAAGACCAAAGGGAGGGAGTGTTGGTGCATGATATTTGGTTTGTAGATGATTATGCACTGATTACAGCCTCTGAAGCTGTGGTGCAACAAAGTATGGATCAATTCTATTTTGCCTGTGCTAATTTTGGGCTAATAGTCAACACCTAGAAAACATAGGTGCTCCATCAGCCATTGCCACACCATCCCTACATGGAATAATCAATTACAACAAATGGAGAAGTTTTGAATGCTGTGGATAAGTTCATTTACCTTGGTAGTGTACTTTCCAGGGATATACACATTGACAATGAGGTTGACACACAAGTTGCCAGAGCTAACTCAGTGTTTGACAGACCAAAAAAAAGTTTGGGAGAGAAGAGATATTAGACTGACTACCAAACTGAAGGACTACAGAGCTGCTGTGCTGACCTCATTGTTGTATGCCTGTGAAATATGGACAGTCTACCAGCACCATGACAGGAAATTGAATTGCTTCCCTTTGAACTGTCTTAGGCCAGACGTACATATGGAAACTTCACTTTATCATGGTGATGTTATTTTGGTCTTCTTTGAGAATAAAAGACAACAAACAACCAACTCCTATGAACTGTCGGTAAGAGAAGGACAAATTAAAATAACTCCAACTTACCATCTCACACCTATCAGAAATAACATATGCTGGAATGATGAGGAAAATCTCTTGGTTGGGTATTGAACTGGTGCAACCATTATGAAGAAAAATTTGGAAAGACTATACAACTATAAGATCATTTTTTAAAATTACAAGTATTTAATATTTTATTTCCCTGAGTTATACATAACAGCAATTTAATATTAATTTTTATAACTTTGGCCCCAAATTCTTTCTTCCTTCCCATCACCTCTCCTTAAGAAGGCAAACAATTCAATACAACTTATTGATGTGTAGCCCTGCAAAATGCTTTCATAATAGTCAATCTAATGGGTATGAGATAGCACACCAGATTTTTAAATTATATTTCTTTACACAATAGAAAACTTAAGAATTTTTCATATTACTATAAATAACTTTGATTACTCCATTTGAAAACTCATCCTATCCTTTGTTCATTAATCAATTGGAGGATGAGTCTTATTTTTGTAAATTTGACTCAGTTTTCTATACGAGAAATTAGGTCTATATGAAAGAAATTCTGTTCAAAAATCTTTTTCATGGTTACTATTGCTGACTGTATTTCCCTCCATCCTATCCCTCTCTCCATTTATTCTATTCTCTCTCACTTTTCATCCTGTGCCTCCACAAAAATGTTTTACTTCTGACTGTCTCTCTTCCAATCTGCTCTCCCTTCTATAACCTCCGCCCCCACTTTTCTTAATCCCTTATATCCCTCCTCCTTTCCTGTAGGATAAGAGACATTTTTATACCCAATTGAGTGTGTATTTTATTACCTCTTTAAGTCAATTCTGATGAGAGTTAGATTCCCTCACTCTCCCTCATTTCTCCACTCTTTCCTCCTACTGTAAAATGTTTTTCTTGCTTCTTTTGTGTTAGAAATTTTGCCCTCATTCTATCTCCCCCTTTCTCTTCTCCCAGTACATTCTATTCTCACTTCTTAATTTTATTTTTAGATACCATCACTTCACACTCAACTTCCACCAGTACCTTCTGTCTATATATAATCCTTCTGGATACCCCAATAATGTTCAAGGTATTATGAATTACAAATTCATATAATTCATACAAATTCTCATGTAAGAATGCAAATAATTTAATCTTTTTAAACCCCTTATGATTTCACTTTCCAGTTTACCTTTTCTAATGCTTCTCTTGAATCTTGTATTTGAAAAAGCCAAAATTTCTAATGAGCTCTGGTCTTTCCATCAAGTCCTCTATCTTATTGAATGTCCAATTCCCCCCAGAAGGATTATATTCAGTTTTGCTGAATAGATGATTCTTGGTTGTAATCCCAGCTCCTTTGTCCTCCAGACTTTCACATTTCAAGTCTTCTGATCCTTTAATGCAGAAGGTGCTAAATCTTGTGTTATCATGATGGTGGCTTCACTATATGGAATAGTTTCTTTCTGACTGCTTGAAATATTTTCTCCTTTGCCTGAGCGCTCTGCAATTTGGCTATCATATTCCTGGCACTTTTCATTTGGGGATCTATTTTATGAGGTGATCTGTTGATTCTTTCAATTTTTTATTTTATTCTCTGGTTTTTGAAACATCCGGGAAGTTTTCTTTGATAATTTCTTGAAAGACGATGTCTAAACTCCTTTTTTGATCATGCCTTTCAGTTAGGCCAACATTTTTTTTCATCACCTCTTCTGGATCTATTTTCCAGGTCAGATGTTTTTCCAAAGAGATACTTCACATTGTCTTCTACTTTTCCTTCCTTTAGTTTTATTGCTTCTTGATTTCTCATAAAATCATGAAAATACATTTGCTCCATTCTAATATTTAAGGAATTATTTTCTTAAGTGAACTTTTGCATCTCCTTTTCCATTGAGCCAATTCAGCTTTTTCAGACATTTTTCCCCTCATTGTTGTTTTGGACCTTTTTCCAACCATTTGACCTGGCCTATTATTAAAGACTCTATTTCCTTCAGTATTTTGTGGACCTCCTTTACCAAGTTGTTAATTTCGTTTTCATGATGTTCTTGCATCATTCTCATTTTTCTTCCCAGTTTTTCCCTGTCTCTCATATTTGATTTCCAAAATCATTTTTAGCTCTTCCATAGTCTCAGACCAATTCATATTTCTTGGAGTCTCTGGATGAAAGAGCTTTCACTTTATTGTCTTTTGAGAGTATGTTTTACTCTTCTTTGTCACCATAGTCAGAGTTTTCCCCCCATTGTTTGCTTATTTTTCCAGTCAATTACTTGACTTTTAACTCTGCTAAAATAGGGCTCTGCTTCCAGGGTGCATTTACACCCCCATCTCCACTCCTATCTGTACATACATTTTTGTCCAGCAATTATCGCTAGTAGATTTGTATCTCAAAGGAAAAAGAGAAAGGGCCAAGATGAACAAAAAAAGTTTTGGCAGCTTTTTTGTGTGACAAAGAAATGAAAATTGAGGGGATCACCATCATGTGGGAAAGAGTTTAACAAACTGTGGTACACAATGTTGATAGAATACCATTGTACTATAAAGAATGAGGAGGAAGATAGTTTTAGGAAATGACTTAAATGAATTGATGCAATTGATGCAAAGTGAAGTGAGGAGAACTGGGAGATCACTATGCACAGTTAATCACTATCCACAGTAAATCATTATGGACAATAATTACAACATTACAATGTTGTAATATTGATCAATTATGCAAGCCTTGTCTATTATGATCAATACAGTGATCCATGACAGTTCTCTCTTGATGAAAGGATTTATGATGAAAAAAATACTATCCACCTTCAGAGAAAAAAACTGATGAACTCTGCATGCTAATTGAAGTACAATTTATTTAATTTTCAAATTTTCTTTTGCAATATGGATTATGATTTGCATGATTAAATATTAAAATGACATTTTTGCATTGGAAATATATGCTATGTATCTCTCAATCCTCTGATATTAAAATTTTATATTAATATATTTCAAAACACTTTATCAATAAGTAAAACATTATTCATTTTATTAAAGATATTGAGTTCGTTACAATCTTTCAAATGCACTTGGATTATTATATCCCTGTAACTCAAGGTAAAGAATTTTTATTATGTTTCTAGTTTTTTGCTATAATGAAAAGTAATGCTGCAGTATCTTTATTTTTATATCACTTTTATTGTTGCCTTTGACATTCTTTTGATATATGCACACCAGTGAATTCTCTATGTCCAGATATTGACATTTAGTTACACCATACAATCCTAATCAATTACTTATTTTTGTGTCTTGTTATGACAACAATTACATTTATTTTTCTATAAGTGAAATTGAAATCACTTATTCATTTAGTGACCTTTGATATCTGCCCTCTCCAATTTAGATGTGGAATGGATGGAAGAAATAACATGAGTATAGGCGCAGTAAAATAGACAATATATGTGATTTTCCCTCTCAGATGCATGACTATGAAATGAGATCACTTCAGCCATCTATTATCAGCCTTAAGGAAGATCCCCTCTTCGCTTCAAGGTGGTGTGGTGTTGCTGAATTGTTCATATGAATAAAAGAGAACATACGTTACATGGTTTGAGAAAGTGGATTAATCATAAAGGAGCCTTAAGGCAACTCTCAATTGTAGCTAGTCTTAGAAAATATCTCAAGAGGAAAAGAGGTCATTATATGTGAAGATCAAATATGGTCATATTATACTATGTAAATATGAGTTACTATGATACATGAAAGAGTGGCAAGTTAATATGTATAGAGGCTATAACTTCAAAAAGTCACTGAACTTTAGAGCTGAAAGGGACTTAAAGATTATGCAGTTTAAATTACTTGTACCATAAATTCATTCTACAACATCCTTGACATGTTACAACATTAAACAAACTCCTTATAAAGAGGGAAAAAAGAAATTGTAGAAAAATCCACCTTGATATCTAAACTGGAATATCTAAAACAGAGAAATAAACTGTAGTGTAATGATATTATTAATGACTATCAACAAAATATTTGCAAACTACTGGGTTATATCACAAAGATTATACAATCCTGCTGGATTTGTAAAAGTAATGCAATGTTTGTCAAATGTTAGAAAAAAATTATAAAAATAATTGATCATATTATTAACACAAGCAATGAAAGTGATGTAATTATGTGAACTGATTCAGAAATGAACAAAAAGGAAGATATACCATCATATTTTGTTTAAAGAGAAATGTTGGTGGGCGGAGCCAAGATGGCGGAGTAGAAGGACGCACGTTTACGAGCTCCGAAACCAAAAGCCCATAGAATTAATGTAAAAAGAGTCCCCCATAACTTCTGGGTGAATACAAGGTGTGCAGAAGCAGAGTGGAAGAGATTTCCGTTCCAGGGAGCAGTGGAGACCCGTCCCCAGGGTCCGGCGCACCCCGGAAAGCAGACAACACCCCTAGCGCTGCCCTGGCTGGGACCCCAGAGAAGCTGATCCAAGCAGGCTTCAGAGACGGAAGCTCCAGCAGCCGGGAAAGTCCCTCCACCCACAGAAGCTACAGGTCAGTGAGAGAGGCCACGCTGAAGGAGAGGGGAAGCAGGGCGTCTCCATGACTCGGGCCCCCTCGGGGGGAAGCGGCGGCGGCAGAGACGGGGGCAGGAAGCGGCAGGGGCAGAGGTGTGGGCGGCGGCTGAGGCGGCAGCGGACCGGGACCCAGGAATCCCCCAGCGGCAGGCAGGATCTTCATTACGGAAGATTCCTGCATAAAACCCGACGGAGTTGAGCCTGGGAGATGGCCTGGCCCCCACTCCGCTCTGTTACTAAAGGCTTCTGCTTAAAGCCCCCAAGGGAGCGGGATTTGGGAGGCGGGCCCCCCACCCCGTCCCCACCCGTTCCATTCTTGAAAGTCTCTGCATAAAGCCCCCGAGGAATCAGAGTTTCGGAGACGGCCCTGGCCCCACCCCAGCACCTGAACTAAAGCTCACTGATTGACAGCCAGCAGGAGGAAAGCCCATTTAAATCTCAGAGGCCAAGCACTAGCTGGGCGGATCCAGGTGGGGGTGGAAAGGAATCTCAGAAGTCAAGTAACTGGCTGGGAAAATGCCTAGAAAAGGGAAGAAAAATAAGACTTTAGAGAGTTTTTTCCAACAAATGCAAATGATCCCGACCTTCGGATCTGACGATGAGGATGTATCCTTGCCATCAGGGAAAGACGTGGAGGGTGGGGCCTCAGTACCCTAGACACCCCAGGGGGGTGGCGGGTGGGCTCAGGCCCTGGAAGAGCTCAAAAAGGATTTTGAAAAGCAAGTTAGACAGGTGGAGGAAAAACTGGGAAGAGAAATGTCAGAGATGCAGCAAAACTATGAAAACCGGGTCAATACCTTGGTAAAGGAGACCCAAAAAAATGCTGAGGAAATTAACACCTTGAAAAATAGGCTCACCCAATTGGCAAAGGAGGTTCAAAAAGCCAATGAGGAGAAGAATGCTTTCAAAAGCAGAATGAGCCAAATGGAAAAAGAGGCTCAAAAGTTCACTGAATTTAATAGTTCTCTCAAAATTAGAATGGAACAGATGGAGTCTAATGACTTTATGAGAAACCAAGAAATCACCAAACAAAACCAAAAGAACGAAAAAATGGAAGAGAATGTGAAATATCTCATGGGAAAAACAACTGACCTGGAAAATAGATCCAGGAGAGACAATTTAAAAATTATGGGACTACCTGAAACTCATGATCAAAAAAAGAGCCTAGATATCATCTTCCATGAAATTATCAAGGAAAACTGCCCTGAGATTCTACAACCAGAGGGCAAAAAAAGTATTGAAAGAATCCATCGATCACCACCTGAAAGAGATCCAAAAAGAGAAACTCCTAGGAACATTGTGGCCAAATTCCAGAACTCCCAACTCAAGGAAAAAATCTTACAAGCGCTAGAAAGAAACAATTCCAGTACTGTGGAAATACAATCAGGATAACCCAAGATCTAGCAGCTTCTACATTAAGGGATCGAAGGGCGTGGAATAGGATATTCCAGAAGGCAAAGGAACTAGGACTCAAACCAAGAATCACCTACCCAGCTAAACTGAGTATAATACTTCAAGGGAAAATATGGTCTTTCAATGAAACAGAGGACTTTCAATCATTCTTGATGAAAAAACCAGAGCTGAAAAGAAAATTTGACTTTCAAACACAAGAATGAGAAGAAGCATGAAAAAGTAAACAGCAAAGAGAAGTCTTAAGGGACTTACCAGAAGTGAACTGTTTACACTCATACAGGGAAAGACAATATTTCTAACTCTTAAAACTTTTCAGTATCTGGGTAGTTGGTGGGACCACACACACACATGTACACGCATGCACACACATACACACATGCACACACATACAGAGATAGAGAGCACAGATTGAACTGAATAGGATGGGACCATACCTTAAAAAAACCTAGGGTAAATGATGAGAGAGAAATGGAGGGGGAGGAAAGAGAGGGAAAGGGAAGGGGGTAACTATATGTCATTTAAGAAGCAGGTAGGAGTTTTTCTTAGTGGAGGGAAAAAGAGGAGAGCCGAGAGAAAAAAACAAAAAACAAAAAACCAAGAAGCTTTACCCTCATCACATTTGACTAAACGAAGGAGTGAAATGCACACTCATTGTGGTATGAAAACCTATCTTACAGTATAAGAAAGTGGGGGAGAAAGAGATATTGCAAGGGGGGGTGATGGAAGGGAGGGCAAAGGGAGGAGGGAGCAATTTGGAGTCAACACTTGGGGAGGGACAGGATCAAAAGACAGAAGAGAAACAAGGAGGGGCAGATTAGGAGGGATGGTAATCCAGTTAGTGTTACACAACACGACTATCAGGGAAGTCATTGGCAAAACTACACAGATATGGCCTATACTGAATTGCCTGCTGTCCCAAAGAGAATGGGTGGGGAGGGAGGGATGGGGAGAATTTGGAACTCAAAGTTTTAGGAACAACTGTTTAGTATTGTTGTTGCAACTAGGAAAGAAGACATACAGTTAAGGAGGAATAGAAAGTCATCTGGCCCTAGAGGAGAAAAGAGAAGATGGAGACAAGAGAAAGGAGAGATGACAGAAGAGAGGGCAGATTGGAGACAGGGAAAATTAGATTGCTTGGGGTATTGGGGTGGGGGGAGGGGATAAAAGGGGAGAAAATTTGGAACCCAAAAATTTGTGAAAATGACTGTAAGAAAATTAAATAAATAAATAAATATTAAAAAAAAAGAGAGAGAAATGTTTTAGGTGGCAGAGGCAAGATGGCAGAGTGAGAGCAACAACTCAACAAAGCTCTTAGATGAACTCCTTCAGATACCTATAAAAAGAGAATTTTTTTTAAATATACATTTATTTATTTAACTTTTTACATTCATTTTCACAAAATTTTGCGTTCCAAATTTTCTCCCCTTTTATCCCCTCCCCCCACAACAATACACCAAGCATTCTAATTTTCCCTATCACCAATCTGCCCTCTCTTCTATCATCCCTCCCTTCTCTTGTCCCCATCTTCTCTTTTCTCCTGTAGAGCCAGATAAATTTCTATTCCCCATTAATTGTATTTCTTATTTCCTAGTAGCAAGAACATTACTAAACAGTTGTTCCTAAAACTTTGAGTTCAAAATTCTCCCCATCCCTTCCTCCCCACCCATTCCCTTTGCAAAGGCAGGCAATTCAATATAGGCCATATCTGTGTAGTTGTGCAAATGACTTCCATAATAGTCATGTTGTGTAAGACTAACTGTATTTCCCTCCATCCTATCCTGCCCCCCATTGTTTCTCTTCTCTCTTTTGATCCTGTCCCTCCCCAAGAGCGTTGACTTCAAATTGCTCCCTCCTCCCATTGTCCTCCCTTCCATCATGCCCCCCACCCTGCTTCTCTCCTTTTCCCCCACTTTCCTGTATTGTAGGATAGCTTTTCATATCAAAGTGAGTGTGCATTTTATTCCTTCCTTTAGTCGAGTGTGATGAGGGTAAACTTCTTGTTTTTCTCTCAGCTCTCCTTTTTTCCCCTCTACTAAAAAGTCTCCTGCTTGCCTCTTGAATGAGATGTAATTTACCTCATTCCATTTCACCCTCTTTCCTCCCACTACATTTCTCTCTCACCATTTACCTTAATTTCTTTTAAGATATAGTCTCATCCTATTCAATTCACTCTGTGCTCTCTGTCTCTGTATGTGCGTGCATGTGTGTATGTGTGCGTGCATGCATGCGTGTACATGTGTGTGTGTGTGGTCCCACCAACTACCCAGATACAGAAAAGTTTTAAGAGTTACAAATATTGTCTTTCCATGTAGGAATGTAAAGAGTTCACTTTTGCTAAGTCCCTTATGACTTCTCTTTGCTGTTTACTTTTTCCTGCTTCTTCTCATTCTTGTGTTTGAAAGTCAAATTTTCTTTTCAGCTCTGGTCTTTTCATCAAGAATGCTTGAAAGTCCTCTGTTTCATTGAAAGACCATATTTTCCCCTGAAGTATTCTACTCACTTTTGCTGGGTAGGTGATTCTTGGTTTTAGTCCTAGTTCCTTTGATTTCTGGAATATCCTATACCAAACCTTCGAGCCCTTAATGTAGAAGCTGCTAGATCTTGAGTTAACTTGATTGTATTTCCACAATACTGGAATTGTTTCTTTCTAGCTGCTTGCAATATTTTTTCCTTGACCTGAGAATTCTGGAATTTGGCCACAATGTTCCTAGGAGCTTCACTTTCTGGTGGTGATCGATGGATTCTTTCAATGCTTATTTTGCCCTCTGATTCTAGAATATCAGGGCAGTTTTCCTCGATAATTTCATGGAAGATGATGTCTAGGCTATTTTTTTGATCATGGCTTTCAGGTAGTCCCATAATTCTTAAATTGTCTCTCCTGGATCTATTTTCCAGGGCAGTTGTTTTTCCAATGAGATATTTCACATTCTCTTCCATTTTTTCATTCTTTTGGTTTTATTTGGTGATTTCTTGGTTTCTAAGAATGTCATTAGACTCCATCTGTTCCATTCTAATTTTGAGAGAACTATTCTCTTCAATCAGCTTTTGAACCTCTTTTTCCGTTTGGCTAATTCTGCTTTTGAAAGCATTCTTCTCCTCATTGGCTTTTTGAACCTCTTTTGCCAATTGAGTGAGCCTATTTTTCAAGGTGTTATTTTCTTCAGCATTTTTTTGGGTCTCCTTTACCAAGGTATTGACCCACTTTTCATGCTTTTCTTGCATCTCTCTCATTTCTCTTTCCAATTTTTCCTCTACCTGTCTAACTTGATTTTCAAAATCCTTTTTGAGCTCCTCCATGGCCTGAGCCCACCAGACATCCATCTCGGATGTCTGGGATACAGAGGTCCTGACCTCCATGTCTTTCCCTGATGGTAAGAATTGTTCCTCGTCATCAGAATTGAAAGGCAGGTACATCTGTACCCCATCAAAGTAGCTTTCTATAGTCTTATTTTTCTTCCCTTTTCTGGGTATTTTCCCAGCCAGTTACTTGACTTCTGAGATTCCTCTCCACCCCTGCCTAGATCTGCCCAGCTACTACTTGGGGTCTGAGATTCAAATGCTGCTTCCCAGTCTCAGGGCTTTCAGCAGCAGGCATGGCTGCTATTTAATGTGAGCTTAAGTTCTGGTGCTCAGGTGGGGGCAGGGCTGCCTCCCCGGCTCAGTTTCCTCAGGGGCTTTATGCAGAGACCTTCAGTAATGGGGCGAGTCTGGGCAGGGTTGTCTCCCAGGGTCAGTTCCCTCAGGGGTTTATGCAGAGATCTTTGGTAATGGCCCTGAACTTCTGCCTGCTGCTCTGGGAGTCCCGGGCTGCTGCTGCTGCCTCTGCCTCCCTTGCTGCCTCTGCCGCTGCCTCCCCTGCTGCGTCCTGATGTGCCCTAGCCATGGAGACACCCTGCTCTCCTCTCGGCTAGCCCAGATGTCTCTCTCACTGACCTGTAGCGCCTGTGGGTGGAGGGACCTTTGCGGCCGCTGGAGATTGTTTTCCTGAAGCCTGCTTGGATCCGTTCCTCTGGGGCTGCGTGGCCAGGGCAGCAAAGGGGTGGACTCCACTGCCTGGAGCACGATGGACCTTTGGGGATGGCTCTCCAGGGCTCTCTGGAATGGAAATCTTTTCCACTGTCTTTCTGCATGCCTTGCAGTGCTCCAGAATTTGTGGGGATTTCTTTTTGCAGGAAATATATGGGCTGTGGGTTCAGAGCTAGCATACGTGAGTCTTTCTACTCTGCCATCTTGGCTCCTCCTCCTAAAAAGAGAATCTTACCAAATTTTGAAGGTTTAGAATCCAATAAGAGAAAGACCGTGGCAGATTCATAGCCCAGGACAGACTGGGAGGTCCATGGGAAGGATATATTCTGCAGGGATGAGCCCCCAGTGGACAGCACAGTGCATCCAGCACAGCAGAGTGGGAGGGCCCCAGGAGAACTGAGGCAGCAGCAGGCAGAACCAGTGGAGCAGCAGCCCAGTGTGAGAGACCAACAGAGCTGAGTGAGTGACAGCTACTGAGCCTCAGATTTCAGCCAAAGCGGCTCCAAAGACTTTCAGTCTGCAGAGTAAACGTCTATAAGTCACCTATTTGAACTTCCAGGAAGCAGAATGATGGAGCGATCAGTAAATCACTAAAAAAGTAAATCTTGTCCCCCCGATGACCTCAAAAGAACCATAAAATATTTCCCCAGAAAAGTCCTGAATCAGTAGGAACAGCAGAGGGGGCCAATAGTCTCATAATACCTAAGGCTAAGGAAATAGCTAAAGGGGATTCCTGCTACTGCGTCAGAGGCAAACTGGAAGGAGAGGTGATCCATGGTTGTAGAAACTCTCACTAGGACCCAGGCAAGCCTCAGCACTAGGAAAGGAGCCCCAGGAGGGTGGAAACTCACGCTAGGATGTAGGTGTGCCTCAGTACTCCAGGGGAATTGGGAGGACAATAGAGCAGCTGGGATCACCATCCTGAGCTTGCCTTTGCCTCAGCTCAGTTGAGATCTCCCATGATCATACCACCCCTTCCCCACACTTAACAAGCTAACCCCAGGGCTCATAGAGGAAACACAAAACAAAAAGATAAAAAGACTTCTTCTCTTATCTTTTTCACACCAGTCAGATCAACACCAAGTTCTGAAGCTTTTAACTGAAAGAACTAGAAGACACAACACACAGTCACCATCATTAGCAAGAAAAAGCAAAACAAGAGTGAAAAAAACCATAGAATCTTTCTATGGGGACAAAGAACGTAAGACAAATACCAAAGAAGTCAGCAGTGAGACTGTACTTCCATCTGAAACTTCAGAAGGGACTATGAACTACTCACATGCACAAACAGCTCTTCTGGAAGAGCTGAAGAAGGACACAGAAGAAAAACTGGCCAATGATTTTAAAAGTATGAAAAAAGAATTAACTGAGGGGAACACCTCTTTAAAAAGAAAAATTGAACAAATGGAAAGGGAAGCAAAAAACTTAACTTGGAAAATTGGACAAATGGAAAAGGAAACACAAAAATTCACTAGAGAAAAAAAAACTTCATAAAAGGGACAATTGGACAAATGGAAATGGAGATGCAAAACTTAATTGAAGAAAACTATTTGATGAAAATTAGAATTGGGCAAGTAGAAACTAATGACTATATGAGACAGCAAGAATCATTAAAACAAAATCTAAAGGAGGAAAAGATAGAACAAAATGTAAAATATCTAACTGGAAAAAAACAACTAACCTGGAAAATAGATCCAGAGAGAAAGTATAAGAATTATTGGCCTTCCAGAAGGCCAAAATGAAAAAAAAAAAGAGTCTGGAAAATATATTCCAGGAAATCACCAAGGAAAACTGCCTAGAAGTGCTAGATCCAAAGGGCAAAATAGTCATAGAAAGAATCCACTGTTCACCTCCCAACAGGGATCTTAAATTCAAAACCCCAAGAAATATTGCTGCCAAATTCAGAACAATCAAGTGAAGGAGAAAATACCCTAGGCAGCCAGAAATAAACCATTCAAATATCAAGGAGCTACATTCAGGATCACACAGGACCTTGCACTTCTACATTAAAAGATCGATGGAATTGGAATCCAATATTCTGTAAAGCAAAGGAGCTGAGACTGCCACCAAGATCAACTACTCAGCAACGTTCAGCATAACATTTCAGGCAAGGAGATGGTCATTCAACGAAGTAAGAGATTTCCAGGCCTTCCTGACAAAAACGCCAGAACTTAATAGAAAATTTGATATTCAAACACAGGTATAAAGAGAGGCATAGAAAGGTTAACAGGGGGAAAAAATACCAAAGTTTCGTTATGCAATTTGGACAAACTTTTTACCTCCCTATAAGGGAAAATGATACCTGTTAATCTCAAGAATTGTGCATCTACTATGAAATATAAAAGGGATATACATAGAGGGAATGAGTATAAGTAAATGGTATGATGATAAAAATATGATTGTGAAAAGGAGGAAGCAGAAAACGGTAAATTACATCACAGGAAGAAGAACAAAATTATAGTAGAGGGAAAGGGGGGAGAGTGATGAATATTGTTTGAGAGGTACTCTCATGATTTGGTTTAAGGAGGAACAACAAACTTAAATATACAATGCTAACTAGTTCTATAGGCAGTAGGAGGGGAAGGGGGGAGAAAGGAGAGGGGAAACTAAAAGGGTGGAAAGAATCAGTAATGGTAAAGGGGAGTAAAAGGGAGAGGGGCTGAAAGAAATAAGGGAAGGCTCCAGGAGGTGGTTGTGAAAAGTGAAAACTATTGAAGAGGGGAAGAGAGAGAGGTGAACTAAAAGCACAAACAGTAGGAGAGATGATGGAGGGAAATACACAGATTGTAATCATAACTGTGAATGTGAATGGAATGAAATCTCCCATAAAATGGAGGCAAATAGCAGAATGGATTAAAAGTCATAATCCAACAATATGTTGTTTACAAGAAACACATTTGAAATGGGGGAATACAAACAGGGTAAAGGTCAAAGGCTGGAGCAGAAAATATTGAGCTTTAGCTGATGTAAGAAAAGCAGGAGTAGCAATTCTAATCTCAGACAAAACAAAAGCAGAAATAGATCTAATCTAAAGAGACAAGGAAGGAAACTGTATCCTGTTAAAAAGATAAAACCATAGACAATGAAGCAATATCGTTACTGAACATGTATTCTCTAAGTGCTATAGCATGCAAATTCTTAGAGGAAAGGATGGGAGAGTTGAAGGAAAAATAGACAGCAAAACAATACTAGTGGGGGACCTCAACCTCCCCCTCTCTGAAATTGATAAATCTAACCTCAAAATAAATGAGAAAGAGGCTAAGGAGGTAAATAAAACTCTGGATGAGGTAGATATGGTAGATCTCTGGAGAAAATGCAATGGGAATAGAAAGGAACATACCTTTTCTCAGTGGTATATGGCACATATAAAAAAAATTCACCATGTACTAGGGCATAAAACCTCACGATCCAGTGCAGAAAGATAGAAATAAACAATGCATCCTTCTCAGATCATAATGCAACAAAAAGTTATATGTAATAAAAGGCCGTGGAAAGAAAAACAAAAATCAGTTGGAAACTAAATAATCTAGTCCTAAAGAAGGACTGGATTAAATGGCAAATCATAGAAACAATCTACAATTTCATCCAAGAAAATATCTATAATGAAACAACCTACCAAATCTTATGGGATAGTGCAAAAGCTGTTCTTAGGGTAAGTATTATATCTTTCAATGCCTACATGAATAAAATAGAGACAGAGGAGATGAATGAATTGGATATGCAGCTGAAAAAATGAGAAAATGAACAAACTGAAAATCCCTAAGTAAATGCCAAGTTAGAAATACCGAAAACCAAAACAAAGTTTAATAAAATTGAAATTAAAAAAGCTATTCAATTAATAGATAAAAACAATAGTTAATTTTATGAAGAAACTAACTAAATTGATAAACTTTTTGTCAATTTGATTTAAAAAATGAAAGAAGAAAATTAAATTACTAATAGCAAAAGTGAAAGGGGTGAACTCACTGAGGAGGAAATTAAAACAATAATTAGAAATTACTTTGCTCAAATTTATGCCCACAAATTTGCCAATTTAAATGACTTGGATGAGTATTTAAAAAAAAATACAAATTTCCCAGGTTAACAGAAGGGCAATTTGAATACTTAAACAACCCCATGTCAGAAAAGAAAATTGAATAAGTCATCAACGAACACCCTAGGAAAAAACCTCCAGGACTGGATGGATTTACAAGTGAATTCTATCAAACATGTAAAGAACACTTACGTCCAATTCTATATAGACTATTTTTGAAAATTGGGGAAGAAGGAGTCTTCCCAAATTCTTTTTTTGATACAAATATGGTTTTGATACCTAAACCAGGAAAAGTCAAAGCAGAAAAAGAGAATTACAGACAAATTTCTTTATTGAATATAGATACAAAAATTTGAAATAAGTTTTTAGCAAGACAAATATAGCATCTTATCACAAGAATAATACATTGTGATCAAGTAGGATTCATACCAGGAATGCAGGGCAAGTTACATATTAGGAAAACTATTAGCATTTTTGATCATATCAACAATAAAACTAAAAAAAACACATGGGGGGAGGAGCCAAGATGGCGGAGTAGAAAGACTCACATATGCTAGCTCCGAATCCACATCCCATAAATTTTCTGTAAAAAGAACTCACAAATTTTGGAGCAGTGCAAACCAAGCAGCAAATCAGTGGAGATTTCCATTCCACAGAGCCCTGAAAAACCGGCACCAAAGGTCTGTCACACACTGGACAGCGGAGCCCAGCCCTGGCCGCGCGGCACCCAGAGGAGCAGATCCGAGAAGGCATCAGGGACAGAATCTCCGGTGGCCGCGAAGGTCCCTCTAACCACAGGCACTACAGGTCAGTGAGAGAGACGTCTGGGCTGGTCGAGAGGGGAGCGGGGTGTCTCCATGAATTGAGCCCCCTGGGGAAGCAGTGGCAGAGGCAGCTGCAGCCAGGGATTCCCAGAGCAGGCAAGAGCTCTGCTCCATTACTGAAGGTCTCCGCATAAATGCCCTGAGGGAACTTAGCCTGGGAGGCAGCCCTCCCCCACCTGAGCACCAGAACTTAAGCTCACATGGAATAGCAGCCACACCTGCTGCTGAAAGCCCTGAGGCTGGGGAGCAGCATTTGAATATTAAACCCCAAGCACTAGCTGGGCAGATCTAGGGAGGGGTGGAGAGGAATCTCAGAAGTCAAGTAACTGGCTGGGAAAATGCCCAGAAAAGGGAAGAAAAACAAGACAATAGAAGGCTACTTTCTTGGGGAACAGATGTTTCCTCCTTTCATTTCTGAAGGGGAGGAACAATGTTTGCTATCAGGGAAAGATATGGAGGTCAGAGCCTCTGTATCACAGACATCCGAGGTGGATGTCCGGTGGGCTCAGGGAATGGAAGAGCTCAAAAAGGATTTTGAAAATCAAGTTAGACAGGTAGAGGAAAAACTGGGAAGAGAAATGAGAGAGATGCAAGAAAAGCATGAAAAACAGGTCAATACCCTTGCTAAAAGAGACCCAAAAAAATGCTGAGGAAAATAACACCTTGAAAAATAGGCTCATTCAATTGGCAAAAGAGGTTCAAAAAGCCAGTGAGGAGAAGAATGCTTTCAAAAGCAGAATTAGCCAAATGGAAAAAGAGGTTCAAAAGCTCACTGAAGAAAATAGTTCTCTCATAATTAGAATGGAACAGATGGAGGCTAATGACTTTCTGAGAAACCAAGAAATCACCAAACAAAACCAACATAATGAAAAAATGGGAGAGAATGTGAAATATCTCATTGGAAAAGCAACTGCCCTGGAAAATAGATCCAGGAGAGACAATTTAAGAATTATGGGACTACCTGAAAGCCATGATCAAAAAAAAGAGCCTAGACATCATCTTCCATGAAATTATCGAGGAAAACTGCCCTGATATTCTAGAATCAGAAGGCAAAATAAGTATTGAAAGAATCCATTGATCACCACCAGAAAGAGAAGCTCCTAGGAACATTGTGTCTAAATTCCAGAATTCCCAGGTGAAGGAGAAAATATTGCAAGCAGCTAGAAAGAAACAATTCCAGTATTGTGGAAATACAATCAAGTTAACTCAAGATCTAGCAGCTTCTACATTAAGGGATCGAACGGTGTGGAATAGGATATTCCAGAAATCAAAGGAACTAGGACTCAAAGCAAGAATCACCTACCCAGCAAAAGTGAGTAGAATACTTCAGGGAAAATATGGTCCATCAATGAAAGAGAGGACTTTCAAGCATTCTTGATGAAAAGACCAGAGCTGAAAAGAAAATTTGACTTTCAAACACAAGAATGAGAAGAAGCATGAAAAAGTAAACAGCAAAGAAAAGTCATAAGGGACTTACAAAAAGTGAACTGTTTACATTCCTACATGGAAAGACAATATTTGTAACTCTTAAAACTTTTCTGTATCTGGGTAGTTGGTGGGACCACACACACACATACACACACACACATGTACACGCATGCATGCACACACACATACACACATGCACACACATACAGAGACAGAGAGCACAGAGTGAATTGAATAGGATGGGACCATATCTTAAAAGAATTTAAGGTAAATGGTGAGGGAGAAATGTAGTGGGAGGAAAGAGGGTGAAATGGAATGGGGTAAATTTTATCTCATTCAAGAAGCAAGCAGGAGACTTATTAGTGGAGGGGAAAAGAGGAGAGCTGAGAGAAAAACAAGAAGTTTACCCTCATCACACTCGACTAAAGGAAGGAATAAAATGCACACTCATTTTGGTATGAAAACCTATCTTACAATACAGGAAAGTGGGGGAGAAGGAGATAATCAAGGTGGGAGGGATGATGGAAGGGAGGGCAATGGGAGGAGGGAGCAATTTGAAGCCAACACTCTTGGGGAGGGACAGGATCAAAAGAGAGAATAGAAACAATGAGGGGCAGGATAGGATGGAGGGAAATACAGTTAGTCTTACACAACATGACTATTATGGAAGTCATTTGCACAACTACACAGATATGGCCTATATTGAATTGCCTGCCTTTGCAAAGGGAATGGGTGGGGAGGGAGGGATGGGGAGAATTTTGAACTCAAAGTTTTAGGAACAACTGTTTAGTAATGTTCTTGCTACTAGGAAATAAGAAATACAGTTAATGGGGAATAGAAAGTTATCTGGCCCTACAGGATAAAAGACAAAATGGGGACAAGAGAAGGGAGGGATGATATAAGAGAGGGCAGATTGGTGATAGGGAAAATTAGAATGCTCGGGGCATTGGGGTGGGGGGAGGGTATAAATGGGGAGAAAATTTTGAACCCAAAATTTTGTGAAAATCAATGTAAAAAGTTAAATAAATAAATTTATATTAAAAAAATATAAAAAGAACACATGATTATCTCAATATGTACAGAAAAAGGTTTTGACATAATACAACACTCATTCCTATTAAAGATGCCAGAGAACATAGGATTAAAGGAAACTTTTCTTAAAATAATAAGCAATATGTACCTAAAACCTTCAGCAAGCATCATATGCAATAGAGGTAAGCTAGATGAATTTCTTTTAAGATCTGGGGTGAAACAAGGATGTCCATTATCACCACTATTATTCAATATGGTACCAGAAATGTTAGGTGTAGCAATTAGACAAGGTAAAGGAATTGGAGAAATAAGAATAGGCAAAGAAGAACTAAATTCATTCTTTGAAGATGATATGATTATATACTTAGAGAATTCCAGAGATTAAAAAAAAAAAAACTACTTGAAATAATAAAAAACTTTGGCAAAATTGCAGGATACAAAATAAACCCGCACAAATCTTCTGCATCCCTATATATTAGTAAGAAAGTATAATAGCAAGAGAGAGAAAGAGAAATACTATTTAAAGCTTGGGTTGACACTCTAAAATATTTGGGAGTTTACCCACCAAAAGAAACCCAGGGACTATATCAATACAATTACAAGACACTTTTTTTCAGAAATAAAGTCAGATCTAAGTAAGTGGAAAACTATGAGTTGCTCAGGGTTAGACTAAGCCAATGTAATAAAAATGACAATTCTACCTAAATTAATTTACTTATTTAGTGCGCTACTCATTAAACTATCAGGTACTTATTTTCTAGAGTTGGATAAAATAATATCAGAATTCATTTGGAAGACAAAGTGTACAGAATGTCAAAGGAATGAATGAAAAGAAATGCTACAGAAGGTGGCCTAGCCCTACCAGACCTCAAATTGCATTATAAAGCACAGTTATCAAAACCACTTGGTACTGGCTAAGAAACAGAAGGGTAGACAAGTAGAATAGGCTAGGTACTCAAGACACTGTAGGCAATGAACACAGAAATCTCCTGTTTGATATACCCAAGGACCCCAGCTTCTTGGATAAGAACTCACTGTTCGACAAAAATTCCTGGGAAAACTGAACTCATGTCTGACATTGCACCCAAGAATAAAGTCCAAAAGAGTCCATGGTCTGGGTGTAAAGGTTGAAGCCATGGACAAACTGGAGGAGCAAGGAGTGGTGTATTTATCAGATTTATGGAGAAGGGAAGAATTTTTGACTAAAGAAGAGATAAAAAGAAATATGAAGTGCAAGGTAGATAATTTTGATTACATCACACTGAAAAATTTTTGCACAACCAAATCCAATGCAACCAAAATTTGTAGGAATGTAGTATATTGGGAAAGAATTTTACAACTAATCTTGGGGATAAATGTCTCATTTCTAGAATATATAGAGAACTGAATCAAATTAACAACAATACAAGTCATTCTCCAATTGATAAATGGATAAAATATATGAATAGGCAATTTTCAGAGGAAGAAATTAAAGATATCTATAATCATATGAAAAAATGCTCTAAATCACTTTTGATTAGAGATCCAAATCAAAACAATTCTGAAGTACCACATCACGCCTATTAGATTGGCAAACATGAGAGAACAGGAAAATGATGAATGTTGGAGAGGATGTGGGAGAGTTGGGACACTAATTCATTGTTGGTGGAGCTGTGAGCTCATTGAAGCATTCTGGAGAGTGGTTTTGAACTATGCCCAAAGGGTTACAAAAATGTGCATACCTTTTGAACAAGCGATATCAATATTAGGACTGTATCCCCAAGAGATCATAAAAATGGGAAAGAGTCCCATATGTACAAAAATATTTATAGCAGCACTCTTTTCCAAAAACTGGAAATCAAAGGGATGTCCATCAATTGGGGAATGGCTGAATAAATTATGGTATATGAATGTAATGGAATACTATTGTGCTATAAGAAATGATGAACAGGAAGACTTCAGAGAGGCCTGGAAAGACTTATATGATCTGATGCTGAGCAAAAAGAGCAAAACCAAGAGAAATTTGTGCACAGCTTCCACCACAGTGTGTGAGAGTTTTTTTCTGGTACACTTGGATCTTCATAGCAATACAAGAACATTAAAAAAAAAAATTCCCAATAGTCTTCTAAGACAAAATGCCTTTCACATCCAGAGAAACAACTATAGAATTCGATCACAGAACATAGCAGATCATTGTGTGTGTGTGTGTGTGTGTATTGTGTTTTGGTTTGTTGTATGATTTCTCCCATTTATTTTAGTTCTGCACAACATGACTATACTGAGGATATATTCGTTAGGAATGTATGTGTAGATCCTATACAGAACCGCAAGCCATCTTGGGTGGGAAGGGGGATCGTGGGAGGTATGTAGGGGGAAAAAAATCTAAGTTTTATGGTAGTTATTGTAGAACATTAAAAATAAATAAAATGAATATAAAAAATTTTTAGAAACGAGGAATGTCTTCTTTTTTTAGCTAAAAAGTACAACATAGGAATAAGTGTGCTTTTCCTGAATTTGGTAAGAGATAGTCATCCTCACAACACAAACTTTCAATATATAAGGTACAAACTGAAGACTTTTCCAATAAGATCAAGAATAAAGGAAGGATGTCCTTTGTTAATGCTACTATTTGATATGGGGCTAGAAAAACAAGCTATTATCAGAAAAGATAGCAAAAACAGAAGTTATCAGAACAAATATAGACAAAAGGAAATTTTTTTTTGCATATTTATGATTCATTTGGAGAATTGTAAAGGAGTTAATGTTATTGAAACAATAATTTCAGGAAAGTTTCAGAATGTGAAATAAATCTATATAAATCATTATGCATTCTGCACCTTACTGACAAATCCAGTAGTGATAGAAATAGAAGCTCCATTTATCCTTGCTTGACTATTTTTGGAGGCAATATGGATTATTTCAACTGACACTTTATTTTCTGACTGCAGGAACAGTATATTTGCTTCTGAGAACAACTTGTATTCTTTAAATGTTATTACCTTTTTCTTCTCTTCCAGATTGCCCTTTGCTTCTGAATTTTTACTTTCCCAATCACTTGCCCTCTTTCGTTCCTTTACTGAGGCTTGACATTCCAGATTCAAGTTTTTTTTTCCTATTCTGCTAACTGTTTCTTCTATCCAGGCGATAAACTGTACTCTTACCAATTCCATTTCCCGTTTAAACCATATAGCAATAATATGTTGTAATTTTATCTTCTTCTCTCCTCAAATTTCATAGGGTCCTCTGATTCCCAAAGTATTGAATCACTTTTCCTTCTTTGTAGTATTAATCTCTAGATGTTATGTCTGAACTGTTTGGCAAGAATTTGAAGCCCTGTTTCCTTCTTTTGCTAATATCTTTCCTATTGTTCATCTTCTTCTGATCAAGATTTTTTTTTTTTAATTTTAGCTAATTTTTGTCCCTTGACATCTTTGGCTATTTGAGTTTCTCCACCACCTTATTTTTTCCTGTTACTAATTTTCTGACTTTCTCCCCTATGATAATACAGCTCTAAAAGACTGTATCTCAGATTGTCTCAGCTTCCTTTGTGCAGAGCAATTCCAAATTCACTGACCTATTTCTCTAGGGGTACAGATTTGAAAGCAGATGAATGTTGAACTATTTCTTTCAGGTTTAATAGAGTGCCCAGCAGTTCCCCTGCCTTCCACACACATTGTCCTGCCTATTCCTTCTGCTTTTCAGTTGTCTGCCCCAGGAGTATAGATCACTGCTACACTATTGCACTGGAAAGGAGAGTTGGGTGTGAATTGAGCTCTAGTAGAAAGCCGGATATATATCTTGCCCCATTCCCTCTTAGTCTTTACTTTTTCTGGCTTGACCAAGTTCTGCTATTTAACGTTTGGCTCTCCAAATCACTAGAAATAATGATTTTACTTTCCCAGTCATTTGCCCTCTCTTTTGTTCCTTTGGTGAGGCTTGCCATTGCAGATTCATTTTTCTTTTCTTTTCTGTGGGGGTTAGAATATAGATACATTATTTTGCAACCCTGTGAGTTGGCTAGCCCAGTGCTACTGCTAGGAGTCCAGTAGACAGCGGGAAAGGAGATGCTGAGTGAGCCATTATTCCATGGAGTTCTTCATATGCAATACTGTAACAACAGCTGAAATTACTTGAAATCTTAGAGTTTCTCTTAAGAGAGGTTTGAAAATTTTCACAGATCAGAGAAAGTTTCTGGTCCTCAATTTTGGTCACATGACTCAAAGAAATTTTAAGAATATAGTTAATAATTAAATGTATACACATTAATCTTCTCACAAGAAATCAATAAACAAAACTACTAAAGACTGTTTATGCTAATAAAGCAGATCTAAGTAGCTAGAGAAATTAAATGCTCATGGGGAAACAAAGCCAATACAATAAAGAAGATAATGATGCTTCTTACATTAATTTTATATCCAATGTCATACTAAGTTCATCTACTTTTTGAAGACTTCAAGAATAATCGCTATGAGGGAAAGCAAGGTAGGATTTTTCACTATTTTTGTTTGTACAAGAATTATAATGTCTCTGAATAATGTGATTAAGGAAAATCTTTCCCACCCATTGCTGGCCTGTCCATTGAGGGAAGTTTGTTTAGGGGAGTTGTTTTGTAGGAGGGTCCCAAGTACATTTTGTTTTTTCTTTGAGGTATTGGGTAAGAGGGTCATACCCTCTGCTCTGAAAAAATGTATAAATACTCTGAGAGTGAGTTTTTACTTTGGTTCTTACTGCCTGAAAGGTTTATGTGTCAGATGAGAGATTCTGGGAAGCTGAAAAGCAAAGTTCCAGCTTTGAAAACCCAGATGTCAGTGCTTCCCTTTCTGGTAACTATGGTCAGACAGTTGTACCTGTCTGTTGATTTGTTATGTATTGATTATGGTCAGACAGAGGAAGCCCTGTCTGTTGATCCTTAATTTCTTTGAAGTTCAGGGTGTTGACTTCCTGAACTAGGTGAATGATATATGTACTTGATTAAAGTGATTATTAATGCCTCAAAAGTGGCCTTTCCTAAGCAGACCCCCATGTGTATGTTGGTGTGCTTAATGTTACATTAGTACTCTTCATCCTCTGGGGAATCCCCTTCCACTTGTTGTAGACCAAGTTGGGATTTTTCTTTAATGATGCTTCTAAATAGATCTCGTTTTCTCTTTCAGTCATATTTTTCTAATTCTGCTATATAGAATTATCCAAAATAAGTCCCTATTCCATAATATGGCCCCTCAAATACTTGATGACTGCAAATATTTGATGACTGATATTATTTACAGGTCTCCTTAATCAGTTCATTTTTTTTGCCACACTAAGTGTTCTTTTCCCTAGGTCAAAAACTGTCAGGTCATTATCCTTACTTTTTCAAGTATATTAGCACTAATTTTCTTACCATTATGGTCACCTTCATCCAGATGTGTTAAAGCTTTTAAATATCTTTCCTAAGATTTGGGGTTCACAAGTGAATGCATTACCATGATTAGATGAGAGAAGGATACAGAGTAATAATCACTTCACCTTCTATTTTGATATTATGCTTTAGTTAATGAAGAGGTGTAGATAATATTATTCTTAATGTGTGTCTATAAAGAGGACAAAACAATTTGCTTTGTCCTAAGATGCTGAAATTTAAAGGACAATATATAAAAGATGGTTTCAAAAACTTATGATAAAAATCATTTCTACTCCTTTAATAGTATGGTGACAATTGAGCCTAATACCCATATAACAAGAAAAAGATGAAGGTATGAAGTGACTAGTTTCTTGCCCTCAGTAATCATACTTAAAGTCAATTCCTCCTCAGCCCTCCTTGCTATATTATCAATAGCTCCTTCCCAGTGCTAACTTCTTAATGTCTTCCCATCTGTTTCCTGCCCAGAGAATTTGGGTCATTTACCAGGTTCACTGTTCAGAAGTTTTATATTCTACAATCTCCTCTTTACTCAATTGACTTTATCTCATTACCTGTGTTATTTTCTCACACTGAATTCATCAAATTGATTCAATGTTGTGTTTTAATTCACTTCTCCTGAGTATATTGAACAATGTTTGTCCCAGGTGACAAATTATTAGTTATGATTATGAAGCAAGGATAGAAGCTATAATTTCAAATTTAGACTTACTTTAAAACAAACAATGCTTTTCTTTAAAAGGGGGGGAGAATTTATTTACAGATGAAACATTGCCAAGGGTTGGCTAGGTGAATTAGATGACTTGCTGAGGTTCTCATACTGAGATCATGATGTTCTAAATATTAATCTAAGTATGCCCACTTAGATCTTCATTCCATGCTGATATATCCAGAAATAGTGACATTATTGGGTATGTTACATCCATTGAAGTGACATGATAAAAATTTGTCATTAAAGATCAAAAATTCATGGATTCAGAACTTTAATATGTAAGGAAAAATTGAAGAATTCATTGTCAAATAAGCAACCATCCCTTCTTTCATTCAAATATCTAAAATATGACATATGGACTTACTATGTAGTATTAGGCTAGAAGTTAGGTGGGAATAAGAAAAAGCATAAGTTATTGTCAATGTGCCCAGAAAGCTAGAAGATTTTTTAATTTCTTTTTTGAGTTGGTTTGATGAATACTTGACACAATGTTATAAAAAGAGGAGACAAATTTGATGAACAAAAGAGTTCCAGGTTTAGAATAAGAAGAAATGATTTTTCATCCCAGATTTGCAAGGTAATTGGGAAAATAGCTCATTTCCTCATCTACAAAATGAAGGTCTGGAGTAAGTGAACTCTGAGGTTCTTCATTTTAGTAGGTTTATAATCCTATGATACTGTGGAAACCAGAACCACAGAAAATTAGAAAGTAGCATAGAGTAAGTAGTATGTAAGACATCAGGGACTACTTTGAATTTTGTTTTGCCTTCTCATATTGCAGTGCTTAGTTTTGCATCTTAGACAAAAAAGTTCTTGACATATTCAATGCATTAGATTGAACTTAGCAAATTCTAAAATATATGTAATAAAACTCAATATTTTCATGAAGAGAACCATTTACGTGGTGAGATAAACTGAGATTTCCAGATGCTCCACAACAAAGTTCAGAGGAGTCTTAGTGGAGATTATAAGCAAAGAAGTAATACTTTAGAGGTACATCTTTCCATGTTTTTGTTTTCCTCAAAACAGGCAGAGAATAAAGTTGTTTTTAAAACCAGTAGAAGTAGTGATCATGCAAGTCTAACCTCAGGAAGATTACTATATATCACAGAGATATGGGAAGGTATTCATAGAATTATAGAGACATTAAAAGATTTACGGAGATTACAGTGACTCCCTACTTCATTGTGGTGTTGTGGTAAACTTCTTTTTTTCAGTTCATTTCTAGAAGACCAATTTTTGGTAAGTGTTACAAAGCTAGAAAACTTACAACTCTAATCTGAAAATGAATTGCATCTTTATTGTCTGAGGAACAATCTACATGCATGAAGACTTATCTGAAGAAGGACAATGGCCATGTAATGAATGATACTGCTCATAATGTCATTTAAATACATATTCTTAAAAAAGCATGGCAATTATTGCAGGAACTCACAGTGAAGTAACTTCCTGTACCAATTCAAATCTCCACCTAGTTAGCTTCTCAGGGGACCTGGAGAACATAGTCAATTTGCCCATGGTCACTTGACCAATAAGAATGAAAGGTAGGGCTTAAACACAGAATATTCTGACATCAAGGCCAGCTTTCGTTTTATGGTTGAGGAAACTGAGGTTGGGAAATGTTAAGAGATACTTACAAAAGGTAAGAATTAATAACTTGTGTAGCTGGTATGTGAACCCAGGTCTTCTGACTGAATGTTCCCCCACTATTTTCCATATATGACATGATCTATTTCTATACATACACATATATATGTATGTACACACATATATATGTATGTACTCACGTGTGTGTATATATTTTTATAGAGAGAGAGACGGAGACAGAGAAAGACTGAGAAAGAGAGAGAGAAACGTCAATTTAAGAAATACATTATTTATTATTTTGTCATTGAAGTTACAGCTTCCAGAAATACTGAAACTGTTTCTTTTCCCCAAAAGTTGAATTGAATTAAGTCAAAAGTGATACAAGTCAGTTTAAGATTTATTTTGGTAGCTTAATGAGTTAAAACACTTCTAAAATCATGTTATGATGTTAATTGAAACTGTGAATGTTATTAATGATGGCTTTAGAAAGCATAGTTTAATTTCATAACATGTAAGTTTTATTCACTTTCTACAAGGTCAATTGAATCTTTCATGTTTAGACAGGAGAGAAGAATTTAGTTGAATATCATATGTAAAGAAAATTGTATTTAAAGAAAAAAAGCTTTTTTGGTCTTAAGTTCAAAATAACTTTCAAATTTGAATTTCCTCTTTCTTCCTTCCCAGAAAAGGCAATTGTTTTGTTTTTTTTTTTACTTTTCTTTTTGAATTCTTACTTATGAATTCCTTGTCCACTATGTATATAATATGTGGGTATTTTGTTTTGGGACTTACATTATATGGATAATTAAACAATTTCCGTTAATTTCTTTCCTTCAGTTGTGTTGTCTATGTAATTTTTCACCAGTGAGTAAGCATATATGTGATATTCCTATGAATAAATTTTGCATGAGACCCTTACATAATAGAACCTTTTCCCAAGTTGATTTGACTAAAACCCCTGAGTTTTTTTAGTCACTGAAAATGATTTCCCATTTATGAGGTCAGATTAGGAGACTAGACATATTTTGATTTCCAACTAATTATCTCAATCAAAGAATTTGTCCACCCTTAGAAAAAGTCCTGGACACGTTGGAGACATCATCTTCCCAGTTGCAAAGTAAATAAAACCCTGAGTGTACCAACACAATTGAGGAAAGTGAGAGTCCTTGACCTCTGTACAATCTAAGTATCCTGTGTCCAAGGAATGCCTCTCATGTGAAAAGGAGGAAGCAGAAAATGACAAATTGCATCACAGGAAGAAGAACAAAATTATAGTAGAGGGAAAGAGGGGAGGGAGATGAGCATAGTTTGAGAGGTACTCTCATCCAATTTGTTTAAAGGAGGGAACAATAAACCCAAGGAATGCCTCTCTAGAGTGCCAGAGCTATCTTTCATTCCTCCTTCTGCTGCACACTGGAGTAAAGAATACCCGAGGAACAAAAAATTTTGAGATCGCTACAAACTTGTGTCCTCTATTGTAAAGGTCATCTTCTCTCCCTTCTTATATTTTGTATGAGGACTAGAACTTCACCTTGTATAAGGTAATATTGCTTTACACTTTAGTGTGTATGTTCTTTTAGACAACATTCTTTAAGTTCTTTTAAGAACTGGGGCCATAACTATGATGAATATTGGAATAAGGGAAGACTTATGGGCCAACTGAAGTTAAAGGACAGTTTAACTTTAACTGAGGTTAAAGGCAGTTAATTGAACTGGTCTTTGACTTTAACATGAATACGAAAACATTCATGCCTTCCAGTATATCTAGGGAAATTCCCAGATGCTATATCCTAAAGAGGATGGAATATTCTGATAAATACATAGAAAAACAAAGATCTGTATTATGCAGAGCATGTATTTGACATAGTCTAGCTTCCTCTTCCAACTTTCCATGAAATATGTTGATGAATAAGTTAGAATGTAATGAAATCAATGGGCACCCATTGTTCATGTTAAGATTTATATGGGAAGACTGATATTAGGAAAGACATAGCATTTGCTGCAGAGTTGTTTAAAATTATTGATGACAGCCTTGCCTTTAAGTTACTAAGTATTTATTGAGCACTGACTATGTTGTAGAAACAGTGCTAAGTACTGGGTATTAAAGAATCTCAAGGATTAATAAGCTTTTTTTTAGATGTCTTATGAATTGTTATCACCCTAGAGTTTGTGTTTTTACATGACAACTCAAGATCCAGTCCCTGGGTCTGTTTCTGATGGAGAATGAAACTTTTATTAGAGTGAATAGATGTCTGAACTTAGTTTCAGCATCCTATATTCAAATTCTTCCTCACTTGTGTATTAGATTTAACTCTGAATGAGTTAGAATATGAGAAGAAAGAGAGAGACAGACAGAGAGAGAGAGAAAGAGAGACAGAGACAGACAGACAGATGGAGACAAAGAGAGAGACAGAGAGAGAGAGAGAGAGAGAGAGAGAGAGAGAGAGAGAGAGAGAGAGAGAGAGAGAGAGAGAGAGAGAGAAATGGAATAAAAGGAAGGAAGATCAGGTCAAATTAAGGAATAAATATGTGATTACATTTTGCAGTAAATGGGAATAAAATAAGATGGGGCAAGTATAAAGCTGTTCATTTTAGAATGTTGTAGCAAAGTCTGCTTCCAAGTGAGTGAGTCTGAGACTTAAGCAGAATAGCAACTAACAGCTGCATGTTTGCAAAAGTTGTTTGGCCATGAGTTTCAGTACTGATATCCCATACAGTAATATCAGGATCTGGGGACAGTTACAACATAACCCTAAGTGATGTGATGTGTGTTTGGACAATATAATGCTGAGTCACTGAAAAGGGGGTACTCAGGGATAATCCCAGAGTCTGAATGGGAATATAATAATTTTCAAATATGTATGATTGAGTGGATCATTAAATCACGTTCATTTTTATAATTTCATCCATTGAATTGTCTCTCACAGTTTATAGTTTTCTGATCTTCCCTAGAATCTTTAAACATTGGCCTTGCTTCTTCTCCTTAAAGGTACACAAATCAAAACTACTTCATATTTTATAGTAATATTTGCTCCCATGTGACCAAAAAGCAGCCAAAATCTGAGAAATATCAATACATCTCCAGTCCCTACTAACTTACAAAAAGAGGAATTGGACATTGGAGGTAGAGGTAGCTGTATTCATAAGAGAAAGACAACAAGAAGTACAACAGTGTAACAACCTAATGAACCAACAGTGGAGAATGCTCAGCCCATCCTTATACCTGCCATAGCCTGAAAGGGTCTACAAAACTTCCCATGAGTTTGTCCCCTAAGAACCATTAATGGACTGTTATAGAAAAAGTCAGATCACCCTCATCCTGACCTTTCTCCAAACATTTCACTACTGCTAGTAGCAAATATTGACTTTGTCCTTCCACAAGGTAGAAGGCCAATTATGGGTATGAGGAAAAAGTAGAAAAGGAAAGGTGGAAAAGGAGAATAAAACTGTGCTTTGTCTGGGGCAAAACTTACGCTATGGAATGATCAAGTCAGATTCTGCCTGAAATATGATCCGAAACTCTCCTCCAGTAAATCCATTCAGCCATGTATCAGTATACACTGACTAAATATTTATTGTGTGCCAGTAATTGAAGTAAGAATTAGAAACAAAAAGTCCTTACCTTTGAAGAGTTCATATTTTAGGAAGAGAGGCAACATGGAAATAATTGCATGCAAATAAAACATTTACTGAATAATTTGGAGATAATCACACAGAGAAGGCACTTCTATTATACCGGGTTTTTAAACTTGTATTCCAAACTTTAAATTCATGCCTGTATCTTTTTGTCCTGTGAATATTATCATATATTTCAAGATGTCCTATTATCTGTATTCTTGTTGCTGGAAACTGCATTTTCCACATATTTCATAACCATCATTTTATGAATATATTTAAGTAATTAAAATGATGATGGGCTAAAGTATGAAATAAATGACTTAAAATATCAGTCATGAAATATGTAGGAGAAAAGTTGTTGTGATTTCCAGAGAACTTTTAAACAGATTTGTCTAAAGGATATTAGTAAATGCTCGTTTCAGTCCCAAAATATATATTAGATTATTACTGGTTTAGGAGGTATTATTATAAATGTCATTCTGTCTGCTAGGTACGATGGAAGAAAAAAAAAAAATGTCACCCATTAAGGTTCTGCTCTATTTGACCTTTATCAGGACAAGGTAGAGGCCTATGTAGAAACTGGAATTTGGCAATGAGGCTTGACTGACTCTGATTGAGGCTTTGTGTGGGGTGATACTTTCAGCCCTGGATGAGTTAAAGTGGCTAATTGTTGAAATGAAAGAAGAGTCTTGAAAAAAGCTTTAGTGAGGTTGGCCATATTTGTTTTGGAAAAAGGATGTGATATGATCCATGAGCTGAAAATGAATGAATAGTCTAGGGTTTTAATGAAGTCAGCAAAACCAGCAAATCAGAGAAACCAAAAAGTTTATGCATGATCAAAGAGATCATTGTAATGTATTATGCTTTGTGAGTTGGTATCATATGAAGCCTTTTAAGATTGAATAATAAGAGCTAGTTCTGCCACTCTGAAATCTCAATTAGATGGCTACTATTGCAAGCTTTGGCTCACCTTTTACATTTTACTAAATGGTGACAGAGGCACACTGCTTCCTTCTAATACAATGATGTGATGAATCTTCAGTAATTCCTTCAATACTTTGAAGCTGAAAGATTTAACAAAATGTTTAAATTATGTTAAGTAGCCTGAAAAATAAAATTTATATTTCCATAGTATTAATTATAATTTGTTTGTTTTTATCTTCCAGAATGTTTCCAAAGAAATGAGCCAATAATTCTTATGGATATTCTGTGATCTGGTTCTTGGCAGTTTTTCTATGATGCTTTGAAAACAAATTTAAAGAATAAGGACAGGTTAACTAAATTGGCACAAATCCTTTATAAAGTTACATTGGGGGCATCTAATTTTTTCCATGTAGCTAGTTGAAATAAATAATATTAAGGAATAATTGAATAAAACACTCTTTAATTGCATACAGAAAGATAAATTATAGCCCATTTCTCCTTAAATTTCTTAATTATTAAGATTAACAAAGTCATGATAACATTCATCATTTTGAAAATTGATGACAGATTAAAATCAGAGACTTCCTAGAACTCTCTCCCCCAAGCCCAGTCAAACACCTGTAAAAATGACCCAAAATAAATTTTGGAGCTGCAAAGCCCACAGAATGATGGGATGCAACAAACCTCCAGCTAAAGACAGTCTGGAAGGTCAGTGAGAAGTGTTGTCACATTGGGAACAGAGTACTGTCCAACGTGGGTTGTGCCAACACAGACAGGACCTGAGCAGGCCTTTGTGGGAGTGACTCTCTGGCACCTGTGGTCCTTTCCAGATTTCACAACTCCAGAAAGCCAAAAACAAATTTAAAGTCAGTGGAAAAAAAACCTGTCAGACCTGTGTGATAGAGTAGAATGGTCTGGTCTCAGCCCCAGGCAGCAGATGGTGTGGAAGAGCCTGTGGCAATCACAGCAGGAGCAGAGACAGTAGCTGTTTATGCATCTCCAGGGCCAAAGATTGGGGGGGGGATTGAGAAGCTAACAGAACAACTCCCAACCCATACTGGTAGCAGAGAACTACCTTGAAAAAGAGCTCAAAAGTCAAGTAAAATAGGTGGGAAAATGAGCTAAAACCAGAAAAAAAATCAGACTACAGAATCTTTGGTGACAAGGAAGACCAAAGTATGCAAACAGAAGACAATAACAAAGTCAAAGTTCCCACATCCAGAGCCTCCAAGAAAAATATGAATTGGTCTCAGACCATGGTAGAGCTCAACAGAGGATTTGGAAAATCAAATAAGGGAAGTAAAGGAAAAATGGGGAGAGAAATGAGAGTGATAGAAGAGGATCAGGAAAAGCGTGTTAACTGTTTTACTAAAGGAGAACCAAAGTTGATGAAAAAAATAGACTAACCCAAATGGCAAAAGAAATTCAAACAGTCAAGGAGAAGAAGTATGCCCTAAAAACAAAAATTGGCTAGATGGAAAAGGAGGTCCAAAAGCTCACTGAAGAAAATAATTCCTTAAAGATTAGAACAGAGCAGATTTAAGCTAATAACTTTATGAAAAATCAAGAAATTATAAAACAAATCCAAAAGAATTAAAAAAAAAATAGCTGACAAGGTGAAATCTCTCACTGGAAAAACAACTGACCTAGAAAATAGATTCAGGAGAGACAATTTAAAAATAATTGGACTACCTGAAAGCCAGGATCACAAAAAGAGCACAGAATCTTCTTTCTAGAAATTATCAAGGGAAACTGCCCTGACACTCTAGAATCAGAGAGTAAAATAGATATTGAAAGAATCCACTGATACCCTGCGGAAAGAGATTCATAAAGGAAAACTCTTAGGAATATTGTAACCAAATTTTAGAGCTCCAAGGTTAAGGAGAAAATATTGCAAGCAGGCAGAAAGAAACAATTCAAGTATTGTGGAAATGCAATCAGGATAACACAAGCTCTAAGGGATAGCAGGGTTTGGAATATGATATTACAGATGCTAAAGGAGCCAGGATCAAAACTAAGAATCACCTACCCAGCAAATCTGAGTATACTACTTCAGGGGAAAAAATGGTCATTCAATGAAATAGAAAGGGGAAAATTATCTCACATAAAAGAGGCAAGAAAAAGCTTTTTCAATGGAAGGAAAGAAGGGGAAGGTGAGAGGGAAAGACAGAACCTTATTTTCATAAGATTGGGTTTAACGAGAAAAGAACATGCACACTCAATTTGGTATGAAAATCAATCTTACACTACAGGAAAGTAGAAGGAAGGGGATAAATGGAGTTGGGAGAATGATAGAAGGGAGGGCAAATGGAAAGAGGGAGCAATTGGAAGTGAACACTTCTATGAAGGGATAAGGTCAAAAGAGAGAATAGAATAATAAATGGGGAGCAGGATAGGATGAAGGGAAATATAGTTAGTCTTTCACAATATGACTGTTAGGGAAGTGTTTTGCATAACTACACATGAACAGCCTTTATTGAATTGCTTGTCTTCTCAGTGGGGATGGGTGGGGAGAGAGAAATGGAGAGTAGCTAGAACTCAAAATTTTAAAAACAAATGGTAAAAAATGTTTTTATGCACAACTGGCAAATAAGATATGCAGGCAATGGGGTGTAGAAATCTATCTTACCCTACAGGAAAATAGAGGAGATGGGGATAAAGGAAGGGAGGGGTGTGATAGAAGGGAGGGCAGAATGAAGAAGGGCCATCAGAATGCACACTGTCTTGGGGTGGTTGAAGGGGAAAGACAGAGAAAAAAATGGAACTCAAAATCCTGTGGAAGTGTCTGTTGAAAACTAAAACTAAGTAAATAAATTTAATTTAAAAAAAATTTCTTATGTGCAACTGAGGAATACAACATACAGGCAATGGGATATAGAAATCTATCTTGCCCTACAAGAAAATACAGGGTAAGGGAATGGGAGGAGGGAGAGGTGTGACAGAAGGAAGGGCAGACTGGGGGAAGGGGTAATTGAATGCAAGATATTTTGGGTTTGACAGACGGGAGAGATGGCAAGAAAATTTGAAACTCAAAATCTGTGGAAGTTAATGCTGAAAACTAAAAATAAATAAATGAATTAAAAATTGAAAACATGGAATAAAAAACCATTTTTTTTATTGCCAGTTGCATATATTTGTTTAATAAGTTCATTATACAGCTGACCAATTCAACAACAAAAGAGAAAATGCTTAGTAGAACATGTTCATCATAAAAATAAAAATATTATTTTTGTTACATGCACATCCAGCTTTCTTCAGAGGAGTGAAAAATGCATATCCCTTGGGATGAATGAAGCTCTCACAATATTTTCATGGGCAGAAAGTGTTATGAATCTGTGTTAGCCCTCTCTTTATTGGTAATTTGTGAAGAAAAGTGCTATACACTTGCCAAATCTGCATAAAAATGAATAAAGTATCAGACTTGTTATAATGGGGATATTGTTTGGATTTACTATTTCATTGGTACATGGAAGTCTAAATTTCTAAGAGAAAACTCTCTCTTCCAATGCACATGTGCACTTTATATCCAACCTAGAGCATTACCTAGAGCACTAAGAAATGAAGTGAATTATCTGTGTTTATATAGTCAGTATGTGTCAGACGTGAGATTTATATCTAGATTTTCCTAACTTCACACATAGAGTTCTACTCCCCATGTCAGGATAAGTTTCCATTTAGTTTAACTGGTATTTGTTAATGATTTATGTCCAATATACCAGATCAGGTGGAGAAAGAAAAACAAAGATAAAGAGATGGTTTCTGCTTTAGGGAACTTATAGCACACTGGGTATATAAGATATATCTTCACACGTACAAGTATAAAAAATAATTAATAAATGTGGAAGGGATGAAATGTGTGAACTGTAGGTGAATTAAGTAAGAAATGTTTCTTACTTAAAGAAAATATTAATATAGCCATTTACCAATAATTTTCATAAAATATGCATCTTAAAGTTGATCATTTCTTCTATCACATCAATTAAAACTGGGCTCATGATCAGCAATGAAACCCTGAGTGATTATATAAGGTCATTAGACATAGAAAATTGAATTGCTGAGACAATTATACTGAATATGGAGGGCAGACTGGTTCTATGTCTGTACTAAAATAATCAGACTGTTATATAGAAGAGCCTATGACCTGGATCTCACCCAGCTGAGTGAACCCTAGCCAAATCAATGTTTCAAATTGCTGATCAGCAAGTAGAAATGCAAGTCATGTTGTGTCTAAACAGGTGGGATGAGGGGAAGTAGAAGAAAATACCTAAATCATTTAAACTTAAATTTTTTCCCATGGGCTAGAGAATCTTTGGTTGAATTCCCCCAAGCTCATCATTTATACTGATCAAGTGCACTTGATAAGTAATTGACACTAATTAATTTTGTTGGTAATAACATAGCTGTGAGATCATAGTTCTTTCTTCTCTCCTAACATATGGGTCTACACATTTTCAGTCTTCCATCCTAACCCTATTTTATACTGTTTGTAAATGGAATTGAACACTCAAAATTTCACAGGACTTAGATCTTCAAAGCACATTAGAGATCTAGTATATTTCCTACATTTTAGAGATAATGAAATAGACCCAGAAAGATTAAGCAATTTACCTTTTTCAGGTTATAACGACCCATTATGAAAAGATATCAACTTTGAAGGCAAATATTTTTTCCTTATGAAATTAATCAGTTTTAATTCTTGCACACACATTAATGTGAAATTTCTTTAGGAAATGCAACACTTTTAATAAAGTTTCTTCTAAATACTAGCATACTCATGAATATGATTTTATACTTATAGTAAGCTTGTTCAAAACACAAAGCTCTGACCAGTTGAAATTGAATAGGGATTATTTTATCACTTTTAATTAGTTTTATATTTGTTAGGTGTTGGCTTTCTCTTTTTGCCATATATAAATGTCATTGCTTTACTTCATTATTTTTCAATTTTGTGCTTTTTTTCAAAAATAGATATTAACCAAAGAAATCATAAAAGTATTTTTTTTTACAAAAGGAACTATTTAAATGACTGTCAGAGGTATTATGGTATCTGTTTGTACTGGGACAGCAAATATTTCAAGCATCACTGAAGTAATGGCAACAGTCACAAAAGTGTGGAAAGAAAAGTATGGTAAAATGAAGAAAAAATCATAATAGTTGATAATCATTGTGATAAAATAGACAGTTTAACCCCTGAAAATAAAAAGGCATTAATTAGTATGTTACATCAGTGGAAAAGGGGTAATAGCAGTGATGGTGGTTACCACTGATTCTTTTATATTGTAGCATAGGTTTTGTGAAGGGGAAAGTTCAGGTTTTTTTTAAAGCTGTTTACTGTGAATATGAAAAAAAAAAACTATGTTTCTTAAGTGTAAAGATACAGTAAGTGCAGTATCAAAGTTTGGGAAAAGGTGATTTACTTTTGAATGTAACTTTTTCAATCAACAATATACCAAACCATCAAAAGGTAAGCTAATGAATTGAAGGAAACTTCATTAGATTGGAAAATAGCAATTTTAAAAATATTTTAGAGATTTCTCACTTTTGTTGGCCTTAAAGATAAAAAAAACCAAACTCTTCCCATTAGCAGAATGATGGACTATATGGAATAAATTGATACTGAGAGATAAAATTGTTTAGAAATTATTAAAATTCTGAAATGGAAAAGTAGTATTTCCACATGAACTCATTCATAGTTTTCCATACATCATGTAAAGTTAAGGTACTTACCTAAGAGATGGACATAATCATTAGTTTTTTTAACATTTGTCATTGTTTTCATTAGACCTTCACACATTTTTAAAATTATGCAACATGAACCATACCTTACTTGATATTAAGCAGTCATCTCTTTCAGCATGTGCTTCTCCCCCCATTTCCACTCCATGAACGAACAATATGCTTTTCCTGTTAAGTTCCTTTTTCTGATCTCTCCATTCTGCTAACTCAAACTTTGACTGATACCACCTCCCTCTTCTTCTGTTTTGTCAGTGGAGTGCTGGAGAATGGAATACTAAATTTTTCTCAATTCTTTCCTTTATAGAAAGGAGAAGTTGTACATTTAGACTTACTCCACTGTATATCTGCTACTCCACCAGGTTTTACCTCCACAGAACAAGAGGGTCCCATGTTAGGTGCCTCCTCATTTTGTGGCTTCCTACCTCTTTTTGTATATTGTCTCCTCAATTAAATTGTAAAGAATGATACTTTACATCCTCAATGCTTAGAAAAGTGTCTGAAACATAATAACTATCTAATAAATTTTGTATTAAAAGACAAATTTCTGCAGCTATCAGCTACATTTTTCTTTGACTAAAAGTTGCATTTGAAGATTCATGTTTTTATTGTATTTTACAACTTAAAGTAGAAATGTAAAACATAGCCTGCCTTGTGAATATCTTGAAACTAGATTATAAAATATACTACTTAAGAAATATACTTAGTAAGAAATAGCATGGAAAGTGGAACCAAGAAACAAAAGTACTAAAGACACTACAAAAAGGGTATTCTGAATGACAAAGTCAGCATTTTAACATACAAAATTTTCCTTTATTGAAATTTTTATTGCTGCCTCATTTTTACACCAGATTCCTTTCCAATTTTACCCCCTCCCTTGTCAGAAACCCAAGGAATCTTTACTTGTGGCAATGAGAAAAAATAGATAAAAATATAGATAAAATAAAGAGAGATAAAAAGCAGTTTGGACAAGACAATCAATACACTAATATATCTGATAGTACATTGAGTAATCCATAAAAATCCAAAAACCAAAAATCTTCAATAAAGGGAGAGATATATATTTTCACAATTTTTTTTTCAAAATCCAATACTGGTCATTGACATGACATTTATACAGTTATCATTTTACATTTTTTCATATTTCAATTTATTTCAATTTTTATAATTTCATTCAAATCTTCCCATTTCTCTCTATATATAATATATATTATATTATATATTATATATTCTCTATATATAATAATATATGAATTATTAATATTTTTATAAGTTATAAGCTAATTGTGTGATATCACATTCATATATAATAATTTGTTTCATCGTTCCATGATAAAAGGTCAATCATTTTATTTCTACTTTTTTAGCTATCATAAAATTGCTATTGTGAATATATTGTAATTAATGAGATTTTTCTTTTACTCTTTGACCTTCTTGTATTTCATGAACACAGGGTCAAAATATTTGGACATTCTTCTTGTGATTTACTTTTTTTTTACTTTTAGTAAACACTTTCCCCCACTAGGCAGTAGTGGGACTTGGCAGTCTGAGCAGTGTTTTACTAAGGATTGCACTGTGCACTTCCTGGTGTGAGGAAGGGGGATAGAAAAGGCACCCTGAACATTGCCTGCTTACCCAAACCTGACCTGATTACCACTCCAGGCAGGGAATCCTACTAAGTGGTTGAAACACACACAAAAAAATGTATGAAAACATCTGCAAAGATGATTCCACTCACCTTCAGCGCATGGAATGTGCACACACTAATAGATAACACAAAATCCAGTAGATCTGAAAGAAGAACTGCTGTTATTACAAGAGAACTCAACAGGTATTGCACCCAAATAGCAGCCCTGAGTGAAACAAGATTGGCAAATGAATGCCAGCTTACTGAAGTTGGAGCTGGATACATCTTTTTTCTGGAGTGGGTGCAGTGAAGGGGAGCACCGTGCAGCTGGCGTGGGTTTTGCAATTAAAACTAATCTAATCAGCAAGCTGGTATGCCTGCCAAGACAACTGAATGACAGGCTCATGACAATGTGATTGCCACTCACAGGAAAATGCCATGCCACCATCATCAGTGCCTATGCTCCCATCATGACAAACCCTGATGAAGTCAAAGAAAAATTTTATGAAGACCTAGAGACCCTTATCATCAATGTGCCAAAAGAGGACAAGCTTATAATTCCAGGTGACTTTAATACTAGAGTAGGTTCAGACTACCAGACTTGGCAGGGAGTCCTAGGGAGGAATGGAGTTGGAGACAGCAATAGTAATGGTCATTTAGTGTTGAAGATTTGTGCATCACATGACCTCCTCATTAGCAACACTGTCTTCCACTGCACTACCTAAATGCAATAAAACTTCATGGATGCAGCCCCGCAGCAAACACTGGTATCTGATAGATTCTGTGATTATAAAGAGACGAGACAGACAAGATGTGAGAGTGAAATAGGCAATGTGTGGTGCAGAGTGCTGGACTGATCATAGCCACCCCCAAGGCAAAATGACTACCAGGAGAATTAATGTCAACAAATTAGAGCTCTTCTCTTGAGCAAGAACAGTTTGTTGCTAACTTGGAAGGAAAGTTGAGCCAACAATGGCAACAGTGGAGCAGAAAAGAAATGGGCAGCTCTCAGAGATTTGACATACAGCATTGTATTTGCTCATCAAGTCAGAACACTTGCCAATACCAAGACTGGTTTGATGAAAATGATGGAGAAATTCAGAAGCTGTTAAATGAAAAATGTGAACTCCTCAGAATTTACTAGCAGGATAGTTCATCCACCTCTAAGAAGGCAGCATTTAATTCTATCAAAAACAAAGTACAAGCAAAGCTTAGAGAGATGCAGGATTCCTGGTTCAGTAAGAAGGCAGATGAAATTCAATTTTATGTTGATAGTAACAATCCAAAGTGCTTTTATGATTCCCTGAAAGCTGTTTATGGACAAAAACCTATGGTGCATCACAACTACTCAGTGCTGATGGAGCCACATTGATTAGTGATAAGAACATGATCCTAGAGAGATGGGCTGAACACTTCCATAGTGTTCTCAACAGAACATCATCAATCAACACCGAGGCCATTGACCATTTACCTCAGGTTGAAGTCAATCCCTCCATAGGTGAACTTACAAATGGAAGAAGAGGTTTTGAGGGCCATTAGCCTCCATTCATGTGGCAAAGCACCTGGTGTTGATTCTATTCCAGCTGAGATTTATAAGATGTCGGGACCATTGCTCATACAAAAGCTGACTGAAATTTTCCAGGTTATATGGTAAGAGGAGGTTATCCCCCAGGAGTTCAAGGATTCCTCCACTGTCCATCACTATAAGGACATTATAATAATATAATATAATAATAATATAAGTATTATAAGGGTAAAAGGAATAGATTGTCCTGCGACAATCACAGGGGGATTTCTCTCTTAGTCATTGCTGGCAAAATTCTTTCTACAGTCCTCCTTAATAGGCTGATCCTTCATCTGGAAGATGGTGATATACTTGAGAGCTAGTGTGGCTTCAGAAAAGGCCAAGGAACAGTCGATATGGTGTTTGCTGTCCAACAACTCCTCAAGAAATGTCAGGAGCAGAACAGAGGTCTGAAACACAATGTTTGTCGATCTGACCCAGGCCTTTGACACTGTTCGTTGTGAGGGCTTATTGAAAATTATGTGAAAATATGGTTGCCTGGAGAAGTTCATCAATATTGTATGTCAATTTCATGATCGCATGTTTGCCCGAGTTCTGGATACTTGACAATATTCTCATGCCTTCCCAGTCACCAGTGGAGTGAAATGAGGCTGTGTGCTTTTTCCCATGTTTTTCAACATGATGTTTTCAGCGATATTGACAAATGCTTTCAGTGAAAATGAACACTCCATCAAGGTCATCTACCATACTGATGGTAAATTCTTCAATTTGAAAAGGTTACAAGCTAAGACCAATGTGTAGGGTGTATTGGTGCATGATTTTCTGTTTGCAGATAATTGTGCATGCAATGCAGTCACTGAAGCTGAGATGCAACAAAGTATGCCTCAATTCTTTGCTTCCTGTGCTAATTTTGGCCTAATAATTAACACCATAAAAACACATGTGCTCCATCAGACACCACAACACCATCCATATGTGGAACCAGTGATTGCAACAAATGTAGAAGTTTTGAATGCTTTTGATAATTTCACTGACCTTGTTAGTGTACTTTCCATGGAATGCACACATTGACAATGAGGTGGATGCAAACATTGCCAGAGCTAGCTCAGTGTTTGGAAGGCTCTGAAGAAAGGTTTGGGAAAGAAGAGGTATTAGACTGACTACCCAACTGAAGGTCTACAGAGCCATTGTGCTGACCTCTTTGTTATATGCTTGTGAAACAAAGGCCAGTCTACCAGCATCATGTAAGGAAACTGAATTGCTTCCACTTGAACTGTCTTAGGAAGATTCTGAGTATCACCTGGAATGATAAGGTACCAGACACTGAAGTCCTTGCTTGAGTTGAACTGCCAAATATTCAGACTATGCTTCAGAGAGCACATCTGCAATTGGCTGGCCACCTTGCTTGAATGCAAAATGTAAGCTTGCCAAAAAGAATATTTAATGGATAACTTGCATGGGGCAGGTGATCACATGGTGGCGAAAAGAAACAATATAAGAACTCTCTCAAGGTCTCTCTCAAGAACTTTGGATTTGACTGTGCAACATGGGAGACACTGGCACAGGACCACTCAGCAGAGTGCCCACATAAGAAAAGGTACCATTCTCTTTGAGCAAAGCAGAATTGAAACAGCACAAAATAAAGGCAGGATGTGCAAATTTGGAATAACCACTCCAAATATTTGAATGGACTATCTGTGCCTAACCTGTAGCAGAGCATTCTGAGTTCATATTGCTTTGATTGGCCACAGTTAGACACACTGAAATTTCACTTTACAATGGTGATGTCATTTTGGTCCTCTTGGAAGATGAAGGACAACTACTACCATCAATTACGTTCCAATCCCTCCAACCTTTTTATGTAGAAGCTGCAAGTTTCTGTGTGATTCTGGCTACAGTTCTTCTATATATGAATTGTTTGTTACTGGCTGCATGCAGTATTTTCTCCTTAGTTTTATAGTTCTGAAATTTAGCAACAGCATTCCTTGGCATTTTCAATTTTGGATCTCTTTCAGGAAATGAATGGTGGATTGTCAGGGGCACAATGGACCAACAACCCTCCTGGGGGGATGAGAGTACTAGGAAGACCTGACCTGCTGACGTGGCTCTGCCAGCTCAGCACTAGAAAGACTTCCTGGTCTGAAGCTAAATAACCACCAACCAACCAGAAGGGGACACAACCCGGGATTGGGAATCGTGCCCTTTTTTGGTTTGGTCTGGAGGGGCTCGCTCCAATGAGATGAAAGCCCCGCCCTCAGGGAGGAACTGGGGAGGAGCCTACTCGGAAGAGGAGGGCAAGACACTAGGGATAAAAGGCACACACAGGAAGGGCTCGGGGGATCTTCTGGTGTAACTGATAAGAATAAACTGCTTCTCAACTGCACTCCGCGTCCTGCCTGGTTAAGAGCCTTCCCCTCCCCCAGGGGAAGGTCCGGAGACGTCCGAAGCCACGAGGGTTGGAGAGAAGGGGTCGGGATCTCGCCCGAAGGTTCGGGGGTCGAGCGCGCCCCGAACAGTGGATTCTTTTGATGACTGTTTTGCCCTTTGAATCTAGGCCCACAAGGCAGTTTTCCTTGAAGATTTCTTTGAAGATATTGCCCAGGGTCTTTTGCTCATCATGACTTTCTGGTAAACCATTAATATCTAGATTTTCTCTCTTGGATCTATTTTCCAGGTCAGTTGTTTTACCAATGAGATACTTTACACTTTGTTCTATTTTTTTCATTCTTTAGATTTTGTTTGACTGTTTCTTGATGTCTCATAGAGTCATTAGCTTCTACTTACCCAATTCTAATTTTTAATATATCTAATCAATTAATTTAATAATAAAAGTAATCTAATTTTAATAGATTTTAATAGTTTTATTCAGTTAACTTTTGTATATCCATTTCCATTTGTCTGACTGTTCCTTTTAAGGAGTTGTTTTCTCCAGTTAGGTTTCTTAACTCATTAGTCATTTGCTAAATTTCCATTTTAAATTATTCTTTAAATTCTTTTTGATATTTTTAAAATCATTGGCCATTTTTTCTTCTGCCTCTCTAATTTGTCTTTTTAAAACCCTTCTTAGGCTCTTTCAAGAACGTCTTTGGGCTTCAGACCAGTTCATATTCCATTCTGAGGGGGAGTACACTCTCAATGCTGACCTCTTCTGTAATTGTGTTTTGTTCTTTTTTCTCTATAGCAAGATTCTATGTTCTTTTCTTTTCTGGTTTCCTTCTTCTTCATGATGCTTGCCTTTTTTCTGGCTTTTAAAATGCCTCTGCTTGTGAGGCACAGGGGCCTCCATCCCAAGATTCTCATGCTGAAAACTTGAGGCTTTTTATGTGTTGTAGCTTCTGGTGTGTTGTGGCCTTCCTTTAAGCTAGAAGGTATAATGCTGCAGCTTACATGGTGATGACCTGGATGGTGTGCCAAGGTAAAGGCCAGGTGAAGTCTTTATGAGTTTCCCCAGAGTTCTCCTGGAGCTCACTGTGTGAAGGGTGAGGGAGGTGTGGTCTGGTCACAAGAGGTGTCCTCTCCTGAGCTAGAAAACTGTCAGGCTCAGAGGATGGTGAACCACCATCTGTACTAGCGTTCTCCCAATTCCCTTGCCTATGGCAAAGCATGCCTGGGTTCCTGGCATTTGTGCTTACAGGCTCTACCCCCCTGGGGCTCAGGGTCTCCTCCTGGTTCCCTGAGGTGGAACTGTCTGGGACAGCTCTAATCCTGCATTGGTTCCCTTCAGTGACAGGCAGAGAGTTTCTCCTTAAGGATTTTCCTAGCCTCTCATGCTCATAAACTATTTACCCTTTCAGCTGATTCTACTATTCCAGGATTTTTCCTGGGGAAATATTCTCTGGGTTTTTTTGGGATCAACAAGTGGAGAAAGTGAGCCCTACAAATCACTCTGCCATCTTGGTTCCTGGAAGTTCAAGTAGGTGACTTGCAGACATTTAATCTGTGGACTGAGAGTCTCAGAAATGACTCTTCCTATTTACTTGGACTCTGTGCTTCTCTCCCACTCAGTTCTGCTGGACTCCCATCGTCAGCTATGTTTGAGAATCCACACTGCTGTTTCTGCTTCAGTCAGCCTGGTGTTTTCCGTTTTGCTATGGCTCAGTTGGTACTGGTAAAGCCTGTGTGCTCTGTGCTCCCCCTGCCCCGTGCAACAGCTCCATCCTGTTGACTTTCCTAACAAGTGCTGGAAATCTGTCTCACTCTGTCTCCTAGTGGGCTCTGCCACTCTAAAATTTGTTCTGATTCTCTTTTTAGAGGTATCTGAAAGAATTTTTGGCAAAGCTTAAGTGTGTGCTCTCACTCCGCCATCTTGGCTCTGCTCTCCATAAATTTCTATAGTTGGTATTTTTTCCTCTTCTTTGATCTTTTTCTCTAGAATATTTCTTGACTTTTAATTCTTTGCTAAAGTGGGAATGGGAGTGGGAGTGGCAGGAAAGCCATTTCAAGCTTCAGTTTGTTGTTGTTGTTTTAGTGGAGTCGGAGATTTGCAGGTATATTCAGAGATAATTCAGGGCACCTGTACATTTTTCATTCTTCCAAGCGGGTATGCACAGTGGTAGGGAATCTGGGGCCTTGAGGTCATCTGTGACCCTCTACGTCCTCATTTGCATTCCTTTCACTGAATTCATTCTTCACAGAATAAAACCCCTTAATAAAAGAATTTGTTCTGTAAAATATGTACTCAGTCAGAATGCCACACCCAAGGACCTAAAAGACCATATATGACCTCAAGACCAAAGGTTCCTTACCCCTGTTCTGGGGAGAGGTGTGGTCTGTGAGTGACCATAAATTCTTGTTCACACCCTGGAACTGAGACCAAGGTTCCAGTGCCTCTGCAGCTGCAAACTCTGGTGTGCTAGTTTTCCTCCTTTCTCTGGGATGGAGACCCAGGACTGTAATCCAGATCCAAGTATAGATAATTAAGTAGTCCTGCCCCTGGTGTTGAGAAAGGGACTCTTACAGTCTTCCGTCCACTTGTCTGAACCCATTAGCATATGGACTGAGAGGTTCAGAAACTTCCACTGGCACCACTGCTTCAGTCACCCCAAAGCCAGTTCCTGGTTTGGTGGAGTCATGTTTGTACTTGCATAGCCACCATGGACCTTGTTCCAATATCACTCTGGTGGAATAGACCTTTTCTGCCAACCTTGTAAATTGCCTTGACCTGGAAAATTATACTCCATCCCCCTTTTATGAGGGAGGTGGTGGTCTGTCTCTCTAGAATTTGTTTTGAGTCAGTGTTTAAAGGGGTTCGGAGGGCTTTGGGAGAGAATGCAGGAGCAACTTTGCCTTTTTTTCTACCAACTTGGATTCATGTTGGAAACCAGTAATTTAAAGGTGGAATAGAAGTGGCATATTAGATAATAATAGGTTAAAGGGAAGAAGTTCTATAAGATAGAGGCCCTTTGATCGACTATTACAGAGATGATAGAATAGCACCCATCTCCCCACCTTTCAATTGTTTAAGCCCACAGCCATTAGGTAAATGATCATTGGTTAGAGTCCAAGCTCCTTTGCCTTACAGAATATTAGGAAAAAATAAAATGCTATAAAGTGTTCTATGACTTTTAAACTATATTTATTATTTCTGATTTTAATGTGTATTTTTCAGTTATTTTCTTGCATATGAACTCTTTCAATTTTAGGTCACCACTGAAAGAAATTCTAGAAGAGCAGACACTACAAAATGATAGAGTGGAAGAGATTTCAGGCCTAAGGCAGCCTGGAAGGTCAAAAAGAAAGGTTGATTTCACTGGGCTCAGAACATAGTGGAGCTCAGCCTTGGCTACATGGCAGGGACAGGAAGGGAGAAGGCTTCAGAGTGACAGTGGCAGCAGCTGCACTTCTCAGACTCCCCAAACCACATGTGCCCATACACCACCTCAAAGGTCAGTGAGAAAGCTCTTTCACCTGGGTGAGAAGAGAGCTGGGTCCTCTCTTAGCCCAGGCAGTGGCAGCAGCAGCTTCCATTTTTGGAGTGCTTGGCATCAAGACCCTGGGGTAACTGAGCCACTGATTTGGGTCCCAGCCCTGAGTGGTAACCCTGGGATGAGGAGAAACACTAGGTGGTGGAGGCACTGGAGAGGGAATCCTACTCACAGATATTGGGAAGAAGAGCTTGTGGTTGCTCCCAGGCCAGAGTACAGGAAAAGAGAGGAGTAACTCCTCTCCCATGACTGTGCCACCTTAAAGGGACTGAGAACTTACAGGTCCCCAGAGTATACCCTCCTCCTGACAAAGGACTCAAAAGTCAAGTAATTGACTGAGAGAATGCAAAAAAGGGGGGAAAAAGACTGTAGAAGATTACTTTCTTGGTGAATAGGTATTTTCTTCTCTCCACTCAAATGAGGAAGAACAATGCATACTATCAGAGAAAGACATAAATGTCAAGGCTTCTGCATCCAAAACCTCCAAAATAAATATGCCTTCGTCTCAAACCATGGAAAAGCTCAAAAAGTATTTTGGAAATCAAATAAGAGAGGTGGAGGAAAAATTGGGAAGAGAAATGAGAGTGAAGCAAGAAAATCATGAAAAAGAAGCAAACAGCTTGCTAAAAGAGACCCCATGAAATGCTGAAGAAAATAACACCTTTAAAAATATATTAGCTCAAATGGCAAAAGAAGTCCAAAAAATCCAGTGAGGAGAAGAATGCTTTAAAGAGCATAATGAGCCAAATGAAAAAAGAGGTATGAAACCTCACTGAAGAAAATAGTTCTTTAAAAATTGGAATGTAGCAGATGGAAGCTACTGACTTTATGAGAAACCAAGAAATTAAAAAAACAAAACCAAAAGAAGGAAAAAATAGAAGACAATGTGAAATATCTTACTGGAAAAACAATTGATCTGGAGAATAGATCCAGGTGAGACAATTTTGAAATTATGGAACTTCCTGAAAGCCATTGTCAAAAAAGGAGACTAGACATCATCTTTCATGAAATCATGAAAGAAAAGTGTACTGATAGTCTAAAATCAGAGAATAAAATTAATATTGAAAAAATTCACTAATCACCTCCTGAAAGAGACATGAAAATAAAAACTTCTAGGAATATTGTAGCCAAATTCCAGAGTTACCAGGTCAAGGAGAAAATACAGTCAGAAAGAAACAATTTGAGTATTGTGGAAATACAATCAGGATAACACATAATCAAGCAGCTTCTGTATTAAGGAATTGAAGGGCTTGGAATTTTCCAGAAGTCAAAGGACCTAGGACTAAAACTAAGAATCACCTACCTAGGAAAATTGAATATAATACTTCAGGGCAAAAAATGGTTATTCAATGAAATAGAGGACTTTCAAACATTCTTGATGAAAAAAACCAGAGCCGAATCAAGAATCTGAGTTTCAAACACAAGAATCAAAAGAAAAATGAAAAGATAAATATGAAAGAGAAATCATAAAGGACTTACTAAAGTTAAACTGTTTACATTCCTTTCTCATTTCTTGATTTTAATTTTTAGATAACATCCTTGTCTATTTGCCTATTCATCTCACCCTATGCCCTCTGACTATACGTGTGTGTGTTTGTGTGTATAATCCATCCAACTACCCAAGTACTGAGAAAGAGTGACATGGAATGGGGCAAATTATCTCTCATAAAAGATGCAAGCAAAGGATTTTTTAATGGAGGGGAAAGGGAAGAGATGAGAGGGAAAAAGTGTTGCTTACTCTCATCATGTTTGACTTAAAGAGGGAATAACATGCACACTCAATTTTGCAAGAAATTTTATCTTACACTACAGGAAAGTAGGGGAAAAGGGGATGAATAGGATGGGGGGATGATAGAAGGAGGGCAAATGGGAGGAGGGAGTAATTAGAAGGAAACATTTTAAGTGAAGGACAAAGTCTAAAAAGAGAATAGAATAAATAGGGAGCAGGATAGAATGGAGAGAAATAGAGTTAACTTTTCACATCATGATTGTTATGAAGTCTTTAGCAAAACTACACACTTATAGCCTATATTAAATTGCTTGCCTTCTAAGTGGGGAAGAGTGGGGAGGGAGGACGGGAGAGAAATTTGAACTCAAAGTTTTAGGACGGATTGCTGAGAATTGTTTTTGTACACTATTAGGAAATAAGAAATACATGTAATGGTTTATAGAAATCTATCTTGCCGTACAAGAAAAGAGAGAAGATGGGGATAAGGGAAGGGATGGGTGTGATAGAGGCAGAGCACATTGTGGGAAGGGATAATCAGAATGCATGGTGTTTTGGTATGGGGAGGGGAGAAATTGAGAGAAAGTTTATAACTCAAAATCTTGTGGAAATGAATGCTGAAAATTGTAAATAAATAAACGAATGAATAAATGAATGAATACATAAAATTGCAAAAGAAAAAAAGGAGAAAAGTTCCTATATGTGCTGAAAAAAACAGTATGCTTTACTTACTACCATTAATAAATGCTCCATTAAAAACTGCTTAAAATTTGATTAGTTTTTGTAATAACTGTGGAGCATTCAAATAGCTGGTAGCTTATTATTTTACAGAGCTCAATATCTATTCTGCCCTTTGGTCCTAGAACTTCAGGGCAGTTTTCCTTGAGAATTTCTTGAAAGATGATGTCTAGGCTCTTTTATTTTATCATGACTTGCAGGTAGTCCAATAATTTTTAAATTGTCTCTCCCGCATCTATTTTCCAAATGAGTTGTTTTTCCAATGAGATATTTCATACTGTCTACTGTTCTTTCCCTTGGGTTTTGTTTTATAATTTCTTGATATTTCACAAAATCATTGATTTAAATCTGCTCCATTCTAATCTTTAAGGAATTATTTTCTTCAGTGAGCTTTTGGATCTCCTTTTCCTTCTGGTCAGTTCTGCTTTTTAGGGCATGCTTGTCTTCATTGGCTTTTTGGATTTCTTTTGACATATGGAATATTTTATTTTTTAAGGTGTTAATTTCTTCAGCATTTTTCAGGCCTCTTCAATATGCTATTAATTCATTTTTTCATGATTTTCTCACATCACTAATTTCTCTTCCAATTTTTCCTTTGTTTTTCTAACTTGATTTTCTAAATCCTTTTTGCGTTCTTCCATGGCCTGAGATCAATTTACATTTTTCTTATATGCTTTAGAAGTAGGATTTTTGACCTTCTTGTCTTCTTTTGTTGGTATATTTTGTTGTTCTTTGTCAGCAAAGTAAGATTCTGTAGTCTGATTCTTTTTCTGATTTTTGCTCATTTCCCCAACCATTTACTTGACTTTCAAGCTCTTTCTCAATGTAGTTCTCTGCTTCCAGTGGGTGTGAGGGATGATAAGCCCACAATCTGTGGGCTGAGGGCTCCAGAAGCAGCCGCTTCTGCTATACTATGGCTGCTGTAGGCTTCTCCATCCCCTCCACCACCAGGCTGGGGCCAGTCCATTCTACTCTTTCACGCAGATCAGACAGGTTTGCTTTTTTTCCTCACTCACCTTCCAATTCATCCTGTGCCTTTTGGCTTGTGAAGTCTGGAAAATGCCACAGATTCAGTCCCCCTGAGGGCTGCTCATGTCCCATCTGTGCTGGCTTGGGCCCAGCTGGACTGAGCTTGGCTCCTGTCACAGTGAAATAGATGCTTCCTGTTAACCTTCTAGGTTGCCTTGGGCTGCATGTTTGCTTTACTCAATCATTCTGTGGGTTCTGAAGCTCTTGAATTTGTTTAGAATAATTTTTTTTATTATTTGTTATTTGTCTGGGTTTGGGTGTAGATCCCTAGCAAATAAATTCCTGCTTTTACTCCATCATCTTGACTCCACCCCTGGGGTCTCATTATCTGAAGAAAAAACTTTGAAAAGTTTTTGTTTCACTCCTTGTGTTAGATCCCCGCATCTTCTGGGTTACTTTAAATTAATATGATAGTCTGACTCCTGGACCTCAACACTTCTTTGGAGAATGATTGTCTCTTCTCAACCCATCCTACACGTTGTAAAGAGTTTAACTGCTAACTACTAACTGTTGTAAGCATAAAAATATACTTACAACAACAACAAAAGCAAACTCAAAGAAGCTAACAAAAAACTGCTATGGCTAGGAGCTTCAGAGGCATGTGGATGATCAAACAGGACACTACAAAGGGGGATGCCAGGGATCAGCATTGCTGGTGTGAAGAGCTGGCGAGTTAAGTTGTCACTTTTCACGTCCCTCTCCCACACCATATGAATGGAAACCTTGTGGTATGTTCTTTCCATTGTTATTTTCCTATGATTGTTGATATTGCTTTCTTCCTCCCAATGATCTACCTACCTACCTATCTATCTATCATCTATCTATCTATCTATTTATCTATCTATCTATCTATCTATCTATCTATCTATCTTGATACGGGTGGTCAATTATGGCCTGAAGTTTTACCACCTTCTCAGCCACCATTGTGTGAGTCAAACTCCAACCCAGGGAGATTTTTCAGTGCTGAGATACAAATGCTAGGTATGTACTTTGATGGTAAATATTTACTTTCACAAAACCCTAATATGATTTGCGGCTGCTGACATTTTCTGAGAAGGAAATAATAGGAAATAATTTTCTTCAATGGTTAGGCATATTAAGTGGTAATTTTGTGTTATCTTTTCCCTGTTTCCTGAAGCAGGCTTCCTTGGAGTGGAAATAAAGGCATAATAACAGTAGTTTTATTGGTGGGGGAGGGGGAACTGTTAAAACAATTTAAAAACAAAATTGTTCTAAATAGTTATAAAACATTTCCGACCTTAAATCAAAATACTAATGTAACTGCATTTTAAAAACAATTTTGTTTTTTATATGTTCAATATAGAGGAGTGATTAAATGTTTTACCCTTATAATTATTAATTTGAAGTTTTATTTTATAAAATATTCAAGGTAGTTTATAGGATCATAGAGTTAGAATTGAAAGGGACCCTAAAACCCAAGTATTCTACCCCACTGCCCATTTTAAAGAAGAGGAAACTGAGTGGCAGGGACATTTGTGACTTGCCTGAGGAAATACTTTATCAGGGGAAAAATTTGAACCTAAGTCTCTTGCCTCTAGAAATAACAGTTTACTACTAAAGTAATTGAAGTCTGTCATTTAATTTCAAACTGGGAAAAGGCATAGAAGGGATAGCACTGAAAATCAAGAATAATCGTACATTTTTTCCACATAATAATTAATTATGACGATCAAACATCATTACATTTGATTTTTATACACACAAATTGAAGTAGAAAATTGATGCAGTTCCCCAGAGAAGTAACACCTAAAACACAAATTTACCAGAATTATCTAGATATTTCAAATGAATAGTTTTCAAACTGATGGTTGCTTCAGTTCCTCAGTTTAGGTATTGCCATAGCTCTAATGCACTAAGTATGATGACAGAACATTTTTTAACTTAATTGGGGAAGGGGCAAGATAATATTGCTCTTTATATAGGGAAAAGGAAATTCTCAAAGGTTTAAATTTCCAAAATTAGGATACAGAAATCTCAAGCTTCCAAGAAGCATTTGGGGAAGGGTAACATTTTCAAAATTAGCTAGGGAAGGTATAAGCCAATAATGACATATGCAAATAAACATCTTGAAAATGATCTTTTGAAAATATATTTCTGAAAAGGTCATTTCTTAAAATTTCAGATGCACCCAGGCAAAATTTTAGAAGTAAAAATTGACAGTTAGACGTAGTAACATGAGGTTTCAAGATTTCTTACAGGCGCTAACAATGTAGCACAGCTTTACAAGGACATAAATATAATTTAACACATAGTAATCTAAACCCTAACCTGATTTGTGACTGCTGACATTTTCTAAGAGGAGGAAATAACAGGCAATAAGATTTCTCCCAGTGGGTAGGAATCTTTAGTGTTAATTCTGTGTTTTTCTTTTTCCTGTTTCAAGAAGAAGGTTTTCTAGGTCATAGTTTGAATTTTCCTTTGGATGAAATTTAATGGCATTTAATTTCCTATCAATGGAAATGAAAATATTTATTTTGTCAGTTCTGTAGAAAGTCGTTCAAAGTTGGTTTTCTAGTCCAAAATTTTATATATCTGACAAGTGATGAATAAAGTAATATTGGTAATTCTTTATTTCTGTTCAACATTATTAGAAATGTGAAGGGTTTGAAAATAAAATTAGGTGATTACCCTAAATGATTTTATGACTTTCAAAGGGAAAAAGGAAAGTGGAAAAAATATTTCTAGTATATCTGGTATATTTATGCAATAAGTCATCATTCAATGAATAAACCAGAGAATATAAGAAATGTAAGTTTATCAATAAGGTCACCAAACAGAACTGCATTGCTAACATCCAATAACTTTATAACAGATAACTGAATGGTATAAATTACTCAAAGCTATATAATTAAGATGTGATTATATTCTCATTTTTTTATGACAAAATGAGTTTATACTTAAATCAAATCCAACAAGAAAGGAAACAGAAAATTAGGTTATCAATCAAATAGTAAGTACTTATTCTCCCTTGTTACTGAGTTCTGTACAATGACTAAGTATATAAGGTTATTTTAATCAGCTATGATATGTAAAATTATTTTCTGTCAAATGACTTTTTGGAAATTTGCTACTGTTATAATCTTCCTTTTGTCAGTGTACTATGAGTTTTCTCTCAATAAAAGATTGCTTTTTTTGAGGGGGGTCAGTTTTTTAGTTCAATAAATTAATTTATAAATCATAACAAGAACAATGTTTTATATCCGATTATTGCCCTACCCTTTGTATTTTATAGTTATATATATATATATATATATATATATATTTCATGTAATTTTTCTCATTTGATCTTAGTAAAAGGAGTTTGGTGGAGTAAAAATTATATCCCTATTTTATAGATAAAAAAATTAAGAAAAAAAGACATTAAAGGACTTTTCTAGGGTCATGCAAAAAGTTCCATAACTTTAAGTGTTTTAAGTTCAGGCCACTAATCTATGATGAGGTTCTCATAAATGGTTAAAATATACTGTAGTAAAGGGGCCATGGACAAACTTGTTTTTGGAGAATTTTAGGAAGATATGAGTAAAAGTAAGAAATATGAAAAAATATAAAATAACAAAAAGTGATATGAGAAATCATGAATGTGTTGCAAACTGTAACCTTATATGTAGTATCCACATCAATGAAGATATTAGATCCAGTGCAATATGGTAGTAAGTTAACTTCTAGATCACTTTTAAACTCCAGAGAGAATCAAAATTCACTTGGCAATAAATTTATTATTAACAAGAACACTACATAGTACCCAGCATTGAATAAAATATCATATTCTCCATTCTAAATGCTTACTTAGAAAAGTTAAAGCTTAATATTCTGGTTTTCAAAGTCCTTTCAAGGATTGTTTTATACTATCCCCCTTCATATTCCAAAAAATCGAGCTGCCTCATCATGTTCCACCCTCATCCTGACCTAGTCTTTCCACATTATTGTTTATGCTGTCTTCCATATATGGAGTGAACCCCATGTACTACCACGACCCTAACCATTTCTCACATTTGAAATTCGTCATTTATTTATCGTCCAATTCAGGTACTATATCTTGTATAGAGACTTCCTAACCATTCCTCTCTAGATAAAAAAAAAATGATCTCTTGATCCTGTAATATTTTTTGACATTTATATTACACTTTCATACTTCCCTTTTCTCTCCTGTAGTTAGTTTATAATTAGTAGAGTGTTTTGCCTATAATAGAAACTAAATAGATGTTTATCAAATTAAATTTATAGAAATCACACTTATCCCAGTATGAAAAACTGGAGTGAATACTAATAAAATGATAATTATCCAATTCTTACATAGATATTGGGTGAAGCAACATAGCCTGAAATTGAAAGTGTCTTACTGACAATAATCAGTGTTGGTCTTATTTATCCTGATTTATGATCCATTTCTCTAACCAGTGTTTCTCATTAAGATAGGTAAAACAATACTGAAACGATGACAGTCAGAATTCCAAATGTTCTCAGCAGGCTTGAACATTTGGTTGAATATGTTATATCTTATACCTTATGATATGTTACATCTTAAAGATAAGATTATACTTAATTGAGATAAAAGTCGTATTATACATTTGGTTTTTAAAAATTAACTTAATTACAATTTGGAGGAGGCAGAGGTATATAGATTTTTGTGTGTAAAAATATCTGTAAGAGTATATTAAATACTGTATAATAAACTCAATATTGGTTTAGGATATAACATAATAAAGTGAATTTAGATGGTCAGGTTAGGGAAATGGTAGTTAGTTTCAGGATACATTCTTATAATTAGATGAATTTGGAATATTCCACTCCATTCAGGGTACTGTATTTTCTGAATGATACTGATACACTGTAGGTCATAAACAGGAAGGTGAAGGAATGGTAAAAATATATAAGATCTTGTCTCTATGATGATTGACTGGAGGATGTTATTACAGTTAGCCTAGAGAAGAGAAAACTTGGCTGAGATGTAACAATAACTCTCTTAAAGTACTTTATAAGTTTTAATAGGGAAGAAGGATTAGGTTTCCAGCACTTGGTCCCAGAGTGCACAAGCAGGAATTATGACTGTGAAACTGTAGAGACATATTTCTGTTGAATGTAGCAGAAAAAAAATGGAACAGAGGCATTCCAAAGTTGAATGGACTACCTCTGAAAGTAATCGGGTTACCTTCTCTTAAGGGGAATAAAAGCTGGTTTTGTTCCCCAGTATGGATTAGGAAAAGTGGTTTCAAACAGATTATGTAATTCTATAATAATGTATGAAAATTAATCACAATAATTGGAATAATGATAGGCACATTTTGAGATAGGAAGGCAATGTTTATTGACAGAAAAACAAAAAGAAACCAAATATGATAGATTTTTTTCCTATGTATAAATCAAATAATGACATTTTAATAAAATATATCAAGCATTTTCTGTGATATGATTTCCAAAACTTGTTGATCACTAAAGCAAGAGAGTAGCCCCAATATTGCCCAAATGGCTTTATAATGGACTCTTTGACAGAAACTTAATTAGAGGGTGCTGCTATCAAAATTGCATTTATGGAAAAATAAAGTGCATTGTTTTGTACAAATGGATTTTTCTTCCCTAGAAAATGCAATTAAAACCTCTTGCTTGGCAGGTAAGAGTCAGTGAGTAGGTCATGTTTTTCCACTTTCAGGTGCAAATCACTTAACTCCAAGTCCAGACTATATTTCCTGACTCTAAGTCCAGGTCTATATTGACTATGTGGATTAGTTTTCTCTAAAATGTTTCTTTAATAATGGGTTCTTCCAGCATAGTTGGGCATAGCAGATAGTGTTAGTGTTGTTGAAAACAGTTGGAAGTTGATGGCCACAATAAGCATTGTATCCCAGAATTCAGTTTCTTGTGATTTTGTACATTTTTTCAATTTTGTATATATCCATAGCAATAGCAAAAAGGAATGGATACTTACAAGTATGTCAAAATGTAAACTTGAGATTGTATAGTTAATGAAATTCAGTATTTTCATTGGAAATTAAAGTAAAAATTCTTAGTTTCATTACATGTCTGATTTGATGTTTTCTGCCATTTCAGCAGCTAGTTGGGAGGATTTAAAATCCTAATCAACCATAACAGCTCATTCAGCCTACTATATTGAAGTACCCCTAGATTCAACTTCACTAATGAATTAAGAAGAAACAACCAGCTTGAGATTTCTTTCTATTGATAGGCATCTGATTGTCACATATAACAACTGGGTCTCTCCTGTTGAAGTTAAGTGACCAGTAATCAACCTAGGAGACAAGCTCAGCAAATGCATGCTCATACTAACATCCTGATTAGACATTTAGATGTAATTTATTCCTTACATTTCTGTCAACTTTGAACTCTTCTAGGCATAGGGCTAGCAAATTCCACCTTTCTGCTTTCCATTTTCCTATAACTAATAATGGAACCTATTTAGACAAAGATCCTGTTTCTTTGCAGTGTCTCCTATATTTTCACCCTTATATATCCCAGCACTATATATTATTATCATGAGGAACATAAAGCAGACATAGGTTTAATAACTTTTTCAGGGTCACAGAGCTAGTAAGTGTCTGAGGTTGGATGTAAACTCGGTAACCTCAGTCAGGACGACTCCAGGTCTGGTATCCTATCCACCATGACACCTAACTGCCTTCCAAAATATTAAAATAATTAATCCAAATGTAGACTATAAGAAGTGACACAAAATGTTTAATAATAGAAAAGGTTTAATGTTATTATACTCTTTTCTATGATTATGTGGTTATTTCTGGGCACTATATTTTTATAAATAATTTTGGTGAAATAGAAAGCATTCAGAAAAAGGCAAGCAGGATGATGACAAAGCAGAGTAAGATCACGGATACAGAGCTGGAAAGAATGTCAGAAATGACCTATTATGACTCCATTTTACAGGTGACAAAGCTGACATATTAAGAAGTTAAGTGATTTGTTGGGTCATTTCAATTATATCTGACTATTCATGGCAACATTTTGGCATTTTCTAGGCAAAGATATTGGAGCGGTTTGACATTTCCTTCTGTAACTAATTTTAAAAGATGAGCATCTGAGGCAAATGGAGTTAGTTGACATGCCCAGGGTCATAGAGCTAGTAAGTTCTAAGGCTGGATTTGAACTAATGAAGAGGAGTCTTCTTGATTCTAAGACCAGTGTGCCATCTAGCTGCCCCTAAAACTTCTCATAACAACTTTTGTTATTGTTCGGTCATTTCTATCCACCCTACCATCTAATTGCCCTGAAAGAACTTGTACAAATTCATAAACCTGAGAAATATATGAAGCAGATTATATAGTGCCTATGTGATATTCACAGCACCTAAAATGGCCATGAATATCCCAGGGCAATTCTGAATCATGAAATACAATACTCACCACATGGAAGACAGAACCAAAACATTTATTCAGACACCAGAAAGCAAAATCCATCATAGTAGCAAAAATCTATACACAATAACAATGCAGAGATCATCCCCAAGCCTTCCCCCTGCTAGGCCTCCCAGAAAGCAACTCCATTAAACAGAACCTAACCTAAAGCTAACCTAAACAAAATCACAAACAAGCTCTTTCACTCACACTAGTCAGCGGCCTGCTTACTTGCATTCTTTTATCTCTGACTAGACTCTGAACGATTTCCTATGAGCTCTGCTCCACCACTCCTGTTCCATCTATTCAGCAAGCTCCTCCCACCACATGTGACTTAGACTTTCATGTGGTTTAAGCAGATCACATGGACCTATTAATGAATGGGTAAGATTTTCCTATTTAAATTACCATTACAGCCTATTAACTCAGGTCACCAAGACTTTGAATCTGGAGTCTAATCCTTTACATCATTATGCCACATATTGAGATTACACCATATGTGGATGGCTTGAGGAAACAGGAAATGCTGATATTAGAGAAGTAAAGAGTTGGTATTTGGGGTGGGGTGCAGGGCTTGGTGGTATCAGTGATGTTTATGAAAGACTGTCATACAGATAAGGATCCATACTTGTCCTAGTGGACAGAAACTGAAGAATGTAGCATATGTTTTGGAGAAACAATTTGGATGGGAGAAAGAAGAAAACAAAACAGATAATAATAACAACCAAAACAAAGCTTCCAAAAAATTAAAACTCTCTGAAAATGGGAAAATCAGCTTTTGAAATTTGTGGTTTTCTCCTCAATGGAAATCTTTAAGCAAAAGTCATATGGTTGGTTGTCAGTGACATTGGCGAGGGGATTATTATTTATATATGGGTTGGAGTAGGTGACATCTCAGGTACCTTTCAACTTTGCTATTTTCTCTTTCTATGAACCTAAGGACTCTGAATCTAGATTCAAGCTTCGTTCTTCATCATCTAATATTCCCTCACTGCTTACCACATGCCTTCTATCTATTCCCCAATCAATACGCTTCCTGCAAAACACATTCACCACCACTGCCAAGTGTGAGTAATATGAGTCCTGAGGTGGTTTATAACCCAAGCACAACTATCCTGCAGCATATATGAGAAGTGAAATTGTATCAGTTAACTTAGCCTGGGACAAATTATTCCTCTCATTTTGCAAACTAGCAATAAAAACACTCTTACCATTCCAGTTAAACGTCAATGAAATATATTTCCAGAAAAAAAATCATTATACAGGTAGATATAAAGCAAATTGATAATTTTGGTGTCTGTTTGGAAGGACACAAGAAAAAACAAATTTATTATTTATTTTGGGAAATGACTTATCTAGACAATACGATTTGACAGATGATTGACCAATAGGTCAACTTTGTCTATGCCTACCCATTCCTCTAAGATTTTTTCCATAGTAACATCATTCATTTATTATATCAACACCATCCAATAACATCAGCAATGCTTTGTCTCTCAGATATCTGAAATTAGTGACCTGGTTTACTGTAAGACATACAGGTAGAGATTATCTGATGACAAGTTTTATTTTCACTTGAAGGTCTTTGACCAAATTAAGATTTGTCTAAAGTCAATTTTTCTCCCATTCACCATTTATAAACAAAAAGTAACCAAGAAACTGGCCTATTTGTTATACAGTCATATATTTAAATAGCTATTACCAATTTAAATAGCAAATATTATTCTAAAATAAAGGTTTCAACTCTGAAAAGTAACCTTTTAATAGTATTCAAAATACATTTGAATGCAAGAGAATTTCATTGCAAGGCAAACTTGTATTTCCTGAGCTATTTTAAATAAAAATATAAGAATTTAATTTAGTTTTGCTTTTCTCTTCAAAAGAATAATCATATTATTCAGAGGTTATGAATTATGCACTTCTTGATTCCTTCATTGTTTTTCTACATATACTGAATGATAACCTATTTGTGCCATAAAACTGGCTTTCTGAGATGGTTCCTTTTCATATGATAAAAACTTGAAGCATATTGGCATAACTGAAATGTGATCAAAGATGCATTTCTTCATGGACTGACCATATAGAGGGCACATGTACATTACACTTTTGGTTGTACAATGGTGTATGTGAGGTGGACATCCCCTAAATCCAAAAGACTGCTTGGGCAATGACAGGCATGCACACACATACCTACATGTATTTTTTTATCCATTGATTGGAACTGGAAATTATGCATGGAGTAATAAGGGTAATTTTAAAGGAATAGATATTAATATCACTCTATTGCATGTTTTCTTGGTAAAATGTATCCAATATGCTGCTCTGATTTACTGCTCAGGAAAAAGCATTAGTGAATCTTAGAAAACAAAAATTGTTATAGTATTAAGAAAATGCAGTACCAGTTAAATGTATCATATTTCTCCTTAGCTTATTAAAATTCTAGTTCTGAGATTAAGCACATTAAAATGTACAGAGGTAAAGTTTATACTGGAAATAACCTAAATCAGTTTGAGAGAACAAGATTGGCAAATGATTCAAATCAGGGCACAAATTATTTTTATTAATCCTCTCAACTCATGAAAGTGGTTGAGATAATTTTGGAGCGATTCAATTGTTAAATCTTTACCAGCACATTTCTGGTTAGAGGGTTGCTGTGGGAAATAGCTGGGTGAAAGTTGTGCCTCTGTTTGCTACTGATTGTATGAACATAGGCACATCAATAACCCTTCAGTACTATGGGAAACTGTTATAGACATGTAGCACCTTTGCATCAATGGAAGAAATTTTTGCTTTCCAAAATCAGGGAAACCAAAATCAGAGTTAACCACACAAATGAAATTAAAAGTTTGCCACCGATCCTTTACTCCATAGTTGCAAAATTATTCAATGATTAAAACAGAAAAACCAATGCCCAAGGAAGAAATATGAGAAGACATACCGACTCCACTCCTTTTTATATAAATGGAAAGTCCATAGCTGTGGTACATTGCATATATTCACAAGTGTTTAATATAATTATCATTTATTCCATTTTTATCTTCTTCATTTATATCATTATTTGCCAGATAAAATCATTCTGAGACATGAAGGATTATATGTATTAGGAGAAATTCTGAAGATGAAAAAACAAAAATATATCAATGAAGTTATTTTAAAATGAAATAACTATATGAAAAAGAATTTTTGCTTTTTGATTTAAATCAAATGAATATAAAATTAATATTTTAAAATTCAAATGTATAAAACTGCCAAGGCCTGTTTGTACAGTTGTATTGAATAAAATGTTAAAGTTAAACATAAAATGTTTGTGTCTCTTAGAAATAGTATCTTGTTCTTCCCTATACAAAGGGGAAAAATTGCTATCATTTTGGTGTGTTTCAACATGAAGAAATTTTGTATTAAAAAGCTATCTACTTGTCACCTTTAAATAAATACCTCTCTGGGTTAGCTTTATATACCCTATAAACCCAAAAGGGGAAGACATAAAGCCAGTGGCATTGAAAGCACAATTTCATCATTCTTATCACTTGTTTCCTTTTTGCAGACACACTTATATTGTATTCTTGATTCACACAGAAATTTTGAAAAAGGATCCTAGAAAACTGTAAGAATTTGATTCATTTGGATATATAAGAACCTCTCCTCTAAGCGCATTAACAGAATACAGTCATTTTGATGTATTCTTAATCCAGAAAATGGGCTCACCATTTCTTCTAAATTTATGAATGCATATAAAATGTGTAAATATAATTTTAAAATGTACAGAGCTAATTGATTAAGGAAGAAAATTGGAACATTTTAATACATGTAGTGAGAAATGCCAAAATGGAGCAAATTTGTGTCTTCAATAAAGTAATCCATAAAAAAATGTTTTATAGCTCTTAAATGGAAATGATACCTTGTAATTGTTCATGTAAAAATGGACTTTGTAGAATAACTGAAGATTATATAAACCTGTGCATTTAACAAACCCAAGATATTTTGATTTCTGTGGATAGTTGGAGGGTTTTTTCCATTATTGATACTGAATAACTTAAGTTTTTGTTGTTTGATTTTTAGAATGGATTTCATCATAATAAAAATAGATGAAATATTCACTATATAACGTAGATAGTGGTTTTTACATGTTCTAACATGATGTTTGACGTCCATCTCCTCGGGTGTCTGCTTTTTATTTTCTTTCTCTCTAAGTAAAGATGTAGCTAGGATAAATCAAGGCTCCAGGAGATGTCAGGAATGTAATGCCTTGTTTCACAATTAAAAGTGAAAATGCAAGTGGCTGCCATATAAATTAGTTATGAAACAAATACAGCATCATGGAAAGATTTAGATGCATGATAAATGGATAGAATTGTTTTATTTTTTCCTTAGTTTTTTTTAAATTTAAACAATACTGGATATTTTGTACAATTCAATAAGGATTTATCCACTTATTATGTACACAGGTCTATGGAATGAAGAATTACATAGCCCTTGCCCTTACAATATAGCAAGGAGATAAGGCATGTGAACAATAAATTCAGGATAACAATGATGATAATATTGATAGATAAGGAAACTGAGGGAGAAAAGTTAAGTAACTTGCCAAGGATTATACAACTAGTAAATATCTGAGGCTAGATTGAAAATTGGATCTTTCTGTCTCCAGATCTATTGGCCCACCTAGCTGCCTAGGTGTGATGAAAATGGGAGTCAGAGAATTGTGGAAGTAGAAGTCATTTCGAGATCCAAAATCGAGAAAAGACTTTATAGATTTGAATTGGAACTTGAATAAGGAACAGTTCAATAGATAATTGTGTATTTGACACTTGAGAGATGGACTTTTTGACAAATTCAAGGAAGTATAAGAAAACAAGGCAATATGATGTGACAGCTAGCACTCTGATATAATGTAAGTCATAGTGGACATGAAGGGTAGTAGTATGAAATAATATTTTGAAAATAAGTTGAAGCCAAATTGTAAAAACCAAAAACATTTTTGGATTCAAAAGTAAAGACTTTGTATTTTATTCTGAAAGAAACCAGAATGGCTGACGTTATTTTGAGCAAGGGCGTGACATAAATAAAACAATAAATTAGGAAGGACTACTCAAACAATTGCATGAAGGATGGATTAAAGATGGGATGGGGCAGAAGCAGGATATCTAGTCAGGGTGAAACCCTATATTATCATCATCAACAAACATTTAGTCTTTCTCTTTTATTTCAGGAAGACTTTTGTTGAACTCTTCCAGTAAGTTAGAGAATTCATCTAATTTATAAACCGAGTTCTTTATTCCCACAAAATATCATGCAATATTTCCTTAAATCAACATCTGTTTTATTTCTAATATTGCTTAAAGTAATGCATTATTAGTGGCTTTTAGAAAGCTTTTTAGAAAACTCATTATTAGTGACGTAAGAACAAATTCCCTCTATAATTCTGAACGTGAAAGGGAGAATATAATTTAATATGAAATTCATTTCTTTTTTGCCATTGTTATCTTTGATAGCATTAAAGATATTCATTTATAATCAGAAAGATTATTCAAAGATTAAACTACCAAATGAACATTAAAAGAATTCTAAACATAGTATTGTTCTTTTAAAACTGTGCTTAAAAAAATAATTGTCTTTTCACTAGTCACTCACACATTAATTTTAAAGGCAATCTTTTTAAACTTGATCAAGAATTGTTAAGGGTAAATATAAGAATCTATACATACCATTATGCTTTCAACAATACTCAATGGTGAATGCTTTATAGTAATTATTCTCCTGTAAAAGAAAACCCTGTTTATTAGACTTAATTTGCTTAATGACATTTCCTTCAGAAAAATAAATAAATAATGACAAAATTACCAGAATCATCTTATCGCTCTGATTTATTTGGTAGTTATTTTTCTTTCACTATTTTTTAATATTGTCAGCATTCTGTCAAACTTCATTAAAAAGAGTTGAATATTTTTTCAGCATTTTTAAGTTGACATTATACAAAACACATGAGGAATTTTCAAGGAAAAAGATCCAAATTAATTACCTTTTGATCATCGAATTATAAATAAGTTGTAAAATAGTTTTAAAAATCATATTTCATACCACTATTGTGTATTTAATTTGCTACTAATATAAAGGAATTTTTTTAAATGGAAAATTTAATCTGATGAGTATATTTAGAGGGAAAGAGTTAATTATATTGTCTGACTTTGTAATATCATTTAACCTCAATTCACATTACACTGAGAGTGAAGTAATATCTTACACATAGAAATATTTAGATGGAATTTTCTTCCCAGTTCCCTAAATATTTCTATTTTACAGGAAAAGCTGTATAATCCCATATTTTACTAATCATAAAGTTGTATACATTTGCATTGCTAACATTACACTATACAGTTCACTCTAATAACTAAGTTGAATCCTAATATAATGAAGCAGTCTAATTTTGTTAATTGTTGTGCTTATCACATTTTCTATTGGCATAAAAAACTTTACCCTTATTATATTTAAATTTGTAATCAGTCTTCTTTTATTTTGGTAAGTTGTTCAAAGGATGATTCAAACAAGTGCAGAGATGTTCTCCATGTTTGAAAATAAAGTAGCATATTTTATGAAATTATCATGGTGAAGTGGGTAGAATACCTGACCTAGAGTCAGTGAGACTCATCTTCCTGAGTTCAAATTTGGCCTAGACACTTACTAGCTATGTGACTCTGGGTGAGTAATTTAGTACTGTTTGCCTCAGTTTCCTCATTTGTAAAATGAGCTTGAGAAGGAAAAGGTAAACCATTCCATTATCCTTATCAAGAAAACCCCAAATGTGTTCATGAAGGGTCAGACACAACTAAAATGACTAAACAACAAAAACCTACAACAGGTGTGTGCGAAAAATGTTAGCTGAGTTTTCTATTAGCTTGTAATGATACTTCATTATTTCATTGATGAAATGCTGTGAGTTTTTCAGATACATTGCAAGTTCCTCAAAGGAATGAAATTATTCTCATGTAGCAGCCTTAATAATTCCTAGAAATGTATACAAAAGAAGTGCTTTTACAATACCCTCTTTTCTTCTTCTTTGTATATTAAATTGTTCAAATTCTCAAAGATTGATGAGCTCATAATAGACAAAAAAAATATTCTTAAACTGTTAACAAAGATATTGTATCAATGAAAATAATTTTTTAAATATATAGGATACTTTAAAAAAACATTTGATTATTTTTAAAGTTTATTTTTATTCAAATTTCATTTAGGATTTATCCTTTATACTTTAAATGTCATAGTAGAGGGGGCATAGGCAAGATGGCAGAGAGAAGGCTGGGGGTCATCTGAACTCTTCCACAAATTCCTTCAGATACCTCTAAAAAGTGAATCTGAACAAATTTCAGAAGGGCAAATTTGATTATGACACAGAATGTGGCAGAGTTCTAATCCAGGACAGCCCAAAAGATCAATGGGAAGGATCTGTTACATGGGGATTGGGGAGCATAGTGCACCAGCACAGACACAGTCATAGCTGAGCAGTAATGGTTCCAAGCAAGCTGAATCACCAGTGGCAGTTCAGATTACCAAACCACTCAGGACAGGACAGGAGTCCAGCAAAAGTGAGGAAAAGATGTCAGAATAAACTATAAGTGCTCTCACTCTCCATTGTTAAACTTGAAGAACTCAGAGGTTATTGACCCAGAGTAAGTTCTGGAATACTGGAACCAGCAGAGGGGGTAAAGCACCTTCTAGCTTGGAAGGCTAGGGACAACACAGGGAAGAGTCCCTCTTGCTGTGGCTGAAGGGACCACTGCAGTACCAGAGACATCTGAAGAAGCCCCACTTCAGTAGACCAGCAGAAGATTCTGAGCCTCAGGGATGTGAAGTCAGAAAGCACCAACACAAGGACCCCAGGCATGCTTTGGCAAAGCCAGGGAAATTGGGTAATCAGACACTGAGCCTGCCCTTGTTCTATGGAAGCCCTAGGGGAGAAGGGGACCTCTGCTGGCCACACAACACTTCCCCCACACATCACTCAGTGAGCTTCAGTGTAACCCTGAGGAAACCCAAATAGACTTCACATGGCCTCCACCTTCCTACATACCTTGCCAGCTCAGCACCAGGTAAGCTGCAGGATTATATAGCTTCTAGTGAAAAGAACTAGGGGTCACAGAATACAAAGTCAGTAACCAGGTCCCTAGTTTCCAGTACAAGAAATGGGGGACAGAGCCTCATGTGCCTCAAAAACAGATCCACTTTAAAATCTGGGAAATAGGCAGTCATCATGAGCAAGGAGAAAATTAGAAAAGCAAAGACCATAGAATCTTATTACAGGAACAGGAAAGATGAAAATATAAATTCAGAAGAGGTCAGCACTGACATGACTGATGCATCTGAAACGTTGAAAGGGGATATGAACTGGTCTCAAACCCAAAGATCATGATTGGATGAGCTCAAGAAAATTTTAAAAGCCAAATTAGAGAGGTAGAAGAATAACTGACCAATAATTTTAAAAACTACAATCAACTAATTAAAAAGTAAAACTGGACAAATGGATGAGGAAAGACAAGATCTAATTGTAGAAAATAACTCCTTAAAAGGAAGAATTCGACAAATGGAAAAGGAAGTGCAAATGCTAACTGAAGAAAACAATTTATTAAAAATTAGAATTGACCAGGAAAAAGCCAATGATTCTATAAGGCATGAAGTGTCAGTCAAACAAAATCTAAAGAATGAAAAGATAGAAGAAAATGTAAAATACCTATTTGTAAAAACCGCTGCCATAGAAAATAGATTCAGGAGAAAATATCTATGAATTATTGGTCTACCAGAAAGCCATGATGGAAAAATTAAGGGCCTGGACAACATCTTCCAAGGAATCATCAAGTAAATCTTCCTTGAGGTCCTAGATTCAGAGAGTGCAATAGTCATCAAAAGAATCCATAGATCACCTCCTGAAAAAGACACCAGTGAAAACTCGGAAGAAAATTTTTGCCAAATTCCAGAATTGTCAGATCAAGGAGAAAATACTGCAGTCAGTCAGAATGAAATTTGCATCTTCTACATTAAAAGATGAGAGGGACTGGAACATGATATTTCATAAAGCTAGGGAGCTTGGACTACAAAAAAGGATCCATTACCTAGCAAAATTCACACAAGAAAACGGATATTCGATGAAATCAGGGATTTCCAGACCTTACTGATGAAAGGCCAGAGTGCAATAGAAAATTTCATCTTCAAGTATGAGACCCAACAGAGGTCCAAAAGGTAAATAGGAAAAAAAAAAAACCTTGTCATTCAAAATAAGTAAATTGTGTACCTCACTATATGTTTACCTCACATTTGTTAATATTGAAAATACATAGTTATTATGATATTCAAAACAGATATGCAGAAATAGAGGACATAGTATGAATGCACTGAAGTGATGACAAAAAAAAAAAACTAATTAAGGTTTGTGAAGAGAGAGAAGGAAAGGAGGAGGAAGAAAATGGTAAATTATTTCACACAAAGAGGAACAACAACACATTATAGTAGAGGGAAAGAAGGACAGGAGATGAGGATTGTTTGAGCTTTGCTCTTATTGGATTTAGATCAAGTTGGGAATAACATATTCAATTAAGCACAGAAATCTAACTTGCCCTAAAGGCAGTAGGTGAGTTTGTGCTTTCTTGTAGAAGAAGACCATGCCATCAGAGAAACAATGACATGACTTGCACTTGACTTTGTTTTGAGTGAGGGAGGGCTGTGCAGGTCACCAGCTTCAGTTCTCCTCCAGAACCCTCTGAATCCAGTGACCAGATATTCATCAGAATGTCTGGATATGACCCAGGATGAGGCAACTGGGGTTAAGTGACTTGCCCAAGGTCACACAGCTAGTGAGTGTCAAGTGTCTGAAGTGAGATTTCAACTCAGGTCCTCCTGACTCCTGCACTGGTGCTCTATCAACTACACCACCTAGCTGCACCAAAGGCAGTAGGAGAGGAAAGGGGAAAGAAAAGGGAGGAGGTTCTTACAAGGAAGGGAAAAAATAGTAAGAGAAAAGGGAAAGAAAAGGGAGAAGTACTGAAAAAAGGGAGGGGAGATTGAGGGAGGCTGTGGTCAAAAGTAAAACTCTTTTGAGGAGGGAAATGGAGAAGGAAAAAAATAAAAGCATAAACAGATGGAGATGAATAGGATGGAGATAAAGAGAGATCATAATCAAAACTGTGAACGGGAATAGGATGAACTCTTCCATAAAATAGAGGCAGAGAACAGAATGGATTAAAAACCATAATGCTACAACATGTTGTTTCCAAGAAACACATTTGAAGCAAGGTCATACACACAGGATAAGAAGTAAAAGGTTGGAGTAGAACATATTATGCATCAACTGATGTAAAAAAAAAAAAAAGCAGGGGTAGCAATTCTAATCTCAGACAAAGCAAAAGCAAAAATAGATCTAATCAAAACAGATAAGGAAAGAAACTATACTCTGCTAAAAGGCACCGTAGAAAATGAAGTAATATCATCACTAAATATATATGCACCAAGTGATACAGCATCCACATTCTTAGAGTAGAAGTTAAGGAAGAAGTAGACAGTTAATTTATACTAATGAGGTATCCCAACCTCCCTCTCTCTGACCCTGAAAAATATAATCTCAAAATAAACAAAAAATAAATTAAGGAGATGGATAGAATTCTTGAAAAGGGACATATGATAAAATTTTGGAGAAAATTGAATGGGGATTTAAAGGAATATATCTTCTTCTCAGCGGTACATGACGATATGCTAGGGCAGAGAAACACTATAACGCAGTGTGGAAAGGCAGAAATTGTCAATGCATCCTTTTTAGATGATGATGTAATAAAATTTATGTGCAATGAAGTGCAATGAAAAGATAGATCAAAATTAATTGGAAACTAAACAATCTAAATCTAAAGAATCAGTGGGTTAAACACAAATTATAGAAACAATCATTAACTTCATTCAAGAGAATGATAATAATGAGACAACCTACCAAAACTTATGTTACATTGTGAAAGCAGTTCTTAGGGGAAGTTTTATATCATTGAATGCTTACATGAATAAAATAGAGAAACAGGAGATGAATGAAATGGGCTTGTAACTGAAAAAGCTAGAAAAAGGAAAAAAAATTGAAAATCCTCAAATAAATAACAAATTCGAAATCTTGAAAACTAAAGGAGAGATTAATAAAATGGAAATTAAAAAAAAAACTATTGAGCTAATAAATAAAACCAAGAGTTGGCTTTATGAAATAAAGAAAACAGCAAAATTTATAAACCTTTGGTCAGTTTGATTAAAAAAAGTGAAAGAAGAAAACTAAATTGCCAATTTCAAAAATAAAATGGGAAAACTCACCCCAATGTGGAGGAAATTAAAACAATAATTAGGAAACACTTTGCCAGCTCTAGCCCCCAAAATTTCACAATCTAAGTGAAATGGGTGAATATTTAAAAACATATACAAACTGCCTACATTAATAGAAGAAGAAGTAAAATACTTAAATAACCCAGTCAGAAATGTAAATTGAAAAAACCATCAATGAACTCTATAGGAAAAAATCTCCAGGGCCAGATTGATTTAAAGGTGGATGGTATAAAATATTTAAACAATGTTAATTCCAATACTATATAGACTATTTGAGAAAATTGGTGGAGTCCTACCAAATTCTTTTTATGATATAAGTATAGTTATGATATCTGAAACAGAAAGAGTTGAAATTGAGAAAGAAAATTATAGACCAATTTCACTAATAAATATAGACATAAAAATTTAAATAATATATTAGCAAAATTTGACAGCAACTTGTCATGAGAATAATACACTATGATCAGGTAGGATTTATACAAGGAATACAAGGTTGATTCAATATTAGGAAAACTATGAGCAATATTAATCATATCAACAACAAAACAACAGAAACCATATGATTATCTCAAGAGATGCAAAAAAAAATATCTTTTGAAAAATGCAATACTCATTCCTATTGAAAACACTGGAGAATATAAGAATAAGTGGAATATTTCTTAAAATAATAAGTAGCATCTACCTAAAACTATCAGCAAGTATTGTATGTAACAGGGACAAGCAAGATGATTTCCAGTAGGATTTGGTGTGAAACAAGTGTGTCCATTATCACCACTGTTATTCAATATGGTACCAGAAATGTCAGTTCTAGCAATACGAGAAGAAAAAGAAATTGAAGGAACTAGAATAGGAAAAAAAGAAGCTAAGTTATCACTCTTTGCAGATATTATGTTATACTTAGAGAATCCTAGAGCATTAAGTAAAAAACTACTTGAAATGATAAACAACTTTAGTTAATTGGAAGGACACGTAATAAAACCACATGAATCATCGGTATTTCTACATATTACTAACAAAACCCAAAGGCAAGATATAGAAAGAGAAATTCCATTTGAAGTTATGGTAGACAGTATGAAATATTAGTGAGTCTACCTGCCAAAAAAACTCAAGGATTTTATAAACACAAATACAAAATACTTTTCACACAAATTAAATCAGACCTAAGTAACTGGAAAAAACATTATTTGCTCATGAGAACCAAACCGAAACATAACACAAGAGAAAATAGTCTGCTACATTCTGCCTTCCAATTGCATAGTTGTTTCTATGTATGTGGGTGGCATTTTGCTCAAGAGTCCTTTGAAAATGTGTCAGGTCTTTCAATTGCTGTGAATAGCTAAGTCTATCAGCAATAGTACTCTCACATTCTGGCTCTTACTGTGTATAATATTCTCCTAGTTAGACCCCTTTCACTCAGCATCAGTTCATATGAGTCTTGGCAGTTTTCTCTGAAGTCCAACTTTTCATCATTTCTTATAGCACAGTAATAATCCATTACAGAGGGGACGAGTCAAGATAGTGGAGTAGAAAGACATATGTATGCTAGCTCTGGAACCCACAGCCCATAAATTTTCTGTAAAAAGAACTCCCCACAAATTCTGGAGCAGTGCAAGCCACGCAGCAATTCAGTGGAGAAGATTTCCGTTCCAGAGAGCCCTGAAAAACCGGCACCAAAGGTCCCTCGCACACTGGACAGCAGAGCCCAGCCCTGCACTGCCCTGGCCGCACCGGCCCCAGAGGAGCGGATCCAAGCAGGCTTCAGGGACAGAATCTCCGGCAGCCCTGAAAGGCCCTCCTCCCACAGGCACTACAGGTCAGTGAGAGAGACTTCTGGGCTGGCCAAGAGGGGAGCGGGGTGTCTCCATGGCTCAGCCCCGTCGGGAGGCAGGGACAGAGGCAGCGGCAGAGGCAGCGGCAGTCTGGAACTCCCGGAGGAGGCAGGATCTCAGATCCATTACTGAAGATCTCTGCATAAACCCCCAGAGGGAACTGAGGCTGGGAGGCGGCCCTGCCCCCACTTGAGCACCAGAACTTAAGCTCACATTGAATAGCAGCCGCCCCCCCCCCCCCCGCCCGCCACTGAAAGCCCTGAGGCTGTGGAGCAGCATTTGAATCTCAGACCCCAAGCACTAGCTGGGCGGATCTAGGCAGGGGTGGACAGGAATCTCAGAAGTCAAGTAACTGGATGGGAAAATGCCCAGAAAAGGGTAGAAAAATAAGACCATAGAAGGATACTTTCCTGGGGAACCGATGTTCCCACCTTTCATTTCTGATGACAAGGAACAATGCTTACCATCAAGGAAAGACATAGAAATCAAGGCCTCTCTACTCCAAACATCCGAATGTGGGCTCAGGCCATAAAGGAGCTCAAAAAGGATGTTGAAAATCAAGTTAAGTGGAGGAAAAACTGGGAAGAAAAAGGAGAGAGATGCAAGAAAACTGGGAAGAAAAAGGAGAGAGATGCAAGAAAAGCATGAAAAATGGGTCAATACCCTGCTAAAGGAGACCCCAAAAAATGCTGAAGAAAATGACACCTTCAATAGTAGGCTAACTCAATTGGCAAAAGAGGTTCAAAAAGACAATGGGGAGAAGAATGCTTTCAAAAGCAGAATGAGCCAAATAGAAAAAGAGGTTCAAAAGCTCACTGAAGAAAAGAGTTCTCTCAAAATTAGAATGGAACAGATAGAGACTAAATAACTTTCTGAGAAACCAAGAAATCACAAAACAAAACCAAAACAATAAAAAAATGGAAGATAATGTGAAATATCTCATTGGAAAAAACAACTACCCTGGAAAATAGATCCAGAAGAGACAATTTAAAAATTATAGTACTATCTGAAAGCCATGATCAAAAAAAGAGCCTAAACATCATCTTTCATGAAATTATCAAGGAAAACTGCCCTGACATTCTAGAAACAGAGTGCAAAATAAGTATCGGAGGAATCCATCGATCACCTCCTGAAAGAGATCCAGAAAGTGAAACTCCTAGGAACATTGTGACCAAATTCCAGAATTCCCAGGTCAAGGAGAAAATATTGCAAGCAGCTAGAAAGAAACAATTCCAGTACTGTGGAAATACAATCAGGATAACACAAAATCTAGCAGCTTCTACATTAAGGGACTGAAGGGTGTGGAATAGGATATTCCAGTAGTCAAAGGAACTAGGACTCAAACCAAGAATCACCTACCCAGCAAAACTGAGTATAATACTTCAGGGGAAAAAATGGTCTTTCAATGAAGTAGAGGACTTTCAAGCATTCTTGATGAAAAGACCAGAGCTGAAAAGAAAATGTGACTTTCAAACACAAGAATGAGAAGAAGCATGAAAAAGTAAACAGCAAAGAGAAGTCATAAGGGACTTACCAAAGTTGAACTATTTACATTCCCACATGGAAAGACAATATTTGTAACTCTTAAAACTTTTCAATATCTGGGTAGCTGGTGGGACCACACACACACACACACACACACACACACACACACACACATACATGTATGCATGCATACACATACACACATTCACACACATACAGAGACAGAGAGCACAGAGTGAATTGAATAGGATGGGATCATATCTTAAAAGAAATTAAGGTAAAAGGTGAGAGAGAAACGTAGTGGGAGGAGAGAGGGTGAAATGGAATGGGGTAAATTATCTCTCATTCAAGAGGCAAGCAGGAGACTTTTTAGTGGAGGGAAAAAGAGGAGAGCAGAGAAAAAAAACATGAAGTTTACTCTCATCACATTAGACTAAAGGGAGGAATAAAATGCACTCATTTTGGTATGAAAACCTATCTTACAATACAGGAAAGTGGGGGATAAGGAGATAAGAAGGGTGGGGGGATGATGGAAGGGAGGGCAATGGGAGGAGGGAGCAATTTGAAGTCAACACTCTTGGGGAGGGACAGGATCAAAAGAGAGAATAGAAACAATGGGGGGCAGGATAGGATGGAGGGAAATACAGTTAGTCTTACACAGCATGACTATTATCAAAGTCATTTGCAAAACTACACAGATATGGCCTATATTGAATTGCTTGCCTTTGCAAAGGGAATCGGTGGGGAGGGAGGGATGGGGAGAATTTGAAACTCAAAGTTTTAAGAACAACTATTTAGTATTGTTCTTGCTACTAGGAAATTAGAAATACAGTTAGTGGGGAATAGAAAGTCATATGGCCTTACAGGGCAAAAGAGAAGATGGGGACAAGAGAAGGGAGGGATGATAGAAGAGAGGGCAGATTGGTGATAGGGAAAATTAGAATGCTCTTTGTATTGGGGTGGGGGGAGGGTATAAATGGGGAGAAAATTTGGAACCCAAAATTTTGTGAAAATGAATGTAAAAAGTTAAATAAATGAATTTATGTTAAGAAAAAAATATTCCATTACATTCATATACCACAACTTTTTCAGCCATTTCCCATGTTATGGGCATTCACTCAATTTCAAGTTCTTGGCCACCACAAAAAAGAGCTGCTATAAATATTTTTGGACATGTCGGACATTTTTCTAATTTTATGATCTCTTTAGAATACATCCCTAGTAGCAATATTGTTGGGTCAAAGGATATGCACATTAAAAAAAAAATGTTTTATTTGTTTTGAGTTTTCTGCAATCACTTCCATATACCTTAGATTTTTTCCCTCCCTCTTCCTCCTTCCCCAGTCACTCTCCAAGACAGCATGCAATCTTATATAGGTTCTACACATACATTCTTATTAAATACCATTTCACCTTAGCCACGTTGCACAGAAGAATTAAAATGAATGACACCATAAGACAAAACAAAACATAAGACAGTTAAAAGTGGTCTGTTTCATGCTGTGATGCATTTCCATAGTTTTTTTCTCTGAATTTGAAAGGCATTTTACCTCAAGTCCATTTGTAATTTTCTAGGTTCTTGCTTTGCTGGGAAGGGCTAAGTCAACCAGATAAATTCCTTACACACTGTGGTTGTTGCTGTGTACAAAGCTCTCCTGGCTCTGCTCCTGTCACTTAGCATCAGTTTACATAAGTCCTTTCAGGCCACTCTGAAGTCTTCCTGTTCAGCATTTCTTATAGCAAAATAGTATTCCACTACATTCATATACCACAGTTTATTCAGCCACTCCCCAATTGGTGGGTATCCCATTGATTTCCAGATCTTGACCACTACAGAGAGAGCTGCTGTAAATATTTTTGAACGTGTGGCATCCTTTCCCATTTTTATGATCTTTTTGAGATACAGTCCTAGAAGTAATATTGTTGGGTCAAAGAGTATCCACATTTTTGTAGCCCTTTGGGCATTGTTCTAAATTGCTCTCTAGAATGGTTGCAACAGTTCACACCTCCATCAACAATGAATTAGTATTCCAACTGTTCCATGTCTTCTCCAATATTTATCTTCTTCCTGCTTTGTCATATTAGCCAATCTGATAGTTGTGATGTGGTACCTCAGAGTTGTTTTGATTGCATCTCTCTAATCAATAGTGATTTGGGGCATTTTTTCCATATGTCTATAGATTGTTTTAATTTCTTTCTCTGAAAACTGCCTATTCATATCTTTGGACCATTTATTAATTGGGGAATGATTTGTCTCCCTGTAAATTTGACTCTGTTCTCTACATATTTTAGTAATGAGACTTTTATCACTGATTCTATTTCTCCTTCTCCCAATCTGTTCCTCTCTTAATTTTATGTTTTTACATATCATTCCTTCATATTTAACTCAACTTGTGCCCTCCATTTATATATAATCCCTCCAACTAACATAATATTGAGAGAACTCTCAAGGGTTACAAATATTGTCTTTCCATGTAGGAATGTTAAAAGTTCAATTTTATTAAGTCCCCTACAATTTCTCTTTCTTCCTTACCTTTACATGCTTCTCCTGATTCTTGTATTTGAAGGTCAAATTTTCTGCTCGGCTCAGATCTTTTCATCAGAAACCTTTAAAATCTTCTATTTCATCAAATGATCAATTATCCCCCTGAAATATTTTATTCAGTTTTTCTGGGTAGGTGATTCTTGGTTTAAATCCTAGTTGCTTTCAGTTCTGGAATAACATATTCCAAGTCCTTCGATCCCTTAATGAAAAAGTTGCTAGATCTTGTGTTATCTTGATTGCATTTTCACAATGCTTGAATTATTTCTTTCTAACAGCCTACAATATTTTCTCTTTGATCTGGGAACTCTGGAATTTGGCTAAAATATTCCCAGGAATTTCTATTTTGCATCTCTCTTAGGATATGATCAGTGGATTGTTTCAGTACTTATTATTCCCTCTGGTTCTAGAATATCAGGGAAGTTTTCCTTGATAATTTCATGAAAGGTGATGTCTGGGGATTCCTGGTTCCAGGAGCCAAGATGGTGGAATGATCAGTAACTGCAATCTCCCTCGCCTTGTTGACCTTGACCAGCCCAGAGATCATTTCCCCAGAAAAAAACCCTGCAAAAGTGGGAGCAGCAGAAGGGGAAGGCTAATCACGGAAGGCTGGAATGATTGCTTAGGAGGGTTGCTCTTTCTGTGGCCAAAGGTGACCAGTGCAGGATCAGAGCTGTCCCAGACAGTCCCACTTCAACAAACTGGGTGACTGTCCTGAACCCCAGGGGGGTTAAGCCAGCAACTACCAACACCAGAACTGCAGGTGTGTGTCAGGACCCCAGGGGATTTGGGAAAACACTAGCAGAGAAAGCGGAGCTTGCGTATGCTCTAGCTCAGCAGATGAGCCTCTTGTGCCCAAACTACCCCTCCCTGACCCTTAACAAGCTATCTCCAGGGTAACTGTGGGGAAACCCCAAAAGACCTAACCAGCACCTGCTTTCAAACACCAGCCAATTCAGCACCAAGTGAGGTGCTGCATTTAATTTCTAGCTGCAAGAATCAGAGGCAACATCACAAAACCCTCAAGTTTTAGGCACAAGAACTGTGGGACAGAGCCCCCTGTGCCACAGACACAAAGATCTACCTTAAAAGTCAGGAAAAGGGTTATTATCATGAGTAAAAAGCAAGGCAGAAAAGAAAGGACCATAGAAACTTTCTATGGGGACACGGTCCAAAACACCATAAAGGTCGGTATTGAGACTCTACTGCCATCTGAAGCTTCAATAAGGTATATGAACTGGTCAGAAGAACAAAGAACACTCTTGGAAGAGCTCTGGAAGGATTTAAAACCCAAATTATAGGAATAGAAGAAAAATTGACCAACGATTTTAAAAATAAGAGAAAAAGAATATACTGAAGAGGACAAGTCCTTAAAAGGGAAAATTGGAGAAATGGAAAAGGAAATACAAAACCTAACTGGTGAGAATAACTCCTCGAAAGAAACAATCAACCAAAAGGAAAAGGAGATGCAAAAGTTAACTGAAGAAAACAATTCAATAAAAATTATAATCAGGCAAGTAAAAGCTAATGAATGTTATGAGACATCAAGAATCAGTCAAACAGAATCTAAAGAATGAAAAGATAGAATAAAATGAAAATATTTATTTTCAAATACACCTGACTTGGAAAATAGATCCAGCAGAGAAAATCTGAGGATTATTGGGCTGCCAGAAAGCCATGATGAATAAAAGAGCCCTGACAATATCATCCAAGAAATCATCAAGGAAAATTTCCCTGAAATCCTGGATCCAGCAGGCAAAATCATCATAGAAAAAATCTGCTGTTTACCTCCTAAAAGAGATGCCAAACTAAAAGCACCATGGAAAATTGTTGACAAATTACAGATCTATCAAATGAAGGAGAAAATAGTGCAGGCAGCCAATAAGAAACAATTCAAATATCGAGGAGCTACAGTCAGGATCACACATTAAAAAATAAAGGGAATTGGAATAAGATAGTCCATAAGGCAAAGAGCTGGGACCACAACCAAGGATCAATTACCCAGCAAAGTTGAGCATAATATTTCAGGAAAAGTTATGGACATTCAATGAAATAAGGGATTTCCAGATGTTCTTAATCTAAAGGCCAGAACTCAACAGAAAATTTGATCTTCAAACACAGGTGTCAAGAGAGGCATAAAAAGGCAAACAGGGGGAAAAAAAACCCAACTTGTTGCATAATATGAGCAAACCGTTTACATCCCTACAAGGGAAGATGATACTTGTTAATCTTGAGAATAGTATATTTATGATGAAATGTAAAAGGGATATACATAGATAGAGGGAGTGGGTACAAATCAAATGATGTGATGATAACAAATGTGATTTAAGGGTGGGAAAGGATGGTAATGGGAGATGTGAAAAGGAGGGGGCAGAAAAAAAAATAAATTCCATCACAGGAAGAGGGACAAAAATATATTACAGTAGAGTGAAAGAGGGGAGGGAGATGAGTCTTGTTTGAGAGGAACTCTCATCTCACTGAATTCAAGGAGGGAACAACAAACTCAGTTAAGTATAGAAATACAACCAGTTTTATAGGCAATAAGAGGGAAGGGGAAAAGGGAAGGGAAGGGAGGCCAAATAGGAGGGGACAAGTACTAAGGGAAAGGGGATTGAAAAGGAGGTGCGATAAAAGAAGGGAGGGAAGACTGAGGGAGATGGTTGGCACAAATTAAAGCTCTATTGAGGAGGGGAAGGGAGAACTAAAAGCCTAAACAAAGGGAAAGGGGATGGAGGGAAAGACACAAATAGAGATAATGAGTGCGAATGTGAATGGGATGAACCATCCCATAAAACAGAGACAGATAGCAGAAACACATTTGAAAAGGGGAGATACACATAAGGTAAAGGTAAAAGTCTGGAGCAGAATTTAATGTGCTTCAACTGATGTAAAAAAAAACAAAACAAAACAGGGGTAGCAATCCTAATCTCAGATGAGGGAAAAGTACAAATAGATCTAATCAAAAGAGAGAAGGAAGGACACTATATCCAGCTAAAGGGAACCAGAGACAACAAAGCAATTTCATTACTAAACATATGCTCCAAGTCTTATAGCATCCAGATTCTTACAGGAGAAGTTAAAGAAATTACAGGAAGAAACAGAGAGCAGAACTATACTGGAGAGTGACCTCAGCCTTCCCCTCTCTGAACTTCATAAATCTAACCTCCAAATAAATAAGAAAGAAGTTAAGGAAGTGAATAGATCTCTAGATAAGGTAGATATGATAGATCTCTGGAGAAAACTGAATGAGGATAGAAAGGAATAAACCTTTTTCTCAGCAGTACATGGCACATACAAAAAAATTCACCATGCACTAGGCCGCAAAAAACCTCACAATCCAGCGCAGAAAGGCAGAGATACTCTTGCATCCTTCTCAGATCTTAATGTAATAGAATTTATATGAAATCAAAGTCATGGAAACATAAAGCAAAAACTAATTGGAAACGAAGCAATCTCATTCTAAAGAATTAGTGGGTTAAACAGCAAATTATGGAAACAATCCACAACTTCATTCAAGCCATTAGCAATAATGAGACAACCTGCCAAATTTTAAGGGATACTGAACAGACAGTTCTTTGGGGAAATTTTATATCTTTGAGCGCCTTCATGAATAAAATAGAGAAAGAAGAGATCAATAAATTGGGCATGCAGCTGAAAAAACTCGAAAAAGAAGAAATTGAAAAAACACAAGTTAATACAAAATCAGAAATACTGAAAACCAAAGGAGAGAATAATAAAATTGAAATTAAGAAAACTATTGAAATTAGGGAAGAATTATTTTTATGATACAAATATGGTTTTGATACCTAAACCAGGAAGAGCCAAAACAGAGGAAGAAAATTATAGACCAATTTCTCTAATGAATATAGATGCAAAAATTTTAAATAAGATTTTACCAAAAAGAATACACCAACTTAGCACAAGAACAATACATTATGATCATGAAGGGTTTATTCCAGAAATTCAGGGATGCTTCAATATTAGGAAAACTATAAACATTATTGACCATATCAAAGACAAATCTAACAGAAACCACATGATTGTATCAATAGATACAGAAAAAAGTTTTGAGAAAATACAACACCCATTCCTATTGAAAATAACTGAGAACACAGGAATAAAAGGAACTTTCCATAAAATAATAAGTAATATCTACATAAAACCTTCAGCAAACATTAATGCAATGGGGATAAGTCAAGTGTATTTCCAATAAGATCAGGGGTGAAACAATGATGTCGATTATCACCACTATTATTCAGTACGGAAAAAGAAATGTTAGCTGTAGCAACAAGAGAAGAAAAAGTAACTGGATGAATCAAAATAGGCACAGAAGAAACTAAGTTGTCACTCTTTGCAGATGATATGATGAGGTACTTAGAAAATCCCAGTGAATCAAGTAAAAAACTACTTGAAATAATAAACAACTCTGGCAAAGTTTCAGGTTACAAAATAAACACAAAAATCATCAGCATTTCTGTATTTTACCAACAAAAAAACAGCAACAGTAAGAAATAGAGAAATCCCCTTTAAAGCTATGGAAGACGCTAGAAAATATTTGGGAGTCTACCTTCCAAAAGAAACCCAAGGACTATATGAACCCAATTACAAAACACTTTTCACACAAATAAAGTCAGATCCAAGTAAGCGGAAAAACATCAGCTGCTTGTGGGGGAGCCAAGCCAATATAATAAAAATGACAATTCTCCCTAAATTAATTTACTTATTCCATGCCATACTAATCAAACTATCAGAAAACTATTTTGTAGAGCTCGAAAAAATAGTATCAAAATTCATCTAGAGGAGAAAACAGTCCAGAATATCAAGGAAACTAATTTAAAAAATGCTAAGGAAGGTGTTCTAGCTCTACAAGATCTCAAATTGAATTACAAAGCAGCAGTTGTAAAAACCACTTCGTACTGGTTAAGAAACAGAAGGGTAGAGAAGTAGAATAAGTTAGGTACCCAAGACACAGTAGGCAATGAATATAGCAACCTACTGCTTGACAAACCCATGGACTCCAGCTTCTGTGAAAAGAACTCACTGTTAGACAAAAATTGCTGGGCAAACTGGATAACATATGGTGGAAACTATGCATAGACCAATGCCTGACACCACACACAAGAATAAATTCCAAATGGGCACATGATCTAGGTATGAAGGCCGACAAACAAATTTGTCAAACAAATTTGTTTGACTATAGCAATTTGTTTACAAACTAATTTGTTAAAGAAATTAGTGGAACAAGGAATAGTGTATTTACCAGATTTATGGAGAAGGAAAGAAATTTTTACTAAGCAAGAGATAGAAAACATTATGAAGTGCACAATGGAAAATTTTGATTACATTAAATTGAAAAGATTTTGCACAAACTCAATGCAACCAAGATCAAGAGGGAAGCAGAAAACTAAGAAAGAATTTTTGCAACTAGTGTCTGTGACAAAGGCCTTATTTCTAAAATATGTGGAGTACTGAGTTAAAGGTACAAGAATACAGGTCATTCCCCAATTGACAAATGGGCAAAGGATATGAATAGGCAGTTTCCAGAGGAAGAAATCAAAACTATCTTTATTCATATGACAAAATGCTCTAAAATACTATTGTTTAGAGAGATGCAAATCAAAACAACTCTGAGATACCACATCACACTTACCAGGTTGGCTAACATGACAAAACAAGATGATGATAAATGTTGGAGAACATGTGGGAGAGTTGGAACACTAATTCAGTTTTGGTGGAGCTGTGAGCAGATCTAGCCATTGCAGAGAGCAATTTGGAACTATGCCCAAAGGGCTACAAAAATGGGCATACCCTTTGATCCAGCAATATGGCTTCTCAGTATATGCCCTCGAGAGATCATAAAAATGGGAAAGGGTCCCATTTGTGCAAAAACATTTATAGCATCCCCCTTTGTGGTGGCCAAAAACTAGAATTCAAGAGGATGCCTATCAGTTGCGGAATGACTGAATAAACTGTATTATGTAAATGGAATGCTATTGTACTTTAAGAAATGATGAAGAAGAAGACTTCAGAGAGGCCTGAAAAGCCTTATATGAACTGATGCTGAGTGAAAGGAGCAGAACCAGGAGGACTTTATACACAGAAGCAATAACAGATTGTGAGGATTTTTTCTGGTATCCTTCATTACAGTGCAAGGACTGAAAATACTCCCAATCGTCTCTTAGTGAAAAATGCTTTCCACATTAGGAGAAAGAACTACGGAATTTGATTACAGAAGGCAGCAGATCATTTTCTTTTTATTATGCTTTGGTCTGTTTTATGATTTCTCCCATTCATTTTAATTCTTCTGTGTGACATGAATAAAGTGAAAATGTATTTATTAAGAAAGTATGTAGGGATGGAGCCAAGATGGTGGAATAGAAAGACTCACGTATGCTAGCTCCGAGCCCACAGCCCAAATATTTCCTACAAGAACTCCCCACAAATTCTGGAGTACTGCAAGCCATGCACCAATGCAATGGAAGAGATTTCCATTCCAGAGAGCCCTGGAAAGCAGTCCACAGAGGTCCGTCGCACTCCGGACAGCGGAGCCCAACACTGAGCTGCCCTGGCTGCGCAGACCCAGAGGAGCAGATCTGAGCAGGCTTCAGGGACGAAGGTCCCTCCTCCAAGAGATGCTACAGGTCAGTGAGAAAGACATCTGGGCTGGCTGAGAAGGGAGCAGGGTGTCTCCGTGATTCAGGCCCCCTCGGGAGGCAGCCACGGAGGGAGCAGCAGAGGCAGCGGGAGAGGAAGCAGTGGCCGGGACTCCCCAAGTAGGCAGGAGCTCCATTACTGAAGGTCTCTGCATAAAGTCCCTGAGGGAACTGAGCCTGGGAGACAGCCCTGCCCTCACCCGCCCCATTACTGAAGGTCTCTGCATAAAGTCCCTGAGGGAACTGAGCCTGGGAGGTGGCACTGCCCCCAAATGAGCACCAGAAGTTAAGCTCACAATGAATAGCAGCCGCACCTGTCCCGGAAAGCCCATTTGAATCTCAGACCCCCAAGCGCTAGCTGGACGGATCTAGGCGGGGGTGGACAGGAATCTCAGAAGTCAAGTAACTGACTGGGAAAATGCCCAGAAAAGGGAAGAAAAATAAGACTATAGAAATCTACTTTGATGGGGTACAGATGTTCCCGCCTTTCAATTCTGATGACGAGGAGCTATTCTTACCATCATGGAAATATGTGGAGGTTGGGGCCTCTGTATCCCAGACATCCCAGGGGGATGTCTGGTGGGCTCAGGCCATGGAAGAGCTCAAAAGGATTTTGAAAATCAAGTTAGACAGGTGAAGGAAAAATTGGGAAGAGAAATGAGAGAGATGCAAGAAAAGCATGAAAAATAGGTCAATACCTTGCTAAAGGAGACCCAAAAAAATGCTGAAGAAAATAACACCTTGAAAAATAGGCTCACTCAATTGGCAAAAGAGGTTCAAAAAGCCAATAAGGAGAAGAATTATTTCAAAAGCAGAATTAGCCAAATGGAAAAAGAGGTTCAAAAGTTCACTGAAGAGAATAGTTCTCTCAAAATTAGAATGGAACAGATGGAGTCTAATGACTTTCTGAGAAACCAAGAAATCACCAAACAAAACCAAAAGAATGAAAAAATGGAAGAGAATGTGAAATATCTCATGGGAAAAACAACTGACCTGGAAAATAGGTCCAGGAGAGACAATTTAAAAATTATGGGACTACCTGAAAGCCATGATCAAAAAAGAGCCTAGACATCATCTTTCATGAAATTATCAAGGAAAACTGTCCTGGTATTCTACAACCGGAGGGCAAAATAAGTAATGAAAAAATCCATCAATCACCACCTGAAAGAGAAACTCCTAGGAACATTGTGGCCAAATTCCAGAACTCCCAGCTCAAGGAGAAAATATTGCAAGCAGCTAGAAAGAAACAATTCCAGTATTGTGGAAATACAATCAGGTTAACTCAAGATCTAGCAGCTTCTACATTAAGGGATTGAAGGGCATGGAATAGGATATTCCAGAAGTCAAAGGAACTAGGACTCAAACCAAGAATCACCTACCCAGCAAAAGTGAGTAGAATACTTCAGGGGACAATATGATCTTTCAATGAAACAGAGGACTTTCAATCATTCTTAATGAAAAGACCAGAGCTGAAAAGAAAATTTGACTTTCCAACACAATAATGAGAAGAAGCATGAAAAAGCAAACAGCAAAGAGAAGTCATAAGGGACTTACCCAAGGTGACCTGTTTACATTCCTACATGGAAAGACAATATTTGTAACTCTTAAAACTTTTCAGTGTCTGGGTAGTTGGTGGGACCACACACCCACATACACACACACACATACACGTGTGCATGCACACACACATACACACATGCACGCACATACAGAGACAGAGAGCACAGAGTGAATTGAATAGGATGGGACCATATCTTAAAAGAAATTAAGGTAAATGGTGAGAGAGAAATGTAGTGGGAGGAAAGAGGGTGAAATGGAATGAAGCAGGAGACTTTTTAGTGGAGGGAAAAAGAGGAGAGCAGAGAAAAAAACAAGAAGTTTACCCTCATCACATTCGACTAAAGGAAGGAATAAAATGCACACTCATTTTGGTATGAAAACTTATCTTACAGTACAGAAAAGTGGGAAAGAAGGAGATAAGCAAGGGGGGGGGTGATGATGGAAGGGAGGGCAATGGGAGGAGGGAGCAATGTGAAGTCTACGCTCTTGGAGAGGGACAGGATCAAAAGATAGAATAGAAACAATGGGGGGCAGGATAGGATGGAGGGAAATACAGTTAGTCTTACACAACACGACTATTATGGAAGTCATTTGCAAAACTACACAGATATGGCCTATATTGAATTGCCTGCCTTCCCAAAGGGAACAGGTGGGGAGGGAGGGATTGGGAGAATTTGGACCTCAAAATTTTAGGAACAACTGTTTAGTATTGTTCTTGCTACCAGGAAATAAGACATACAGTTAATGGGGAATAGAAAGTCATCTGGCCCTACAAGACAAAAGAGAAGATGGGGACAAGAGAAGGGAGGGATGATAGAAGAGAGGGCAGGTTGGTGATAGGGAAAATTAGAATGCTTGGTGTATTGGGGTGGGGGGAGGGGATAAAAGGGGATAAAATTTGGAACCCAAAATTTTGTGAAAATGAATGTAAAAAGTTAAATGAATAAATTTTTATTAAAAAAATTAATAGAAATACAGAAAACTAAAAAAAAAAGTTATCCAGGAAAACCACCCTGATATTCTATAACCAGAGAACAAAATAGAAACTGAAAGAATCCACTGATCACCTCCATGAAGGGATCCTAAAAAGGCAGATTTTTTTTTTTTGCTGATTCTTAAGAAATAAAATACATTTTTAAATAGTACTTATTCATACCTCATTTATAATTTGGGTTGATTTAGTTGATGTGTCTGGGGTTTCTGGGATTTATTTGAAACAAAGGTAGAGAGACCTTTTCAAAATCAGTGGAAGGAATATCTTATTTATTTTTGGTCAAATAAAAAGAACTGTTTTTAGTTTGCCAGGAAGACAGATTTTCTTGGAATGTGTACCTATTGTTATTATCTTTGCTAAGTAGTTAAAATCCTGTTACTGACGTTGAAGTATAGAGCTCAATGAATCCAAGGAACCAAAAAAAAAAAACAAACAAACAAAGAACAAAAAAAGAATGTATGTGTAGAAACTAAATAATTTTGTATGCTCACTCTGTGACGGAATAAGGAGGGAGCAGATCAGGAGGGGGAGGGAGGGGAAAAATATAAGTTATATGGAAGTGATTTTAGAACAATATAAACAAAATATTTTTTTTAAAAAGAAAGATGATGTCTACGCTCTTTTTTGATCATGCCTTTCAGGTAGTCCCATAATTTTAAAATTGTTTCTCCTGGATCCATTTCCCATGTCAGTTGTTTTTCCAATGAGATATTTCACATTATCTTCCATTTTTTTCATTCTTTTGGTTTGGTTTTGTAATTTCTTGATTTCTCATAAAGTCAATAGCTTCCATCTGCTACATTCTAATTTTTAAAGAACTATTTTCTTCAGTGAGCTTTTGAACCTCCTTTTCCATGTGGCTAATTCTGCTTTTTAAAGCATTCTTCTCATTGACTTTTTAGACCTCTTTTGCCAGTTGAATTACCATATTTTTGAAGATGTTATTCTCTTCAGCCTTTTTTTGGGTCTCCTTTAGCAAGCTCTTGACTAACTTTTCATGATTTTCTTGCATTTCTCTTTTTTTCATTTCTCTTCCCAATTTTTCTTCCACCTCTCTTACTTGATTTTCAAAATCCTTTTTGAAGTCTTCCATGGCCTGAGATCATTGCATATTTATTTTGTAGCCCTCTGATGGTAAACATTGTTCTTCCTCATCCAAAAGAATGGAAGATAATAGCTGGTCACCATGAAAGTAGTCTCCTATAGTCTTATCTTTTTCCATTTTTTGGTCATTTTCCCAGTCAGTTACCTGACTTTTGAGTCCTTTATCAAGAGAGACATATAGTATGAGGACCCCTACGTTCTCAGTTGCTCAAGGTGGCACAATCAAGGGAGAGGACTTCACTCCTCTCCTGTCCTGTGCTCTGGTCTGAGAGCTGTGAAAGCTTTTCTGCCCAGAATGTACAAGTAGAATTCCCTTTCCAGAGTCTCCACCAGCTCCACCATGGCAGCAAGCATTCTTCCTCACCCACGGGCTACCACTCAGGGTTAAGACCAACATCAATGGCTCAATTCACCCAGGGGCTTTAAACTTAAGGTTCCAAAAATTGATGCTGCTGCTGCCTGGGGCCAGGACTAAGGGAGCACACTGTTCTCTTCTCATCTAGTGGAAAAACCTTTCTCACTGACCTTTGAAGCTGTCTTTGGTGTTTGTGGGTGAGGGGTCTGTGAACCACTGCTGCTCCTGGGGATTCTGCCCTTGAGGTCTGTTCAGGTCCTGTTCCTGCTGGGCGCAGCACTACCAAGGCTGGGTTGGTCTCCATGGGCTGCACTCCACTCCATGCCACCATATGATATGCCTTTCCTTTTTGCCTTCCAGGCTACTTGGGCTGGAAATGTCTTTCACTCTGTCATTTTGCATCTTCTGCTCCTCTAGAATTTGCTTAGAGTAATTTTTTACAGGTATTTTATGGACTGTGGGGGAAGAGTTAGAGTATGAGCATCTTTGTCCTTCACCATCTTGGTTCTGCCTACCCCCAACCCTGCCATAGATTCTTTATATATATATATATATATATATATATATATATATATATATATATATATATATATATTACCCTGTAGTTCTAGAATATCAGGTCACTTTTCCTAGATAATTTCTTTAAAAGTGATGTCTAGGCTTTTTTTTATTGATTACAGCTTTCATGAAGTCCAAATTTTTTAAAATATTCTCCTATGGATCTATTTTGTAGGTCAGTTTTTCCCCCAATGAATTTTTTAAAATTGTCTTCTATTTTTTCCATTCTTTTTTTTGTTTTATAATTTCTTGATTTTTCATAAAATCATTAGCTACCATCAGCTCCTTTCTAATTTTTATGGAATAATTTTTTTTTCAGGGAGCTTTTGGACCTCCTTTTCCTTTTGGCCAATTCTTTTTAAGGCATTTTTTCTCACTGGATTTTTGAATCTATTTTGTCATTTGTGTAGTCTATTTTAAGCTTAATTTTCTTTAGCATTTTTAGGGTCCCCTTTAGCAGGCATTTGACTCATTTTTCATGATTTTCTTGCATCACTCTCAGTTTTCTTCCCATTTTTTCCTCTATTTCTCTTACTTGATTTTCAAAATTTTTTGAAGCTCTTTCTTGGTCTGAGAGAAATTCATATTTTTCTTGGAGGGTTTAGATGCACTAGCTTTGGCTTTGTTGTTTTGCTCTGGTTCTATATTGTGATCCTCATTGTCACCAATGTACGATGCTGCTTTTTTTTCCCAGTTTTTGCTCATTTCCCCAGCCAAGTACTTGACTTTTGAGCTCTTTGTCAAGGTAGTTCTTTGCTTCCAGCAGAGGTGTTGGAGTGCACTGTCAATCCCTAGATCACCCCACAGTGACCTACACCTCCAGAAGCAGTCTCCTCTGTGGTCTGCTCCATCTCCTCCTCTTCCCTGGTACTAGGGCTGGAACACTACTCTCTCCCACAGGTCTGAATGGTTTTTTTTTTTTTCCACTGACCTCCCAAGGTTTATTTGGCATTTGGGGGTTAAGGAGTCTAGAAAGCACCACAGCTGTCTGTTATTCAGTCCCACCATGACCTGTTCAGGGCCAACTTGTCCCAGTGTGGCCCACACTAGGCTGCACTGTACTCCTAGTTGGCACAGCAGATCCTTTCTCTCAACCTTCCCAGCTGTCCTGGGATGATACTTTGTTTCCCACCATCATTCTGTGCATTCTGTAGCTCCAGAATTTGTTTGGAATCATTTTTTACAGTTATTTGGGTGGTATTGGGGGAGAGCTTAAGCAAGTACCTGCTTTTACATCATCTTGGATCTTCCATTCTCTAACAAAGGAATTTCAGTGGGGTTGGCCTAATCAGGAAGGGTCTCTAATAGAAGGGCTATAACTCGTATATATGAAGGGACATATTTTTTGAGGTGGGATGTGAGGTAAGGGGAAGATCAATGTGGAAATAACAAGGCACATACAAGATATATGTACAAAGAATTTGGAAGATAATCTAAAATGGGAAAACCTGGCTGCAAGGACAGAGGGCAAAAGTTCATCTTCAGATGTCAAAATCTGAGTTGTCTTAAATTAATTCAGCAAAACTACATGGCAGAAGTAAGGAGGGGAAGCCTATCAAGAAGGGACAAAACTGTAAGTGAAAGTATTTTAGACAAAAGAGAAGATCACCAATGATTACTCTAGAAACAGAGACCAAGGGGATACAGATAGGGAGTGTCCTAAGTCAGAACTGATTTTAAAAGCAGAACTGAGCAGCACTTTTTTAAAGTATGAAATTGAATTTTCTTTCCCCTTTCCCATCCTACTGCCTATAGAGCTAGTTAGATATCTATACTCAATTAAATTTGCTGTTCCCTTCTTGAATCAAATCATCTGAGAGTAAATCTCAAACAATGCTCATCTCCCAGCCCCCCTTAGCTTTACTGTAATATATTTCTGTGCATCTCCTGTAATGTAAATTTTTATTTTCTGCCTTCTCCTTTCCTCATCTCCCATTACAGTCCCTTTTTATCATTATCATCACAATTATCATCACATCATTTACTGTATACCTCCTCCTTCTATCTATGTATATCCCTTTTATATAACATGATATATACACAATTCTCAAGATTAATAAGTATCACCTTCCCTTATAGGGATGTGAACAACTTGTTCATATTGAACAACAAGCTTTTTTTCCCTCTTGTTTACGTTTTTATGCCTCTTTTGAGACTTGTGTTTGAAGATCAAATTTTCTATTGAGTTCTGCCCTTTTCATCAGAAAGGTCTGGAAATCCCTTATTTCATTGAATGTCTATCTCCTTGGCTGAAATATTATGCTCAACTTTGCTGGGTAATTGGTCCTTGGTTGCAGTCCCAGATCCTTTGCCTTTTGGAATATCATATTCCAATTCCTTCAATCTTTTAATTTAGAAGCTGCAAGGTACTGTATCACCCTAACTGTAGCGCCTTGATATTTGAACGTTTTCTTTCTGGTTGCCTGCAATATTTTCTCATTCACTTGATCATTCTGGAATCTGGCAACAATTTTTCTCATGTTTTTAGTCTGGGATCTCTTTCATGACGTGAACGGTGGATTATATCCATGACTATTTTACTGCCTGGGCTCCAGGACTTCTGGGCACTTTTCCTTGATGGTTTCTTGGAAGATATAGCCCAGGCTCTTTTTATTTTTCATCATGGCTTTCTTAGATTTCCCCTCCTTTATCTATTTTCCTGGTCACTTGTTTTTCCAATTAAATATTTTACATTTTTGTCTATCTTTTCATTCTTTAGCTTCTGTTTGACTGATTCTTGATGTCTCATAGAGTTATTAGCTTTTCCTTCCCTGATTCTAATTTTTATCAAGTTGGTTTCTTCATTTAACTTTTGCATCTTATTTTCCATCTGTCTAATTGGTCCTTTTAAGTAACTGTTTTCTCCAATTAGGGTCTGTACTTCCTTTTCTATTTGTCCAATTTTCCTCTTAAATTCTCCTGTGATTTCTTTTTACATACTTTTAAAGTCATTGGCCAGTTTTTCTTCTATTCCTCTAATTTGACTTTTAAAATGCTTCGTGAGTTCTTCCAAGAATGGTCTTTGTGGTCTTTGTGCTTCAGACCAGTTCATATTCCCTTCTAAAGTTTCGAATGGGAATACAGTCTCAATGTTGACCTCTGGCATTTGTGTTTTGGTCCTTGTCCCCATAGAAAGATTCTATGGTCTTTTCTGCTTTGATTCTTACTTATGATGATCATCACCCTTTTCCTGCTTTTAAAATAGATCTCTACTTCTAGGCCACAAGGGCCTCTATCCCACAGTTCTTGTGCCTTGAACTTGAGACTTTGTGTGTTGTGGCCTCTGGTTCTTTCATCTAGATTCTAAAGTGCTGCAGCTTACCTGGTGTTGGTTTTGGAAAGCAGAGGCCAAGTGAAGTCTTTTTGAGTTTCCCCAGAGTTACCCTATAGCTAGCTGCATCAAGTATGAGGGAGAGGTGGTCGGACAACAAGAGGTCTCCTCTGATAAGATGGAACATAGGCAAGCTCAGTGGTTGGTGAACCTGTCTGCACTATTGTCTTCCTGATTCCCCAGGGGTGCTGAGTCATGCCTGGGATCCTGGTGTTGGTGGTTGTGAGGCTCTGGATTTCCTCCTGGTTTGCTGAGGTAGAGCTGTCTGGGACAGCTCTTGTGCTGCACTGGTCCCCTTCAGCCACATCAGGAGGGACCCCACTTTGTAGTTTTCCTAACCTCGCAGGCTCAGAGACTGTTTGCCCCTTCAGCTGATTCCATTGCTCCAGGATTTTTCCTAGGGAAACATTTTATGAGTCTTTCAAGGTCAACAAGGGGAGGAGTAGAGCTTTTGCCTATTGTTCACCATCTTGGCTCCTGGAAGTTGAAGTAGGTGACTTCCAGACATTTAATCTGTGGGCTGATAGTCTCAGGAGCAACTGCTGCAGTTACCTGGGGTTCTGTGGCTCTCACTCACTGGTTTCCACTGGACTCCAGTCCTGAGCTGATATGCCTGAGATTCCATGGTTCACCCATTACCTCAGGCTGCCTGGGGTTTCCTGCTTGACCTTTCCATGGTGGGGGCCATGTTGGAAAAGTCTGTGCACAATGTGCTGTGTGCTCCTCCAGCCTCACACAACAGATCCTTCCCATTGACCTTCCAGTCTGTTTCCTATTGGATTCTGCCTCTCCAAAATCCATTCACATTCTGTTTTTAGAGGTATCTGAAGGAGGTTGTCTTAGAGCTTAGATAAGTAACTGCTCTCACTCCACTGTCTTGGCTCAGCGATGATATTGAATTTTCCAAACAGAAATTATTTAGACTAGAATATTTCATTATAAATTTCAGACAGTGATTTCACTATTTGTTTTTATATATCGCAGAAGGTGAAATAAGGAGATATTGGTGACTGGTTGCACTCAAAGACCTTATCACGCCAAAAACTGAGAGGGATTTTTGTTCAAGTTGTCTTTTCATAAATGAGCTCTTTGATGATATTCTGTCTGGTGCAATGAGACATGTGAACTGAGATTTGAGGAAAACCAGGTAGTCTTCAAGGTAGAGGTGAAGAAAAAGAACATAGTAGGGATGAATAATATAGCATGTATAAAATAGAGAGCAGCCAGTTTGACTGAAATATCATATATAATAGGGAAAAGAATCTGTCATAAACCTGTACAGATAAAATTACAGTGAGATTTGTAGTCATTTAGTCATTTTCATTCACATCTGACCTTTTATGATCCCACTTTATGGTTTCCTTTGCAAAAATATGAGTAGTCTGCTATTTTCTTCAGTTCATTTTACAGATGAAGAAACTGAGGGAAACAGTTTAAGTGACATGCCAGGGTCACATAACTCGGAAGCATTAGGTCAGAACTGATCTCAGGAACATAAATTTTCCTAACTCCTGACCTTACACTCTATCTGACATAGATTAGCTGGCATAGATTGAAATAATGAAAGGCCTGAAAGGCAAAGCAGAGTGACTATAATTTATCCAGGAAATGGTAGAAAATCCTTGGTTTTTTGAAGAAAATAGTGACATAGCCAGACTTGTGTTTTATGTGTGTGTGTGTGTATGTATATATGTGTATATATATAAATATATATAAAGACACAGTCACATACACATATATTTGTATATATTTGTGTGTATATATGTATATATGCACATATATACACATGTATATGTATATATAATATATTAATATATAGCATATTTGTGTGCATATATACCTATGCACCTATACACATATACACATACATACATATATGCACATATATATTATATATATATATATACATATGTGTTGTGTATATTAACTGTGAAATGAATGCATCAACAAGAGAAACAATTTCTTTCAAGGAGAAAACCCTTTGCATGAGAAGTGACAAAGACCTGTCCTAAGGTGACTCTAGACCTTGTGGATAGAAAGAAGGGAATGAGTGCAAGTAATATTATAAGTGTTATGGAGCATCAGCAGATAAGACTGCAAAGTGATTAGGTGAATGTGAAGTATACATGCATGTACATATGTACACACATAAATTATATATCTATTTTTGTAGTATATACATATGTATTCATAGGTAATTTCAAGGTAACAGTTTATAGTGGGCCTATTTAAAAAGATTGTTCTAGGCCCTAGCTTATAGAAATAACTACAATTTTAGTGATTGATTAAATACATACCACAAAATTCTTATGTAACCAAAAACTGACTTGGTTCACTGCATTTAGAGTTATAAATGCAAGACTAAGCAATTATCAGCATCCAAACTTTACCTAATCCTGGTAGGTATTGTGAGTAAACCTTACTAATTACAATGTTGTTTTAATTATTAAGAAGTCTCCTAATGAAGACCAACCACTGATTGACAGTCCCTGGGGTCCATCTCTCATTCAGTTTCTGCATATTTGCCCAGCACCAGCAACTAGATATGAGGAGAGATACCTAGAATATCTTGGCTCTATGTTACAGTTCAAATTGTTTTGTATGCTCCTGTCAGTTTTTGTGTCCATGGATGCTTTTTATCTATGAAACTGTAAGATGGTAGAATCACATGCTTGCCTATCACTTAGTAATAAAATGCCTCACTCATGATACTTTGCTTATGTTCCTTCTTGATACGTCTTCACCCATGTTCTACTCGTTACATTTAGACAAAATGCCAATTATATTTCTTTTCAGTTTTCTACCGAACTACTTTTCCATAATTTATTTTGAGTGGATCTATGAATTCAGGGCCATAGGGATATTTATTCAATTATAAATACATCTTGGCAGCTTCTTTTATATTTATAATCCTAGAGAGTTGTCTGGGACCCTGAGAGTTTAAATCACCTGTCAAGTCTCATTCAGCAAGTGTTTGTTAGAAGTAATTTTGGAGTCCTGGTCTCCCTATTTCTGAGGACAGTTCTAACTACTATGTCAATTCTTTTCTACACGTATCCATATCCATATCCATATCCACAACTATATCTATATGTGTGGGTGCACTCATAGGTCTATGTCCACATGCATACATATGGGACATGTGTGTATAACTCATGTTTCAAACTTCGATAAAACAGGTTTTTATACTGCTGTCTGCTACTACTTGAGAAAGATAATAATTTTGAAGTATTTATGATTTAAGAAGTACTTTTTCAATACTTTTGCTTTTCTGTAAACTAATACAATGGCATGTTTATAGAAACTTGAGAAGTAACCCTGGAAAAAAGGACACATTCTTCATTAGAGCTTAGATAATTCATTTGGAGCTGAATTTGGTAAGAGCTTCCAAGGAGCACAGGTAAAACAGAGTAGAACAATAAACTCTAGAAAAAGTAGAATGTTGGGAGGAACCACTCAGAAATTTTCCAAAGTACATAATATTGAAAGGTTCATTTGTTGAATCATCAATTCTTTCTTTGTTTTTAATTATTCTTATTTAATGAAGATAAAATACTTCAATTGTTAATGACACATACACAAATAGAAGGCTAAAAAACTGGTGGATGTTTAACATCAATCCAAGGGTCATGCCAATAAGGTTCATTTTAAACCCAGTGCCAAAAATATTATGTTAGACCTTTAGTGCATGAATAATTTCTCTTCCCAGTATATCAGATGTACATTAATTATATTTTCTTTCATATTTAGCATCATATACTAATAAGATCAGGGATGTGAATTAGCATTCACTGTTGTGAGCCTTTACCTAATAATGAAAACTTGCTGTAGCATGGCTAGTTATAGCACGTTGATTTTTCTTCACGGGAAATTATCAACTCAACTGATTCAATTTATTTTTAGAATTTCTCAAAATAAAAAGTTCAGTACATCAAGTGCATCCTTTGTTAAACATCCTGTGTTTTATTAGTGATGAAATAAAAAGTCAAAGTCATAAAATTACAGAATCTCAGAGTTGGAAAGGGCATCAGAAGATACTTACACTATACTTGACCAAGTAATTCTTCAATGACATTCCTCAAAAGAAATCAAACAGGCTTTCCTGGAATACTGTACTGAGGTGATAACCCCCAACCTCCTAAAGTGCACCTTTCCATTTCTGGCTATGACACTTTTGCCTGAAAGTTTTTCCTTAAATTAAGCTCAAAATTTCCTCTCAAAAACTTCTAGTCATTGTTCCTAGTTATTTCCTTGGGGGAAAGGGGAATCAGAGAAAGTCTAATTTTTCTTCCACTTGAGAAGTAATCAAAACTTAAAGAAAATTAATGTACTCCTTTACAAAGTTTTTATCCTACAACCTATATAGGCCTTATATTTCCATCTCATCTATTAATAAGGTGGTTTCTAGGCTTCTCTCCATCTCTCTTCTGTATGCACCTACTTCATCAATGTCCTTTAAACAATAAATTTTATTGATGTCTTTAGTTTTTATGTCAATTACGTTTCCTGGTATATTCTTTACCTCCAATCCAAGAGAACCATTCTTTGCAATAAACATAAAAGAGGGGGTAATATTTGCAAAATTACCCAACACAACAATAAAGTTGAATTTACCTACAACCTTGCATGCACATAGTCCTCTTTCACTGTAAAGAAGGATAATAACTCTTGTCTCTTGTGATCCAGTTTTGCCATTATAATTTCATAGCATTAAATTTGTTGTTGTCATTGTTATTTTGTCTTACAACATTGTAAGACTATGTGTATTATTTATCTCCTTCTGTTCACTTCATTTTGAATCAGTTCATGTGTCTTCATTTGCTTTTCTCTATTAATCAAATTCGCGATTTCTTCCTACAATATAATTATTCAATTGCTTTCTTTCATCAGGATTTTTTGCCCATTCACCAATTTTTTTCTTGAAATATAGTACTCAAAATGAATCTAGTGTTTCAGATGTATTGCAGATATGAATCAATCAATTGTTCAATCTATAAATATTTATTATTTACTATGCCTCAGACAGAGAGGCATAATGCAATGGTGGATAGGTAGTTGGTCTCAAAGTCAGGGAAATCTATATTTAAGTTTTATCTTTGACAAGTGCTGACTTTGCTGCTCTAGGTAAGTCACTTTGCCTCTTAATGTTCAGAGTAACTGCCTAACATTTTGTTACAAAGAAATTAATGACCTCTATTCATTAGCAAAGAAATCTCTCCAGGCTGGAGTTATCTATCTTTAAAAAATCACAGGTTCATTTGCTATGTCTATGTAGCCCAGCTAATTCTTCTTCATGTATCTTCCTCTTACTCTTGCCTCTATGAATAAAGTTTAGAAAATACATTCTTGTTCAGAGGTACTGATGGTAATTCAGAGGTCCACATGGTAATTAAGGTAAGAAAGGAAGAGGAAATGGATTTTGCAATCTAGCTCTAGTAGTATCTAAGTTTACTGACACCAAGAAGGCTCTGTGAGCTGATTTAAGTTTTGAAGGTCAATAAAAGACAACAGATAATAAAAGAAGAAATCATGGGGCTGAAAACTATAGATCCTCTGAATTAAATTTGAAAAGGAGTTAAGTGCTTCAGAAAATACAGTGGAAATCAAAGCCCATATTCAATGGCCCCCAGAAGAATTTTCATAGTATGTCAGACATGTAAGATATTGCATTTCGTTATTTTACTTACCTGTTATTTCGTCTATGAGATATGTTTAACAATGAATAGAGTGTTGGGACCAGAATCAAACAGACATGAAGTTAAATCCAACTGCAAATACTTACTAGCTTTGTGATTCTTACAAGTCAATTAATGGCTGTTTTCCTCACTCTTCCCTTCTGTGAAAAGAAAGCACTTACTATCCAGGGTCATTGTGAAGACAAAATGAGAAACTTGTAAAGAGTAATGAAAATATTAAAGAACTATATAAATGATAGCCATCATCTTTATCCTTATCATCCTCACTGTCATTCCTTTAACAATGTTTATCACAGATCACCATCAATGAGTACCTATGGCCAAAATTTTTCATTTCTTATATTATTTTGGGCCTTCTCTGACTGACTTCACCTAGAAGCTCAATTTGGGGATAACATCATCATCCCGTAAGATCTCATTGGCCTCAGAATTCCATCTCATCACTTCTATCTGTGGCTCTGATTAGAAGGGTCCATGAACTTCAAACCTGCATTTTACAAGAGAACTCAGACCAGGCATCGCCTCATTTCTCTTTTCAATGCACTGCTTTGATAGGCCTGACTGACTTATTCACCATTCCCTCATATCGGGTCACCTCTCAGCTCCTTTTTGTGTGTCGTGTTCCTCCATTAGATTATAAGCTTCTGGAGAGCATGGAAAAAAAATCTTTCTTTTCTTCTTTTATTATGAATTTGTACTGCATATTTGTATTATGAATGTGTTTGACACATAGAAGTCACCGAATAGTTTATTGATTGATTATCAGCTAATCAATCACCCAATAAACATTTATGAAATGTATGAAGTGCTTACCATATGCCAGGTACTGTGTCACCGCTAGGGACACAAGAAAGGACAAAAGATAGTCCCTACTCTTAAAGATTTCACAAGTTAATGGAGAAGACCACTTACAACTATGTACAACTATGTAGATCAATGCACTTACATGCAGATACATATAAGATAAATTGGAAATAGTCAGCGGATGAAAGGTATTGGACTTAAGATACATTAGGTAGAATGTGATGTGGAGCATTAGTTGGAACTAGAATTAATGTAAAGAATCCAGGAAGTAATAGATGAAAATCAATTCCATATCCCCAAAATATTAGTATATTGTCAGAATTATAGAGTTTCAGAAGAAGAAAGGTGAACAACATATAACTTCATTAATCTAAATGGTCATTATTTTTATTTCTTCCATATTTATTTATTCTGATGAATTTTGAATAATAAATGTTTAATTTTAATAGCATGTGGCATCTATAACAGTTTCTGGATGGTATTTTTTCAGATGCACAGAGAGGTAGACTAGGTCTTCTTGCTTGGCCACTTTGATCACATAGTCTTAATTAGAATTTTGGTGTGTTGTTTTCAGAAATTTTACATATATATGCATATATGTACACATATATATCAAAACATCATCCTTTTGATAATCTTAAAGTTGGGAGTATAAATGCAATCTTTTTTAGTAACTGAATAGCATCTGATCAAAATTTGTGCAAAATTCAAAAACTGAGTAGAGCAATGTATGGTTTTAGGTGGTAGTTGTGTCTAATTTTAATATTAAGTACATAAATTATTTTTAAGAAAAATTTCAAATAATTTTGTAAATTTAGAGTTATTATACTTCTGAGATTTTTAAAACTTAAAAGTGCACCATGTCTTTTGAAACACTTCTGTATTTAGAGCAAGACTTAGTTATTGTTTTTCATTCCGAAGATACTGAAATTGAGCTTCAGGGACTTCATTAAGGTCACTCAAGCTATTTAATAAAAGCCTGAAAACTGGAATGCAGATTTTATGACTACATCTTATACATTTCATGTTCACCACATTGCTTCTACTTCTCTTTCAGTCTTGCCTTTAAAGCAATTTTCTGCCTTAAAAATGATTATGTAATTGTAAAAAAAATTCTTCGTGGTAGAACTCAAACAGAAGATTTATTGAATGTTAAATAAAATTTATTCAAATGTTTTGGCATCCTAACTAATATTTGAACAGTAGACCCAGATGACTCTGGAGGAGGAAGTGAGGCTAGTGACTTTTCATAACTCTCGCTCACTCACATCAAAGTCAATTGCAAATCATTTCATCATCTCCCTGATGTCAACCTGTGAGTAGTTTGAATTATCTCAATAGGAATCTATCTGGTCAGTTCCAGTTGTGCAACTTCACTCCTCCTCTCCTGACCTCACATCTCCTTTTCTCTAACCTACTCTCCTCCTCCTCTCCTCTCTTTTTCTGGTCTTCTCTCATCTCATCTTATCTTGTCTCATCTCTTGTCTCCTCCTCCCCTCTTTCCTTACTTGAGGGTACTCTGCCTAAAGGAAGGGAAATTTTGATCACTGAAAGCTACCAAGGTTTTGGTACCAAGCTTGAGGTTTACTGGCTAGATTTTTTTTTCTCAAAGACCAAGGCTTTAAACCCAATTAACCCTGGATCTCATGAAGTGGACAATACTTCCCTGCTGAAGCACCACATAATGGTTATTTAAGGGGCCTTTCTTTCTCAGAGTGAATGCCAATAGTAACTGTTTCTCTTTTGACTAGCATCACTGGGGGTCTTCCTCTCCCAGTCTGATTTGTTTTTATTAAAGTGGATGTCCATTGACTCACTTCTTAAATAGAACTCTTCACTAAATAGGTGCTGCCTCACTCAAAGTGAGAACCTGAAAAGACTTTAACCTAAAATGGCCAAGGTTTCCCATGGCATCCTGGGACATCTCTAGTCATCCTGATTGATATCTGGCCACTGAACACAGATGGTTTTGGAGGAGAGAGTGAGTCTGGTGACTTTGCACAGTTCTCCCTCACTCAAATCAAAGTCAGTTAGTTGCAAGTCATTTCATCATCTCGATGATGTCATGGTTCTCTTCAAGAACAAAGGACAAACACACATAACCTCATGGACTATTATGATTATTCATTACACAGCCCAGGTTCTTTTCTTTGCATAATACGTTTTTTGAAATAATATATATTATGTCATAGATTCCACCAAATTGCAAGATATGAAAAAAAATCCAGCCACTTTTTGTTTAGAGGAGTGAATGAAATGACAGGTTGAGGCTGTTTTGCTTCTCTATTGTTTTCATTACCACTACCCATTGTCTCAAAGATTCCTTCCTTAGTGTGATGGTCTTAGGAATGTAACAGTTCCAATTTTATATCATTTTCCTACACCATATACAATAATAAAGCATTAATAACAGTCTTGAGTGCAACTATAGTATTTTATTGCAAGTATGGGAAAGTATCTGGATATGAACTGCAGATAGGTAGGAGATTATAGTTACAAAGGATAATTACTGTGTTTAGTTATGTCCATTTCATTAAATACTCATATTAGATCCTCGATCTCTCTGCCCAGAAAGACTAGAATCTAGGGCAAGTCCAGACAAGGTCATTTTTAGCTTGCCTATTGGACAGGTATTTTTGTTTTTAACATTCCCATCCAAAATCCAGGATTATGTACTCTCTCTAACCTTTTTCTAAAACCATTCTATTTTTGTGTAATATCACAATTCACTTAGTCTCCTTAGAATAAAAAAAAAAATTAGGTTTAAACCCTTTGAATTTTCTTTCACTTTACATATAAAATAATGCAATAGTTCCTCTCCATTTTATTTGCTAATGAATTCTCAAAACTGTCTCTGTATCTAAATACTCATATCAGCACACTCTTTTAAGCACCCCTTTATACCTATCTAGTCTACTAAATTAAGCTTTTAACATTGATTTTTTTCAACTACTTGAATTTTTCTTTCTTCTCCAAATCATACTTTATGCTACAGCAAGAATATTTTTTTTTTATTTTCTGTTTGTAGTTCATCTTTAAAACAATTCTCATGATTGTCTGTCAGCTACTGAGCAATGTTTAATTTCCTCCTTTGACATCTAGGTGACACAGTGGGTAGTGCGGTAGTCCTGGAGTCAGCAAAGTGAGTTCAAATCCAGCCTGAGACTCTTGCTAGTTATGTGACTAGCTATATGATCAAGACATTTAATCTGTGTGCCTTAGTTTCCTCAACTGCAAAAGGGAGATCATAATAGAACCCAACTCACAGTGTTGTTCTGAGGATCAAATGAAATAACATTTGTAAACTGCTTACCATGGGGTCTTGCATATATTTGGTGCCTAATAATTTCAACACCCTTTTTCTAGGTATTAAAAACCCTCCAAAATCTGAAGCCACTCCACCTTTCAAATATTACCTTATTTAAACCATCCACACAATTAATCTTCCTCTCAAATCATTTTATTCTTTGATTCCCCAATGTGCTTTGTTGAATTTCACTGCAATTTACTTCCATATGGGTCTTTGTTCATGCCCCATGCCTGGAACTTGTTTTATTATTTTTTCCATCTATTGGATTTCTGCTTGCCCTTTAATACTATAAACACTCAGTCAGGACTACTTCCTCCAAGTTGACATCACTCTTTTTCCATTTTATTACAGCTTTATTATGTAATATGCCAATGCTACCACTGCTCTGTAACTTACATAATTGGAGAGCTGCCTGAAATTTTAATTTGTTAACAAACTTACCCTGGTTTGTTCTCTCAGTACAGGCCAGAAGACGGATTTGAACAAAAATCTTCCTGATTACAAGACCACTTTTCTATCCATTTTATAATGTAAGTAACTAGCACATTGAATTAGGGAAAACCATCTCGAAGAATAAGGAAATGCTGTGGTATCAGAAGGAATGAGTAAAGGATAAACATAGTAAGAAAGAATGGATGAGGAATGAATGCTTATTTGGAAAATTTATTAGCCTATATTTCAAAGTAATAAAGAGGGGGAGAACATTTACCAATAAGTCAAAAAGGTAGAGCTTTTATAAATCACCTTTGATTAGAAAAATGCAAATTAAAACAATTCTGAAGTACCATCTCACACCTATCAGACTGGCTAATAAGAAAGAAAGGTAAAATAACAAAAGTTGGAGTGAAGTAGGAAAATGGTGACACTAAAGCTTTGCTGGGAGAGTTGTGAACAAATTTAGCCATTGTGGAGAATAATTTATAACTATGGCCAAAAGACTGTGCAACTGTCCATACCCATTAACCCAATCTCTAGCCCAAAGAGTTAAAAAGAAAAAGAGGGGAAAAATAGCACTCTATGTACAAAATATTTACAATAGCTTTTTATATGGTGGCAAAAATTTGGAAATTGAGTGGCTGCCCATCAATTGGGGAATAACTAAACAGTTATGGTATATAATTGGAATAGTATTGTGCTATAAAAAAATGATGAGCAGGATGTTTCAGAAAAGTCCTATGAAGACTTTTATGAACTGATGAAAAGTGAAGTTAATGGAACCTTGAGAGCACTGCACACAATAACAGCAATAGTTTATTATGATCAACTCTGAGTGACAGTTCATCTCAACAATACAATGATCCAAGACTTTTCCAAAAGACTTAGGATGAGAAATACTACCCACTTCCAGACAAAGAACTAATGGAATATGAATGCAGATTGAGGCAAACTTTTTTTAAACTTTATATTTTTTGCTTTTTTTTGGAGGGGGAGAGTGTCTTCATTCTCTTCCATAACATGACTAATAAGGAAATATATTTTGCATGATGCACATACATGATATGCATCAAAATGACTGCCTTCTCAATCAGAGGGTAGAAGAAGGGAGGGAACTTGGAACAGAAAATTTTAAAAAAATGTTAAAAATGGCTTTTGCATTTAAATTTGAAAATGCAATATTAAAAACAATAACCATAAATGTAGAACTTTGGACATATCATTTAGTGGAAAAGTGTCAAACACTGGCTACTGGTCACAGATCTCAAGTATGACTAGAACTAGATTAAAATGTAATTTTGAAATATTAAATAAAATACAATAAAAATAATGTAATACATTGTATTGTACATCTATCTGCAGCAAACAGGAATATATATATATATATATATATGTATATATGTATGTATTAGTGATCCTGTTTCTATTTAAGTTTGACATCATTCATGTAGCATAAACAAGTTTTCATTTGACCAACAATTTTTGTATTGCACGTGTAAGACATGACTACAGATTCTCTCTGAGGAACTGCACTTGATACTGCCTACCTATGTCAGGGATGATGATGCAGTGAGAGTTTCATAGATGGGAGATATACATGGTTCCAAAAACGCTCAAGAGAGGCAGGTGGATAGATGAAACCCCAGGGAAGACAAAAAGGTTTTAAAACAACTTTGGATACTGCAGACATGTAAAGGAAATTGTTTTGTCAATATGTCACTGATTTCAAGACTGCCTACCTAAAGACCTTAGTAAAAGAATTGCCTTTTGGATAAGATTGGGGGTTGTACCAAGGTTTTAGCTGAGATGTTAAGTCTTTGCCTAAAGACGATCTTATTTACTGCATTTTCTGGCATATTCTATTTCTGTAGAAATTGTCCAAAATCTGTTTGATGTTTTCATTGGATAAATGCACCTACTTGTCATTTGCTGTGTGTGAAAGTCTTTTGAGTCATAAGCATTCAGTAAAAAAGAGCTAAGCTGGAGAATTTAAGACAAGTTTGACCTTCCCTCCTTAAAAGAACTAACATGGAAATTTTCTTTCTCAGCCTGTAAAAATCGTATCACTAAAGGCCCTCTCTGTCTGTCTCTTTGTCTCTATATAAATACACACATATATACACCATATATATGTAGTGCAGTCATATAAATATATTAATGTATATACACATATATGCACATATGCATATGTATAACATGTGGGGGTACACTACAAAATCAGAAGTCCAGATTGATATCAATTTTGGATATAAATGAAGAAAGAAGTGACCACTCCTTACCATTGTCCTGCCCATCTCAAGTCAGATGTCATTGTCTTTTTGGATAGAAGCAGATCACATTCCAGAGAAATTTATTGTCACATGTGACCTATAGCTATAAATTTAAACATCTTGCAGCTATATATGTCTTACATGAAGGAGGTGGACTAAATGTTTTTATTGTAAAAATATATATTACATTCATATTTATACACCTATGTATGTGTATATAAAATATATAATATGTACACATATTAGTAAATGGACCTATAGCAACATATACATAAGTACATATACACCAATGTATATAAGTTTTATATTGTACATGTGAATGTATTCGTTGCATGTATGTATGTATGTATGCACAAATACACACATATCCACATGTAACACATATATATATATGTACACAGGTCATATCAAATCTTAAGTGTGTAGCTCTCCTAGTGTCTAGTGTATAAATTAAAGTGCAAAGTGTGTAATAGCATCCAAGAGCCACCTACATCAAGGTTTGAGCCAAGTTGAAGAGTTGAAGAGATCTCAAAGTCATGTAGTGATGTTTGACCTTGTATTGTAGTAATTCAAAAAGACTGAATCAAACTGAGAAGAAAAGGACAAAGAATGGAACCCCATTAGAATAGATGAATGTTCTTCCTTTCCATTTCTCAACAGGATCAAACATGATATATTATTCTTTGTGTCTCTATGTATGTCTCTGACTCTCTATTATTGCTTGTCTCACCAATCTCTCTGCCTCTCTCATTCTTCTTCATTTGTAGCTGACTCTTTGTGACTTTCTTGTAGCTGACTATTTGGAGTTTTCTTAACAAAGATACTGGAGTGGTTTACTTTTCCTTCCCTGGCTCATTTTACAGAAGAGTAAGTGAGGCAAACAGGGTTAAATGACTTGCCCAGAGTCACATAGCTAGTAAGTGTCTGAGATCAGACTTGAACTTAGGAAGAGGAGTTTTCATGACCCCAGGCCTTCCACTCTATCCACCCTAATACCTATGGACCATGTGTGCATATCTGCGTATACACACACACACACACACACACACACACACACACTCCTAGAGATTAACATAGTCTTTGACTTATCTCTATCCTTTAAGGAAAAAGAAAAAGGAAAGGCAACAATTTTATAAGTGGAACAGATTTTGGACTTTGAGATTCTGAATTTACAACCTCCCGAGGGTCTGCCTCCTGCCTAGACTCCTCCCAGGAAGTGAAATCACACAGTGAAAACTTCCATCCTAAGGATAAAAGTGACTGATTCCATGGAGGAAGCCTCTTGTTGTTGTCTCTTGCCAAAGAACCTGGGAAAGCACATCATGGAGGAGACTTTGAACTTTTCTGTGGTTCCCTGCCCTCCAAAACTGTCTCCAATAGAGCTGCAATGTGATCATAGACTAGGAGGCCCCTTTGCTCCCATCCTATATGGAGCCATGCAGGATACAACGTCCATGTGAACAATAAGCTGTGTCAAAATGTTGGTGCTGGTTCCCAGAGCAAAGTCATCATGGACAACATACACCAAAAAACAATGACATGTGGCATCTCTGTAAAGAATGTGATGGAGAAGGGCTGCTCCAATTAGCTGCAGTGCTCTTTCCTTGTTGGTCAGGGCTTCTGCCCAACATTACCCAAATTGCATCTCAGCAATCTCAGCCCCACCTCTTCATGGATAACATGGCTCTGTGTAGCACCAAAGTGATATTCACAGCACCTATGGTGGTCATGAATATTCCAGCACAATTTTGAATTGTGAAATACTACAGACTCTCCACATGGAAGACAGGGGCAATAGATTTATTCAGACACCAGAAAGGGAAATCCGTAACAGTAGTAAAAACCTTTACACAATAACAATGCAGAGAACAACACCATCCCCAGGATGTCCCCCTGCTAGGCTTCCCGCAAATTAGTTTCACTAAACAAAGTGTAAACAAAATCACAAACAAGCTTTTTCCCTCACACTAGCCAGCAGCCTTCTTGCCTGCATCCTTCCTATCTGTGACTAGATGCGTGACCAACTTCCTCTCAGCTCTGCTCCAGCTCAGCCTCTTCCTGTTCTACACATTCAGTAAGCTCCTCCCATGGCAGACTTCAGACTTCCATGTGATCCAGGCAGGTCACATGGGCCTATTAACAAACGAGAAAGATCTCCCCATTTAACTTACCATTACACTCTGTAGCAATAGTAACTACCCCCACATGGTGTAACTCAATGATCAGCGTTACAGCCTTAACAAAGATCTGCTGGATCGTCTTTCAAAATCTATAGCCCAGCATTTGCTACTACGTGCATGTGGAGGTATGTCCCCTCTGCAGACCTCCAAGAAGTCATAAGAGGGGATGTCCTCTTTCTGACTGACCCTGCCACTTAACCCTCCCTTGGATGTCCTGGTGCAGCATCATGTTTCCCCAGACACTCTACTCATCAGCTTGATACCAGTGACCTTCTGTCAGCAGGGTCATCCAATGGGGTTTCTGTTATGGGCTACATAGTGTACTAGCAGGAAGTTACTGAAGTGGTCTCCTCCATGGTAGGGAATGCCTTGATAGAATTTTCCTAGGTGTAGTAATAAAAGCTTTCCTCAGGGATTTCTGTGAGAACGATGTGTCACAGGGAAAAGAGCTTTGTGTTGCATTTTGTGCCAGTCCAGATTCCTGGGAATGGTTGAAATAGTCCAATTCTTATAGATCACTTCATCCTTTTCCTGTCAGTCATAAATGTGGGAATCTGCCCCATGTCCAGATCCCTTCAACATCTATACATATCTTCAAGACAAATCCAGTTTTGTCAACTTTAGTACCAAGGCTGGCACGCCCCCCACCCCTTCCATTTAGCTGTGGGAGAGCTAATATTGCTACACCAGATGGATTCCCAGAAGATTTCTTCAAAAGGAGTGTCTCAAAGCCTTCAAAATGTGAGTTGCCAAGCCGAGGAGATATCTATTCCCAGTAAGGGCATAGAGAATCTCTTGCCCTGCACCCTCTACTTTCTAGTAGGAAAGAGTTTCATGGGCCCCAAGCCATGAAGGACAGCAGGTTTGGGAATCCCAGACACCTGTTTAATGGCCAAATTGTGGTGGAGGAGAAGAGTCTCAGAAGGACAATTCTAGAATGGAAGCAAGTTCTAGAATGGAAGCAGTTTCAGAAGTTGCTAGATACTCCCCCAGTAAAGGACACCATGAAAAAGATCTATACAGAGAACAATTCTGTTAGGAAAGTGCCTCGAAATAAACTATAAGCAGAAACACTAAAGATAGCCAGTCTGTGATCAGAGACCAATGCTGATCACAGGCACGTGACTTTCCTGTCCAGTCTGGAAGAAAAAATTTGATATGTGAACATAAGGGGGACAAAGAGACCTGGTCAAAAGGAGCTTATATTCTGAAAAGGACAGACCAGACCTGCTGTTTTGTTTTTTTTGTTTTGTTTTGTTTTGTTTTGTTTTTTTTTGTTTTGGACAGGGGAAGATGATCAAGTACATGAAAGCCATCCCTATGATGCCTGCCCTAGGGTCATAATTCAGGATCCCAGAAGTATCCTTCTGAAAGAAAAGGTAGCAAGTGACCTTGCCCAAGTCTTCATGACTCTTGGGAGCTATGACCCCAGTCTGATGTCCACTAATCCATGTGCTGCTAAGAGAATCCCACCTTCCACTGGGGTCAGATCATGAAGGTCTAGGGGGATCTGGTGGATTCTGTCATGGCTTGTGTTCTTGTTGAATGGACTGCATCCCAGGGAACATATTCCCAGAAGTACAAGTGGAGGACAGTGATGTATTCAAGAAGATGCTCTGGCAAGGTCACCTGCCATCAGATGAGTCCCTGAATGACCTCCTGGCACACCCAACTTAGCCCCAGAAGAGCTTTTCCATGGCAACAAGTCCCCTGATGAGTCCAGTTTGAGTATCCACATACTATAGTGGTCACCTTGGACTACCATCCAGGCAAGACCTCCAGTCTGAGCATAACCAAGGAGCTTATCTTGAGTGCCAATGATGGGGTCACTGTGCTGGGCTCCATGACTGATAGCAATTTCTTCTGTGGAGAGATGAATGAGCAGAAAGGCCTGGTCCTCTTGAAATTTCTGAGAACACAGTTCTGAATGTAAAGTAGCAGTGGGCTCTGCAGACCAGGCTTCTGGTCTTTTCCTAGTCCAGGACACAAAGACCCAGCTGCTGAAGGTTTAGCACCTTAACAACTGCAATATCTACTAAAAAAACCCAACTTTGCTAATGATAGAGACTATAGGATTATAATCATTTTATCACTTTAAACCCTAGACCTCTGAGAACATGGGTTTAAACCTGGCTTCAGGTAATTAAAAGAAACAAAGAACATTAAGTTCTTCCTTTTTGTGGACTCATCCCAAAAGGTTATCTTTGTATCAGAACAGTGGAGTTAATCAGTTCAATCCAATATTTCAGATGTCCCTAATTTTCTCAATAAACTCCTCAGTTTGAATATATTCCTAACACTTTCCGTAACAAGAATCACACCAAGTTAAAAACCTCATTCCACTATAACTTTATGAAATTAATGTGGAAACTCTCCTAATCAGTCTCTTACTAATGTTTGTTTACTTCCTTAATTAATTTCACTTCTCCTGTCAATGAAAATTTCACCTTTGACTGGAATCACTAAGCAGGACCATCATTACTATATAACCTCTAATTAGAGTTCTTGCTGGGCCAAACGTACAACAGTTCCTACTAGTTTATAAATTGCTATTTCAGTCTTTTTCTACTGTCTTCTACTATTCATTACCCACCTTCTGTCTTCCGCAACTCCAGAACTCACATTTTTTTCATAATATTTAAATACAGTCTTATTGTTTTGTTTAGCTAAGCCTCTTCTTCCTTTAGTTTAAGCATTCTCAAATCAGAGTAGCTTCTCACAAACCCAACAATTTTAGGTTTAATGAGCAAAAACATGCAGTTATTCACAAAAGGACACATTGTTGGTGACCATTGAACCTATAGGGCATCCTTAAATGACGCTTTTTTTCATAGGGCAACACTGAAACCTCTTCTTTGGGCATAGTTGTTATAATGAAAAGCTGCCAATTTTCTGGCATATCTCCATTTGTATTGATTTTGCATATTTGGGCAGTTTCACCTTTATGTTTTATCAAGTCTCTTACTTGGGCTTCATCTGACCTTAGTGATTTATTAAGATTTAATTTATAAATTTGGTCTAAAATACTCTATCACTGCTTTATGTGCCACTTACATGACTTTTTCAAAAGATCATTTGAATGAAAGAGGTTCCATAAATAGAAATGAAAGTCAAGTATAGTTCTATTTCTCTTCATCCCTTAGTACTCTGTGAGGATCATGTGCTCCCATTGAATTTTATGTAGCAATTTACTGGATAAATGCTTCTTGAATGAATGAATTACTTTCAATGTATTAGAAGCTTTTTATTGGCTTCATAATCCTTTGTAAACTACTCTTGAAATTTTCTTTTGACCCATTAAAAAAATCTAACCATCCATTCTCAATTGGTTCCATTGCTCTTTTCACTAAAGCAGGAATTAAAAAAAATAAAGATACTATCCCTTTTTGATGACCTCTTTTACTTTACCTGTGAGCCATGGATGGTTTTATTTGAGGGCCTTGTGTTATTTGATCTTTGAAATATATTTAATGATGAAAGTAATATTTCAAAATATGCTTCAAAGTGAGATACATCAATGAAGTAGACAGGGTGGAAGAATAATGGGGACAAAGAAGAAGCCACTCTGGGGAATGAGAAAAAAAATGTTAGAGCTTATTAAATGGTTACTGGACTTCTACTTTCTTGTCTGGTTCTATCTCTGCAGAAAATAGTTTCTATGATTGAATTGGTAAAATACTTATGTCAAAACTTGTGCTAATTACTACACAGCAATATTTGATCCAGTCAAATGACCCTCCTTGAATAATTGGTTTGTTTGTTTTTTTTACATTTCAAAAAGGTACTCGATCAATAATATCTATGCTTCACTTTTTAATTTTTTTAATGAGGGCTGCCAAAAATGAATCTTTTTCTCTCCTTCCTTTTTTTGTCTTAATTTTCTCTTACAAATATTTCATATCTTAGTACATTTTCAAAAATGTTCCCTCTTTCTTTTCCCCTATACATATTACATACTATATAAACTTACGTTTTAATTTTACATATTTCCTTGACTAGGCTATTTGCTATGCATAGAGCATAACTGGGCAGTATACCTTTTTGCATACTTTAGAGAATTATATGCATATGTATCATTGTGAGTTAGCTGAAATATGGAGCCAGTAAATACCCACTGAGAGCACTTAATTGCTTAAAACATTGTCATAGTAGCAATGAGTCCCTCATAATTCTAGATAATATGCCTCTGATTACTTGCCTGTTCTTAGCTCCATAACTTTAGGACTAGTGTTAATGCAAGCTTCTGTCTGTACTTATGATCATATGTCATCCTGTGTAAGTGGGCTATAAAACAGTAGCATTAGACTAGTGCTAAATAATAAAAAATGTGATGCGTGAATGCAGAGGTAAATTAAGAGTTTCTAAGTTATGCTTCTCTAACATTATGTTGTACTTGCATTTGAAACAAAACATGTTTTTAATGAGCAGAATAAGTGTGATGACCAGTTGGAATAAGACAGTCATCTTTAGGATATGGGAAATTTATGAACACTTTTTCCAAATTTCTATTTTTGTCTAATTTTTGGTTTTGAATATGGGCTCTAGAACAAACATTGATAGATCAGCCAGGATGTAATGAAACAGGACCCTTCAGAGAGAATTTATTTTTAAAAAAAATTATTTGGGAGCTTGATAACAGGTGTTTATACCTGTCTCACAAGTTCTCTGGACAGAAGTGACAAATGGAGTCATAACAGCTACAAAGTCTCAATAAGGGAGCCGGTAGGATTTTGGAGTCTTGTTTTGATACTTATACCATGACAGTTATTGAAGGACATGATGGAATGGAAGAAATGAGTCCCAAATGTATAGTGACACTTTATTGGCCTCTGATGTGAGCTATACCATTTCTAAGACTCCACAGGCAGAAATCTCAACCTTATTCATTCATTTGTCCCTGTGGAATTGTGTCACCTGTATATAGGACATTTGAAACAATGATACGATGACAGATTTTAGGGGTGATGAGAGACTGATTAAATGTACTGGGGAAAGAGCTTTGTGTTGCATTTTGTCATAACTTGTATTAAAATGTCAAGACAGCAATTGTAAAGACCACTAAAAACATCTTTGCAAAACTATATTTTGAATATCTGACATATCTATACTGTTTTGGGAAATAAATGCAAAGAATTGAGCTACTAAAATCTGGAATTTAGACAACTGAGATAGTATAGCAACTGGAAAATTATTTTAGTTTTCTGAAGCCTCTCTTGGTTCTTTTTTCTCTTATCAGTCTATGCAAATACAACGAATGAACCAAACCTGTAAAAGTTATTTCCTCTCTCTCTCTCTCTCTCTCTCTCTCTCTCTCTCTCTCTCTCTCTCTCTCTCTCTCTCTCTCTCTCTCCTGTATTTTCAAGAGAAAATGATTAACATCGATTGGCAGAGCTCCCAAATTTTCAGGATCTACAAGGCAATTTTTTTCCATTTTGCTAATCAAAAGAGAAATTTATACCTAAATAACAAGATTCCATTATCATTAAAAATATGGTTTAAGTTAAAGTTAATGGTTAAATTATTGGTTAAAATTTCTCTTGAAAAGATAAATTGATCCTCTTACAATAACAGGATAATAATGGCTATTGGGTACATAAATTCATATTGTCCTTTAAATCTAAGCAATATTGAGTTGAAATAATATACAAAAAAATGTGATTGAAAGAAAAAAATCAGCTGTATACTTTTTTAATATTTCATTAAATTAAAAAGAATGAGAAGACAAAAATATGTTGGTGATATATCATAGTATTTCATGATTCTTTCAATGTGAAAGTGCTTTTCAGTATTTAATCCAGATCTTTACTAACTCTGTTTTGAGAAATATTGCTAGGAATACCCATAGTACTATAAAGCATGTGACTTATCAAAGTCCATTTCTGTTCTATGATTTTATAAGATATTCATTTGATTTCTCAAGGAGTCCTATGCTGTTCTACTGAACTAAAAAGAACCAATTACAAGACAGATATTTATAGAAAATTTTAAAATTTGGTAAAACTCTTTAGTTACCTTAATTTGAGATTCTCAATGACCTTGTAACAAGGAAAAACATATATTATGGATGTACATTTATATTTATGGCAAATGATGCTCAGAGATATTTTGTGATTCATTGCCACACAGTTGGTAAGCATAAGATCGGATTTGAATCTTTCTCATCTTTCTGGTCATTTTAATTTTTGTTAGATCCCATTAATAAGCGTGTATTAATCACATATTATGAGCCATGCACTGTACTTAGCTTGGGTATCCAAAAAGAAAAAAAAAGAAAAAGTATTTGCTCTATCAGACAAATTATTTTTAAGTATACTATTCCCATAATAAGGCAGGCAGCTAGGTGTTAAAGAGGGATACAACAGTTACCTTAGAGTTAGGGCAACTCATTTAACTTCTGCTTGACTTAGTTTCCCCATTTGTAAAAATGGGGATGATTACAGTATCTACCTCACATGGCTTCTGTGAAGATCAAATGAGATAATATATTTAACACAATTCTTGGCACATAAAAGGGACTATTTACATAAAATACTTATTCCTTTCCTCCCCTCCTCTTCCTGTAGTCTGACATTTGGCAAATAGTTTTATCCTATATTTTAATATGTGTGTGTGTGCACGCGTGCGCGTGTGCGTGTGTTGTATGTGTGTGTGTGTGTGTTTGTCCTTCATTGTTGAAGAAGACCAAGCCATTAGAGAAAAAATGACATGACTTGTACTTGACTTTGTTTGGAGTGAGGGAGGGCTGTGCAGGTCACCAGCCTCACTTCTCCTCCAGAGCCACCTGAATCCAGTGATCAGATATTCCTCAGGATGACTGCAGATGACCCAACATGAGACAATTGGGATCAAGTGACTTGCCCAAGGTCACACAGCTAGTGAATGTCAAGTGTCTGAGGTGAGATTTGATCTCAAGTCCTCCTGACTCCTGCATTGGTGCTCTATCCACTGCACCAGCTAGCTGGCCTTACATTTTAATACAATGTTGAGTTAAAGTTATTTTAGCTGAAGATGAATACAAGAAATATAATGAACCCACTCACAACAACTGCTGTTATAGTTATTGATGTAAAAGTTATTGTTGTTACAACAACTGTGGAACCAATTTATAAATGAAACCAGAAACATTTCCTAAGTAAAACCAAAACATTAGAACCAATATCAGGCTTCTATAAAATAATTCCTGTGTTAAGAAAATTAAACTTACTGCCCCACTTCCGTATAATTGTATATTCTTTGCTGGATTTTACTTACTTCTTTACACATTTTTCACAAAACATCAGTTAGAAAAGAAACAAAAGATATCACTTAGCTCTTCATAGGTCCAAAATATATTAAAAAAAAAACACAAAACTCTTAAGGATTAAAAAAAAATATTCCTCCAAAGTTTTAACCCAGTCTACATTAAAAAAAAAAAAGAAATATTCATTCCCTTCTGGCAGCTCTGAAGGTCATGGTGCTGATTCTCTATGCATTAGTAGCCTGAGGAAGGGCTGAATCTGGGCTATATATTTTTCTCTCTATTTTAATTAAATTTCTAACCCTATCACCGTTTTGACCTCATGCAAGTCCATAATAAGCACAGTTGGTATAGGTAGGGATTATAGCTTTTAAATTTGTCCTCAGGATGTGATCTCTTTATTAGTGAAGACACATAGCCACAAAAGGGATTTGTTATTCATATTTCCTGAAGCAATATTGTTTATAAATAGAAGCAGGAGTAGATATGCAAACTTTTGTTGCCACTTCTGTGAAATTAAACTCAAACCCTACCATGAAGGGCAATTTTAGACAACTAGAGTTGATATTAAGTAATGAATATTAAAACAAATAGAAAATTATTGCTGTTTCCTCATTTTCAGGTGTGTTTGATTGTAAGCCCATTTGAAGTTTTCTTGGAAAAGGTACAGGAATGGTTTGCCATTTTCTTCTCCAGCTCATTTTACAGATTTTAAAACTAAGATAAATAAGTTTGAATGACTTGGGTAGGGTAAAAATAGCCTTTAAGTGTCCAAAAGCAATTTTGAATTCAAGAAGATGAGTTTTCCTGACTTTAGGCCCTGAACTGATTCTCCTACATGTCATGTAAAGAACAATGTTGCTATTTTTTTTTAACTTTTATTGAATTTTATTTTTTTATTTAACTTTTTACATTCATTTTCACAAAATTTTGGGTTCCAAATTTTTTCCCCTTTTCTCCCCTCCCCCCACTCCAATAAACCAAGCATTCTAATTTTCCCTACCACGAATCGGCCCTCTCTTCTGTCATCCCTCCCTTCTCTTGTCCCCATCTTTTCTTTTGTCCTGTAGGGCCAGATGACTTTCTATTCCCCATTAACTGTATTTCTTATTTCCTAGTAGCAACAGCAATACTCAACAGTTGTTCCTAAAACTTTGAGTTCCAAATTCTGGGGAGAATCCCTCCCTCCCCACCTATTCCCTTTGGGAAGGCAGGCAATTCAATATAGGCCATATCTGTGTAGTTTTGGAAATGACTTCGATAATAGTCGTGTTGTGTAAGACTAACTGTATTTCCCTCCATCCTATCCTGCCCCCCATTGTTTCTATTCTGTCTTTTGATCCTGTCCCTGCCCAAGAGTGTTGACTTCAAATTGCTCCCTCCTCCCATTGCCCTCCCTTCCATCATTCCCCCCCCTTGCTTATCTCCTTCTCCCCCACTTTCCTGTATTGTAAGATAGGTTTTCATACCAAAATGAGTATGCATTTTAATCCTTCCTTTAGTCAAATGTGATGAGGGTAAACTTCTTGTTTTTTTTTTTTTTCACAGCTCTCCTCTTTTTCCCTCTACTAAAAAGTCTCCTGCTTTCCTCTTGAATGAGATATAATTTACCCCATTCCATTTCACCCTCTTTCCTCCCACTACATTTCTCTCTCACCATTTACCTTAATTTCTTTTAAGATATGGTCCCATCCTATTCAATTCACTCTGTGCTCTCTGTCTCTGTATGTGCATGCATGTTTGTATGTGTGTGCACATGCATGTGTGTACGTGTGTGTGTGTATGTGTGTGTGTATAATCCCATCAACTACCCAGATACTGAAAAATTTTAAGAGTTACAAATATTGTCTTTCCATGGAGGAATGTAAACAGTTCACTTTTGGTAAGTCCCTTATGACTTCTCTTTGCTGTTTACTTTTTCATGCTTCTTCTCATTCTTGTGTTTGAAAGTCAAATTTTCTTTTCTGCTCTGGTCTTTTCATCAAGAATGCTTGAAAGTCCTCTGTTTCATTGAAAGACTATATTTTCCCCTGAAGTATTATATTCAGTTTTGCTGGGTAAGTTATTCTTGGTTTTAGTCCTAGTTCCTTTGAGTTCTGAAATATCCTATTCCATGCCCTTCGATTCCTTAATGTAGAGGCTGCTAGATCTTGTGTTATCCTGATTGTATTTCCACAATACTGGAATTGTTTTTTTCTAGCTGCTTACAAGTTTTTCTCCTTGGCCTGGGAATTCTGGAATTTGGCCCCAATGTTCCTAGGAATTTTGCTTTTTGGATCTCTTTCAGGTGGTGAACGATGGATTCTTTCAATACTTATTTTTCCCTCTGGTTGTAGAATCTCAGGGCACTTTTCCTCGATAATTTCATGGAAGATGATGTCTAGGCTCTTTTTCTGATCATGGCTTTCAGGTAGTCCCATGATTTTAAATTGTCTCTCCTGGATCTATTTTCCAGGTCAGGTGTTTTTCCCAGGAGATATTTCACATTCTCTTCCATTTTTTCATTCTTTTGGTTTTGTTTTGTGATTTCTTGGTTTCTCAGAAAGTCATTAGACTCCATCTGCTCCATTGTAATTTTGAGAGAACTATTGCCTTCAGTGAGCTTTTGAACCTCTTTTTCCATTTGGCTAATTCTGCTTTTGAAAGCATTCTTCTCCTCATTGGCTTTTTGAACCTCTTTTGCCAATTGAGTGAGCCTATTTTTTCAAGGTGTTATTTTCTTCAGCATTTTTTTTGGGTCTCCTTTACCAAGGTATTGACCTGTTTTTCATACTTTTCTTGCATCTCTCTCATTTCTCTTCCCAGTTTTTCCTCCACCTGTCTAACTTGATTTTCAAAATCCTTTTTGAGCTCTTCTATGGCCTGAGCCCACCAGACATCCACCTGGGATGTCTGGGATACAGAGGCCCCGCCCTCCATGTCTTTCCCTGATGGTAAGAATATTTCCTCATCATCAGAATTGAAAGGTGGGAAAATCTGCATCCCATCAAAGTAGCTCTCTATGGTCTTATTTTCCTTCCTTTTTCTGGGCATTTTCCCAACCAGTTACTTGACTTCCGAGATTCCTCTGCACCCCCGCCTAGATCCACCCATTTAGTGCTTAGGATCTGAGATTCAAATGGGCTTTCCAGGACAGGTGTGGCTGCTATTCAATGTGAGCTTAAGTTCTGGTGCTGGGGTGGGGGCAGGGCTGCCTCCCAGGCTCAGTTCCCTCAGGGGGTTTATGCAGAGACCTTCAGTGATGGAGTGGGTGGGGGCAGGGCCGCCTCCCAGGCTCAGCTCCCTCAGGGGGTTTATGCAGTGACCTGAACTTCTGCCTGCCTGCTCGGGTAGTCTTGAGCTGCCGTTGCCTCTCCCACTCCCTCTCCCACTGCCTGCTGAGGGGACCCAAGTCACGGAGACACCCCGCTTCCCTCTCAGCCAGCTCAGACATCTCTCTCACTGACCTGTAGCATCTGTGGGCAGAGGGACCTTCGCGGCTGCTGGACATTCCATCCCTGAAGCCTGCTCAAATCCTCTCCTCTGGGGCCACCAAGGCAGCACAGGGGTGGGCTCCACTTTCCTGGGCGCAACGGACCCTGGGGACGGCTCTCCAGGGCTCTCTGGAACGAAAATCTTTTCCACTGTGTTTCTGCACTCCTTGCAGTGCTCCAGAGTTCTTCTTGTGGGGAGTTCTTCTTGCAGGAAATATATGGGCTGTAGGTTTGGAGTTAGCATACGTGAGTCTTTCTACTCTGCCATCTTGGTCCACCCCCCAATGTTGTTATTTTTTTTTTAAAGCCAACAATCATTAGCTTTTCAAGGGTTTAAATGATAGCAGACTAAGCTGAGGTAATGAATCAGTGCTTTTATAAACACGCACACACACAAACGCACACACACACCCCTTAATGCTTGTATTACCTTTATTGAGTCAGATCATATCCCTATATCTCATTTTTCCAACGTGTCAAAATAAGGAAATTAGATAATTTCTAAGGTCTCTGTTAGCTTCAAAGTTGCAGATATTTTAATTGCTCTTTAGTTTGGACACTTTCTAGGTTTTCAATTATTCAGGTAATGTTCTTGGAATCCTTTGTATGTACATAATATTCTAGATGACTTATGTTAACAAGTGGAGCTTGAACTTAGGTTAGGGTAATAGGTTGAAGTAGAAATGATGCTAAATTGGGAATGATGAAAACCTGAGTCACAGTTCTGCCTCTGACATTGACTAGATATGTGACTATGGCCAGGTTCCTCATAACTTCAACTTCCTCTCCTCTGAAAGTGATAATAATATTGGAGTGTCAACCTCATGAAATTTCTATGCAGATTAAATGAGATAATGTATGTATCAATATCTGGCACTCCTGAAAATTCTGTATGTTTTTGAGTGATCATTATGTTATGATGTATTATTTAATTGCTCCAAGGTTGGCATATTTTTGATACATAGAAGTATGTTAATGCTTTATTCTTCTATTATTTATCCCCCCTACACTTAACATATATCTGTCCAATTATACATAAGGAAATGTTTTCAACATTTCCTTTTATAAGACTTTGAGTTACAATTCTTTTCTCCCTCCCTCACTCCTCTCTTCCTACCCATGATAACAAGTAATCTAATATAGACCATACATGCACAATCATATTGATATTATTTTCACATTAGTCGGGTTGTGAAAGAAGGTTCAGAACAAAAGGGAGAAAAAACATGAGAAAGAAAAGAAAGAAATTAGAAAATTTCAATATGTATTTGGACTACATGTTTCTTTCTCTTGATGAATCTTTTGGAATTGTCCTTGATCATTGTATTGCAGAGAAGTCAGTCATAGTTAATCATTGAAAAATGTAGTTGTTACTATGTACAGTGTTCTCCTGTTTCTTCTCACTTCCCTGAGCATCAGTTCATGTAATTCTTTTCAAGGTTTTTTTTTTTTTTTTCTAAAATCTGCTTGCTCATCATTTCTTATAGCACAATAGTATTCCATACATTCCTATACCACAGCTTGTTCAGCCATTCCCCTCAATTTCCAATTCTTTACCAGCACAAAAAGAGCTGCTCGAAATATTTTTGTACATATGGGTCATTTTCAGTTTTTAGTGATCTCTTTGGGACACAGATCAAGTAATGGAATTGATAGATCAAAGGCTATACACTATTTTATAGACCTTTTGGCATAATTCCAAGTATATTTTTAGCACTTTAAGGAAATAAGAACCACTGTCTCCTCAAAATCTGAAGGAATAAAGTGCTAGCCTGGGCTATCTCTTTCTCTGCATTAAAGTAGCTGCTCTAAATGCCAACAGAACATTAATTCATTGCATATTCTGCTAAGGACAACTGAGTTGTCAAAACAGTTTTCAATTCTGGAAGTTGCAAACAAATCTCGGGAAATAGAAATGCTACATATTAAGTCATCAAAATCCAGTTTGAACAAGGAAACTGAAGCTATTGTAATAAAAAGGCATTATTAGTCATAGTCCTTTCATAGAAAGGCATGCACACATAAAACAGGGATATGAGCAAAAGGTGTCTGGTCAAAGGGAAAAGAAGTCATTGATGTGCCAAAATTGTTTTAGATGGCCTGTTAATTTCTAATAACAGTGTTAAGAAAACTTTGTTATGATATTCCATCATTGTGGCTTATAACAAAAGCACAACTCTATAATATAACCTACAAATATCTAATTTGTTATGTATATTCCTATAATTATTTGAAAGCTAGTATTTACATTGTCTCTATTACATGAGTGAAGAAGAAGTAGGGTTTATTGAACAAAGAACTCACTTTGCAAAGGAGTACTTGAGATGGCTAATAATTATCTTCAACCTATAGGTACTACCCAGTGGCACAACTGACCCATACTCTATGACTACCTAACTTCTAGAGAGAGGATTTACATTCAAATCCTGACCTTGGATGTGTATATTTTAGTTTCCTTGGGAAAATTACTTGAGCCTCAGTTTTTACACATGTGTATGAAGGGAGTTTGACTAGATGGCAGCTGAGGTCACTTTTTCTTTACTTCTGTTATCATATGAATATCATTAGCTAAATAATAATAGTATAACAACTTACCTATATTTGCTTTGAAGTGATATGTAAAATACTATTGTACATGACTCTGACTTCTTTTTAACATATATTATTAAGTTGAATTGTGTCTGTTGATATTTAAAAAAATATTTCTTAAGTCTCTTTCAATTTAATCCTCTTCTTCTTTAAAAAAAAGCAGTGATTCTTATCACTGCATTGTTTATAGTGTTGGATGATGATGAATCTTTTTTTTCATTGAGGTTACTTTGTGTCTTTCCTTTTCTATCACTTTGAAATTTCAAAAGCTAAAATCTGAGCTCCCTGCAGATGAGATCCACACTTCTCATTTTTATTGAAGTTTCTTATCACAGATAAAATCTTTCTCTAGAAACTTCTCTATTAAAGGATTTTTCGCAAGAAAGATCAACAAAATTTTTTTCTTGATTAAAATAAGGAAGAGAAAAAAAAGAAATGGGAAATCCCAAGCCATATTTTACCCAGAGGTGGCCCTTTTCTTACTAAGATATTTTCTTTCCATAGTTATGAATAATTCTTGGGGGAAAGAGGGTGATTTAAAATTTCTCTTTTATATTTTCTCTTTATTGACTTCTATAGAGATATGCCACAGAAAAAAGTGGGGAGGGAAGGTAGGAAGATTAAAATAAACCTCAGAGTTGCTCATGTGCATAGTACTTATATACTTCCTTTTTCTTCAAAAAAATAAAATACAGTTGTCTACAGTTGCTACTACAGTGCTCAGCATATAGTGGATACTCAGCAAGTGTTGACTGACTGAATGATTGAGAAGTGAATTTGTAAACTACTTCCATTCTATATTGTAAAGTTTAATGGGATCAACTGTCTAAAATACTCCTGACTCTGTGGAACCTTTCTCCTCTGAGTTAGCAATTGAAATTTTTACATGATTGGTATAGGTTGAATTGCCATCCAATTGTCACCCAGCAGAATTACATGCAGGGGTGAGATGAGATTATATTTCATTTCCCAACTTTTTATATCCGTTCCATTTTGACTTCCTCACCATCTACAAGCCATGAATGCTGATTTCCATGATATGAGCCTCTATCCTCTAGGAAAAGTGCTGAAACTAGGAACTCATTTTCTCTACTACTCAGCTGCCCTTTCTATGAACAATTTCCTGGTGTGACCTAGAAGTTAAAAAGTTCTATAAATTCATACTAGTAAATCAGAGTAGGGTGGAAGCTAAGGATGATGAGCACAAAGTCCTATAGATTAATGAGATTTATTTCATCATAAATGTATGAAATTCTATTGATTTCAGAATTAATGATCTCACTTTTAACTCAATTTCTTAAAAAAGCATGAAAGAATTTTCTAAGCCACTCTCACTTTTCTGCAAGGCAGATTTGGGATATTCCCCTGATATTTAGGTTATTAGAACTTCCTGTACTTTAGAGACTGGGTGAAAATTAGAAACAATTAATTCTAGGGGAGTCCCAGTGTGTGTGCAGTTGCCTACACTTTTACTGGTTTATGAAGCATGGAGTGCCTTGTCTAAGAAAAGGTAGATAAAAGATTGTAATTTCATCTTGAATCTACTTCCCATATTTTGATTGTTCTTTGAATATGCAATAAGTAAGGAAGGTAACCCTCACAGTAGTGGGGAAATATTTAATACCCTTTTCTGTGCCAAACAGCAATGGCTGTGTATCTATCTGTTAATGACTCAAATATTGAGTACTAAAGCCCATAAATCGCTATGTACTAAGACATCAAAATAATTAAAATATTTATTGTATATGTCATATATAGCCATATAAAGAGAGTTCTATTCCAAAAACTGTGGAGGTCCAAAACCATATAAAACATAGTCTTTATCCATAGGCCTATAATTTCTAATAGGAAAGATGAAATATGTACATAAGGAGAAAGAGCTAAAAAAAGCAATATAGAATAAAATTCTAAAATAAGTGAAAGCAGTAGTGTTATTAATTTAAGTTAAATAAAATCGAAATAAATAATATAGTTGTAATTATGAAGTGGCTAAAAGTAAAGCATTTTTTACATTTATAAAAGGAGATAGACAAATGTTTACTAGAAAAATAAGTCTTCATTAAAGAGAGATTGAAAATATATTAAACGAAGAGGAGAATATGAAAGGGTAGAGAGGAACACGTAGATTCAGCAGAAGTGGTATTATGTAGCCAGCAATACAAATATTCTAGGCGAGAGACAGATGTCAGGGCTCCAATTTCACTCTCATTTTGCACTTAAGAAACTAAACTTGTTATGGCCACTATACCTCCATAAATCCACTGTTTTAGGAATACAGTAAAACCTCATTCTGAGACTCTGTTTGTCCTGAAATTTGTTCATATTCTAAAGGGAATTTTCCCATAGGAAATAATGTAAAATCAGATGATCAATACTACATCCCCAAAAATATTCATATAAAACAATTATTTCTAATTTTAAGTGTTTTGTCCCCAATGTGTCTGAAATACAATAGCAATCATTAGGAAATAATATAAACTAAAAATAGAATAAATTGACCTCCATTTTACCTTTGAGAAGGGTCATGGCTGGCATAAGAAAGATGAAAAGGAGGAGAAGGAGGAAGGGCTATTGTTTGGAAGGAGAACGTCCTATGAGATCATCAGAGATTTCAACATCAGGAGTGTTCTCTCTTATGCTGCTTTCACTAAAACTAAGACTAACACTACTGCCTTCACTTCTTTTTCATTTTTTAAAATCACTTTCATGTTTTGACTCACTGATTTTTTATCTTTATGTTCTTCACTTCTGACTAGGAATCTATCTAATTGACACTTGTTTTGATTTTTTTTATTCATAATGTCATGGAAATGTGACATTGCCTTATCATTAAAAATATTCATGGCTCTCATAGCTACACCTTTATTTAGATGATGTTTTAGAACAAAAATTTTTATATTTGTACTTTGAATTTTTGTTCATTCTGCAAGACAAATTTTGCAAAAAATTTTCTCGTGCAGGGAAGCATGTGTAACCAGGTTACTTGTAAACCGAGGTTCAATTGCATTATTCTATTGTTACTGCTACCGCTGTTCCTTCACTCTCCTCTGACTCTGAATGACCCCATTTGGGGTTTTCTTGGCACGGGTGTTGGAGTGATTTGCCATTTTCTTCTCCAAATCATTTTACAGATGAGCTAAACAGGATTAAATGACTTGCCCAGGGTCATAAATATAGTAAGTATCTGAAGCCAGATTTGAACTCAGGAAGATTAGTCTTCCTGCCTTCAGGCACAGCATTGAGTGGGTATCTGCCCACTCAAGAGTTACTGTGTAAAAATAAATCAGAAGGGGCTAATGTTAGAGAAAGGAAAACAAATTAAGGCATGAGATAAGGAAGGTCTGAATCAAATGGTGGGAGCTAGTATGGAAATCATAAAGTTTAATCTTGAAAGTATTTTCAAAGTAAAAAAAAAAATAAGCTTATGACTAATGAATGGTCAAGGATAGTGGAGAGTAATAACAGATAATGTCAACATTTTTGTCCTGAGATTCTTGTTATTAGAAAACGATAAAATTGGAATGGAAGGTTGGTATTTTTAGAGAATCTAGAACATTTTGGAATTTTTCATTGTGAGAGGAGGTGATAAACCAAGTTTTAGATATGCAGCATTTAACATTATGGTGAAATATTTAGATGAAAATAACATACAGAACATTCAGAAATAAGTTAATATAGTTGGAGTTAGCCACTGATTTTGCTGTCTTCTATTATTACCCTACAAAGATAAATATAAGTGCATAAATGCTTCTCTATAAAGATTCTGAGCGAGGTCACAGCCTTAACAATGCTCACGCATAAAAAAAAAAGTCAAGTCAGTATTCTTTTTTTTTTAATAAATTTATTTATTTAACTTTTAGCATTCATTTTCACAAAATTTTGGGTTCCAAATTTTCTTCCCATTTGTCCTCTGCCCCCAGCCCAGGACACCAAGCATTCTAATTTTCCCTTTCACCAATCTGCCCTCTCTTCTCTCATCCCTCCCTCCCTTCCTTTGTCCCTATCTTCTCTTATGTCCTGTAGAGCCAGATAACTTTCTATTCCCCATTACCTCATTCCTCATTTCCTAGTAGCAAGAACAATACTTAACAGTTGTTCCTAAAACGTTGAGTTCCAACTTCTCCCCATCTCTCCCTCCCCACTCATTCTCTTTGGGAAGGCAGGCAATTCAATATAGTTTTGCAAATGACTTCCATAATAGCCGTGTTGTGTAAGACTAACTATGTTTCCCTCCATCCTATCCTGCACCCATTGCCTCTATTCTTTCTTTTGATCCTGCCCCTCCCCAAAAGTGTTGATTCAGATTGTTCCCTCCTCCCATTGCCCTCCCTTTCATCACCCCCCACCCTGCTGATCCCCTTCTCTTCCACTTTCCTGTATTGTAAGATAAGTTTTCATACCAAAATGAGTGTGCATTTTATTCCTTCCTTTAGTCGAATGTGATGAGAGTAAACTTCATGTTTTTTTCTCAGCTCCCCTCTTTTTCCCTCCACTAAAATGTCTCCTACTTGCCTCTTCAGGGAGCTGAATAAACAACCCCATCTCAGAAAAAAAAGATAGAACAAGTCATCAGTGAATTCCCTAGGAAAAAATATCTAGAGCCGGATGGATTTACAAGTGAATTCTATCAAACACTTAAGGAACAGTTAATTCCAATACTATATAGACTATTTTTGAAAATTGTGGAAGAAGGAGTCCTCTCTAATTCATTCTATGATACAAATATGGTTTTGATACCAAAATCAAGAAGAGACAAAATAGAGAAAGAAAATTATAGACCAATTTCTCTAATGAATATAGATGCAAAAATTTTAAATAAAATTTTAACAAAACAAGTACAGCATCTCATCAAGAGAATAAGGCATAATGATCATGTAGGATTCATACCAGGATTGGAGGGCTGGTTCAGTATTAGGAAAACTCTTACCATTATCGATCATATCAACAGAAGTCACATGATTATCTCAATAGATGCAGAAAAAGCGTTTGACAAAATCTAACACTAATTCTTATCAAAAATACTGGAGAACAGAGGAATAAAGGCAACTTTCCATAATATAATAAGCAGTATTTACCTAAAACCTTCAGCAAGCATTATATGCAATGGGGATAAGCTAGATGCATTTCCAATAAGATCAGGGATGTCCTTTATCACCACTGCTATTCAATATGGTACTAGAAATGTTAGCTGTAGCAGTTAGATAAGATAAAGAAATTGAAGGAATAAGAATAGGCAAAGAAGAAGCTAAATTATCACTCTTTGAAGCTGATATGACGATATACTTATGGAATCCCAGAGATTCAAGTAAAAAACTACTTGAAATAATAAACAACTTTGGCAAAGTTGCAGGTTACAAAATAAACCCACACAAATCTTCATTCCTATATATTAGCAGCAAAGTCCAACAGTAAGAGATAGAAAGAGAAATCCCATTTACAGCTAGGGTAGACACCATAAAGTACTTGGGAATTTACCTGCCAAAACAACCCAGGGAGTATATGAAGATAATTACAAGACACTTTTTGCACAAATAAACTCAGATTAAAGTAAGTGGAAACACATCAGTTGCTCATGTGTAGGCTGAGCTAATATAATAAAAATGACAATTCTACCTAAATTAATTTACTTATTTAGTGCCATATCAATTAAACTATCAGATAATTATTTTCTGGAGCTAGGTAAAATAATATCCAAATTCATCTGGAAGAACAAAAGGTCCAAAATATCAAAGGGACTAATGAAAAGAAATGCTAGGGAAGGTGGCCTAGTGCTACAAGATCTCAAATTCTACTATAAAGCAACAATTATCAAAACCACTTGGCACTTGCTAAGAAACATAAGGGTAGACAAGTAGAACAGATTTGGCACCCAAGACAGAGTAGGCAAGGAATATATCAACCTCCTGTTTGATAAACCTAAGGACCCCAGCTTCTGGGATAAGACCTCACTGTTCGACAAAAATTGCTGGTAAAATTGGATACCAGTGTGGCGGAGATTAGGTATGGACCCATGCCTGACATTGTACACAAGAATAAAGTCCAAATGGGTACATGATCTAGGTATAAAGACTGATACCATGGATAAACTGGAGGAGCAAGGAAGTGTATTTATTAGATTTATGGAGAAGGGAAATTTTTTTTTTTTTACTGAAGAAGGGGTAGAAAGCATTATGAAGTGCAAGATGAATAATTTTGATTATATGTAACTGAAAGGTTTTTGCACAACCTAACCCAATGCAACCAGAATTCGGAGGGATGTAGTGAATTGGGAAAGAATTTTTACAGCTAATCTCGGGGATACAAACCTCATTTCTAGAATATATAGTGAACTGAGTCAAATGTACAACTATACAAGTCATTCCCCAATTGATAAATGGTCAAAGAATAAGAATAGGCAATTTTCAGAAGAAATTAAAGCTATCTATAATCATATGAAAAAATGCTCTAAATCACTTTTGATTACAGAGATGCAAATCAAAACAACTCTGAGTTACCACATCACACCTATAAGATTGGCAAACATGACAGAACAGGAAAATGATGAATGTTGGAGAGGATGTGGGAGAGTTGGAATACTAATTCATTGTTGATGGAGCTGTGAGCTCATCCAGCTATTCTGGAGAGTGGTTTGGAACTGTGCCCAAAGGGCTATAAAGATGTGCATACCCTTTGACCCAACAATATTGCTACCAGGACTATATCCTTAAGAGATCATAAAAATGGGAAAGGGTCCCACATGTATGAAAATATTTATAGCAGCACTGTTTGTAGTTGCCAAAAACTGGAAATCAAGGGGATGCTCATCATTTGGGGAATGGCTGAATAAGTCATATTATATGAACGTATTGGAGTACTGTTGCACCATAAGAAATGATGAACAAGAAGATTTCAGAGAGGCCTGGAAGGACTTATGTGATCTGATACTCAGGTAAAGGAGCAGAACCAGGAGAACTTTGTGCACAGCAATGACCACACTGTGCAAGAGTTTTTTTCTGGTTGACTTGGAACTTCGTAATAACTCAAAAATTTAAAAAGAAAATAATTCCCAATGGTTTTCTAAGGTAAAATGCCTTCCACACTCAGAGAAAGAACTATGGAATTCATCTGCAGAATGTAGCAGATCATGTTTGTTTGTATGTGTGTGTCTCTGTGTGTGTGTGTATTATGTTTTGATTTGTTATAAGATTTCTTCCATTTATTTTAGTTCATTTACACCACATGACTGTAGTGAAAGTATATTCAATAGAAAAATATATATAAAGCCTATATAGAAATGTATGCCTTCTTAGGGAGGGAGGGGAGGGAGTAGTTTTATGGTAGAGATTGTAGAACATTAAAAAAATTAATTAAATAAAAAAATAAATTCTCTAAAATGATGAAAATAATGGCATTTTATATCTCTCTGCATGGTACTTAATATTTCTGAGAGTTCTTCGATGTGCATTTTCTCATTTCATATATACATAACAATATGAAATGATGAGTATATTTCACTTGCAAAAAGAAATTATTAATTTTTCTGTGTAAAAGAGAAACATTATTTTATAAAATTCTGTGAAGTTAATTCAAGCTAAATTCCATGTAAAATGTTTTAGTTTCCTAAGTCAAAAATAAAATATAGCTAAGTTATTATCTTACAGTTATTATTTACTAATTTATGAGAGTTGAAAGTCAATTGTTTTGATTTTGCTTCTTTGTTTTTTCCAAAATTGTAGGATTGGGAGATCTTTATAGATCCCTTTTAAAAAAATTACACAAATACATTTTATAGATAGATAGATATGGATACAGACATGTGTTTGTATACTGCATATAAACACACACATTCATGCGTAAATACATGATCAATATTTTATTAAGTGTCCACTAAATGCAAAGCATTTTTCTAAGTACTGAAGATACAGATAAGAAAAATAAAGATAATACTTGTACTCAAAGAGCTTACTATCTAATAGGGAAAGGCAATATTTTAATAGTAAACACCCTAATATACCCAGGAGGACCTACTATCACAGATTCTTAGACCTAAATTCATAAAAGGAAAGACAACTTTTGAGGAGTTAGCAATCACTTTAGTCAAGCACAGATATCAGAGAAAGCCAAAATCAAAATTTCAGAGAAATCAAAAATCAAAACACAGCACTTCCAAACTGCTTGACCATTAACATATGTGTATCTTTACCAGAGAGAGAAGCATCAACACCTGTGTGTTCATAAAGCAGGAGGGAGAGGCTTAGTACCTTCCCAGAGTTTCATTTGTCAAATGACCTTCCAAAAGCTAAGTCCCAAAGAAAAACCTCACCCTCAGAGTATTTATACACCTTTTGGAGCCAGAGGGCATAACCCTTTCATCAAGTGCCTCAAAAAAAAGAAAAAATTATTTGGGACCCTCCTACAAAACAACTCCCCTAATCAAGCTTCCCTCAATCAGCATCTTCCATATCCATCAATGAGTAAGAAAGAGTCTCCTGAATCCCATTCAAATAGATACAGAATTTCTTTCAATTGGCTTTTAGTTTTCTGTGTTCAGAAGTGCTTGTTAGATTATCTCATGCTCTACCATTGTCACTAGTGTTGTTTTTGTTGTTTTTTCTACCTATTGTGTTGATCGAGAGACTATAATTCTCAGGTTGTCTCTACACAAATCTGGTTGAGATCAGTATATATTGCTTGAGAAAATAGCATATTTTCATGGTTTAAATGTTATTGCTTATTTATTTTTAGCAGTTCTTTAATAAAACTTTGAATTCCATCTCTTTCTCCCCATGCTCCTGTTCTCCTCCCTCAGCCAAGCAATGGCAAGCAGTATGCTAACAACTGTTCATGTGAAAGCAACCAAATATCTTTCCATGTTAGTCATGTTGCAACAATAAAGAAAGGAAAAAAAATACAAATGTCATTTTGTACTCATTTTCTCTCTCTGGAGATGAATATTATGCCAATATATGTATTGAATTCTTACCCCCAAAGATTGGAACTTTGGGTTCATGGGTTATTACGATCATATAATATTGCTTACTTTATTTATTCCAATTATCCAGCCCTCTTTTTCTTGGCTACTATTAGATTGCTTTTATGAGTTATACTTGTTATATAGTTTAAAATCTTCTACTACTACGGTGCCTTTTATCACTTTTTTCTCATGGGTTCTCCTGGTATTCTTGCCCTTTTATTCTTCCAGATTTATTTTATAATTTTTCCTAGATTTACAAAACCATCCTTTGGTAGTTTGATTGGTATGACACTGAATGAACAAATTAATTTATGTAAAATTATCATCATTGCCATCTATATTTGGACTATCCATGTTCAATAATCTTTCTCCAACTGTTTATATCTGCTTTCTTTCTGAGAAAAGTGTTTTATAACTGTGTTCATATAGTTCTTGCATTTGTCTTGGTGGGTAGAATCTAAAGTATTTTATATTATCTGCAATTATTTTGAATGGAATTTCTCTTTCTGCTGAGTTTTGTTGATAGTATATAAAAAAGTTTAGTGATTTATGTGGACTTATCTTACATTAGTATTTTTAGCTGATTCTTTAAGGTACCCTAAGTGTACTGCCATATCATCTGCATAGAGAGATAGTTTTGTTTTCTTAATGCCTATTTTTAATTATTTCATTTTTGTCTTATTTCTAGAGCTAACACTTCTAATACAACACTGAATATTAATGTGATAATAGATATCCTTACATCATCCCTGATTTTATTGAGAAGACTTCTAGATTATGTTTGCTATAGATAATGATTGCTCTTGGTTTTAGATAAATACTGCTTATCAGCTTAAGAAAAGTTTCATTTATTCCTATGCTTTCAAGTGCTTTTAATAGGAACTGTACTTTGTCAAAAAGCTTTTTCTACTTCTGTGGAAAAAAAATCAGATGGTTTTAAAAATGTTCTTTATCATTGATATGATCAATTATGCTTGTAGTTACAAAATATAAGGACATTTTTTCTTGATGTTTGCTAGAAATATCATCTATATCCTTTCTTTGATCTTGACTTTTGGGAAGCTCACAAATTCTTAAATTATCTCTTCTCAACCTTCTTTACTGGTTAGTTGATTTTCTGATGAGATATTTCATAATTTCTTCTAGTTTATTGTTCTCTTGACTTTTTTTTCTTCATGTTTACTGGAGTTACTGGCTTCCCTTTGCTCAGTTCTAATTTTTAAGAAATTATATTTTTCAGTGAATGTGCCTCTTTTACTATTTGCCAATTCGCCTTTCTGAGGAGTTTTCTTCACCAAGCTTTTGTGACTCTTTTACCATTTGGTAAAATCTGTTTTTTTATTTATGCCTTTTTGTTCTTCTTTTATTAAGGTATTAATTATCCTTTAATAATTTTGGTTATTAAATATCCTTTAATTACCATTCTCATTACTTTTTCTAGTGTTTCTTCTACTGCTCATCTCATTCTTTATCTTTTCCATGAATTCTTAGTGGGGTTGTGTCAAATTTGGATTTTTTTTTTGTGGCTGTTTGCATATTGTTGACTTTATGCAAGTTTGTATCTTGATCTTCCCTGTCAGCATGGCAACTTGTTTTTGTCAGGTTCTTTTGTTGTTGCTTTCTCATTTTTCTAGACTTATTCTTGACTTTATATGCTATGTTAAACTTGATTTCTGCAGATATGGATGTGGGAGGCACTGTCACAAGATTTATACTTTTTTGTCCTGCATTTTCAAAGTTAGTTCTGGATATCTGTATGTTTTGAATGTTTCTAAGTTGGTGGGATCAAAGGAGTGATGTAGTCACTTTTCTCTTTGTCTGGACTCTAGTTTTTACCCAGGATAGGTCTCTACTCCACTGTCATCACAATTGGTAGTACTCTTCCAACTGGAACTGGGCCCTTACTCTCTGCTCTAGAATTGTAACTAGATCTGCTACATGTAGCCACAAGCACTCATGCTCCATATGAACAATGAAGATGAGGACATGTGCCAGATTCTTTACTCAGTGTCAGCAAAAGATCCTCTAAAATTTCTTTCTAACTAGTTGTTCGATTGTTTTCCTTCCTTAAACTGAAAGCTTGCCGTTGTGTTGATGCTGTTGTACTCATATCCAAGGCCCTACACTGATGTTACTATTGAGTAAATTCTCTGCTAGGTCTCACCTTGGTGTCACATTCTTTCTGCTGTCTCCTAAATTGTATTGGACTAAGGAAATGCCTCATCCTGATGTTTTGATTTCTATGGTACTCCAGAAAATTATTTGAGTCATTATATTAAAGTAGTTGGGTTAAAAAATGTTAGAATTTAACTGAGTTTCTGCCTCAACTCTGCTATCTTTTCTCTGTCCCTTATGGAGCATATTTCCATTTAATTTTAATGATTTATTTTGCTTCTCTTCTGTGAATTTGTCCTTTACTTTTCAGTACTTGCATTTGCCTCTTTTTTTGTTTGTTTCTTTGGGAATATTTGTCATCTTAAAAAAATAATCTCAAGATAAGCATGCTATAGTTCCATATTCTTAAATTTAATGGGATTTGAGAATTTATCAAGTATTGTATTATTTCCTTTGTTTAAAACATCATAGAGGCTGGTACACATTTACTAGATTAGAAGTCATTGCATTCTACTGTTAATGCTTTCTTTCTTCATTATGTTAGTGGTCCAAGGTCAAGGTCTTTGATTTTCTTGCTCTTGAGATCATTGGAAATTTTAGGCCTTCTCCCCATATTTTTCTGCTATTATTCAATTTCTACCTCCCTGCCTTGTGATGGTGGTTTTTCTCATACTAGATTTCAAAGAAGGCTAGCCTCCTCTCTTTCTGAGCAATTCATGCTTAATCCAGCCTGAGTCTCTGATCAACTGTCTTGTTTTGGGAAAGAACTGGCCCCAGCTATGTGCTGGACTTCTTTTCCTCAGGCTTAGTGAAATGCCACAGTGTCCTCACTCATTGTATCTTGTCCCAGTATCCTGTTTCACTCCCTTTCTTCCTCACCTCTCTGATCTGGTACCAGCAATTCAGATATTTTCTGTGATCGATTTCACCAGATTGAATCCGTTAAGCTTGGGGAGAACAGGGTAGGACCTGGGTTTGTGTGTTTAAGCAGTGTTTGAAACTCAAATGTATATTTAATTATTTTAATTGTGTTCTCTCACTCTTCTGCAGGGACCTTTTGCACCACAGAACACTTCCACCATACTGACAGTTATAGCCCCAGCAAACTTTTAAAGTCTCAACACAGGATCTACAAAGCAAAGGGAAATAGAGCATTGGGGAGAGTATGAGATTGGGTTTGGCTTTAAATCCATAAGTCAGATCCTTAAATGTATTTGATCTTTAGGTTGGAAAGTACAGCTTTTCTGCCAGTACTGATGGAGGGGGTACTGAGTGCTCATTGTAAATTTCAGTTCATATTTTTGTTTTTCTTTCTTTTTTAGTTTTTACCTTCTTTTGTGTTGCTAGTGTCCTAAAACATGGAGAAAGTTAAAGTTGTTACTTTTTTTTTTAAATTTTTGGTGCATAACTCATGTTTTGGAAAGATTTAAAAGGTCATTGAGACCAGATAAAATGTTTAATCCTCCATCTTGATGGTAAGGTGGAAGCTTTCTTCTATGAGTCTTATGTAGAACACTCCATCATGAACTGTTCAATCTTTGCATCTAGCATTTTCCATGCCTGAAATACACTCTTACTCTCTATGTTTGTCATAGAATCTGTCTCATATCTCAAATAACAATATATGTACCACCTTTTACTTAAAACTTACTTAGAAGAAATTTTTACTTCCTTAAATTATATAACTATTTCCAAACATTGTATATGTCTGTATGTATATGCATATATGTGCCTGTGTATATATGTATGTTTTATCTATATGTATTTATATGTGATGTGTGTATGTGTATATATACATATGTGTGTATGTATATATGTATGTATGTGCATGTGTGTATCAAAAGAGAATTTACAATTATTCGATTTGAACTGACAATGATTTCCAGTTTGTTGAAAGGGGCTAAATTCAGGTCAAGAAATGCCAGATATAAGATTGGGTGGCAATAATTCTACTTTTCCCTCTATCAGACAACTTTGGCAGCATTAGAATCTTTCAGGCCCTGAGCCTGCCCTTGAGATTCTACCCTAAAAAAAGTAGCGACAATAGCAACCCAGAATTTTCCTCCAGATGTGTCATAGAGCCCAGCCATCATATCAAGTCTTACGCCACAAAGTAGTTTGAAAGATTCAGAAAAATAATTCACCATAAAATCTATCATGGTGACAGGGAAGGTCAATATACAAACACATAAAAGGAGATTTTTTCCAAAATATCTAAAAGCAGAGCCACAGAGAAAAGTATATCTTAGAATAAAATCAGTTCAAATTCATGAAATATTCATAACAAAAATATTTTAAACGAGATGAAATGCTTTTTTTTTTTAATAAATGAATCGATAGTGCTTGAGGGAAAAAATGGAAAGGAAATACGAACCAGGGAAGAAAGCATTAGAAAAGGAAATAACAACTTGGCACAAGAGATATAAAACTTTGTTCTAACAACAAACTGCTTGGGAATTGGATTGGCCAAAATGGAAACCAATGACTATATGAGGCAACAAGAAATATTAAAATAGAAATAGTGAAAATTATGGAAGCAAATATATAGTATAACATAACAAAAATAACTGACTTGAAAAACAAAGACAAGATGGCAGAATGAGAACAACTACTCACATAAGCTCTTAGAAAAACTCCTACAGATACCTCTAGAGAGAATCTGACAAAGTGTTGGAGGTGCAGAATCCCAGAGGGGATACACTGAGGCAGATGCACCGACCAGGACGGACTGGAAGGTTGACAGGAAGGACCCGTTATTCTGAGCGGTAGAATCCATGGCGTACGGCACAGCACATCCTGCCATGGCACAACCAAGCAGGCAGGACTCACGAGGGCCTCAGGCACTAGCAGCATGACAGAATGGCAGAGTGGAAGCCCAGGGTTGGAGACCAGTGGAACTGAGTGATAGTCGCAGAACCCCACATATCAGCCTCAGCCCCTCCTGAGACTTTCAGCGTGCAGATTAAACCTCTATAAGTCACATACTTGAATTTCTGGGAGTCAAAATGGCAGAGTGATCAGTAAATGCTCTTTCCCCTCCCCTTGTTGACCTCAAAAGAACCATAAAGTATTTCCCCAGAAAAATCCTGGATCACTACAATCAGTAGAAGGGGCAAAAAGTCTCATAGCACCTGAGGCTAGGAAAGTTGCTAAAGAATATTCCTCTTACTGTGGGGGAGGAATAAGTCAAATGGATTAAAAAACATACTCAAACAATATGTTGTTTTCAAGAAACACATCTCAAATGGGGGATGCACACAGTGTAAAGGTATAAAGGTTGGAGTGAAATATATTGTGCTTCAGCTATGAAAAACAGATGTAGAAAACCAGAGGTAGAAATCCTAATCTCAGAGAAAGCAAATGCAGAAATAGATCTAATCAAAAGAGGTAAGGAAACTACATCCTGCTCAAAGACACCACAGACAATGAAGCAATATCACTACTAAACATGTATGCTCCAAGTGAGGTAGCATCCAAATTCATAGATGAGAGGTTCAGGGAGTTGAAGGAAGAAATAGACAGCAAAACTATGCTAGTGGGGAACCTCAACCTTCACCTCCCTGAACTTGATAAATCCAACCTTAAAATGAACAAGTAAGAAATTAAGGAGGCGAATAAAACTCTGGATAAGGTAGATATGATAGATCTCTGGAGAAAACTGAATGAGGATAGAAAGGAATATACCTTTTCCCAGAGGTATATGGCACATATACAATGTACATATGACCATGTGCTAGGGCATAAAAGCCTCAAAATCCAGTGAGGAAAGGCAGAGAGAGTCAATGCATCCTTCTCAAATCATAATGCACTCAAAAATTTTTTTGTAATAAAAGGCCATGGGAAGATAAACCAAAAATTAATCGGAAACTAAATAACCTAATCCTAAAGAACAACAAATAATAGAAACAATCTAAAACTTCATTCAAGAAAATGATGACCTTATATCAAATCTTATGGGATACTGCAAAAGCAGTTATAAGGGGAAGTTTTATATCTTTAAGTGCTTACATGAATAAAATAGAGAAAGAGGAGATAAATGCCTTAGTCATACAGTTGAAAAAGCTAAAAAAAGAACAAATTGAAAATCCCCAAATAAATACCAAATTAAAAATACTGAAAAATGAAGGAGAGCTCAATAAAAATGGAACTAAGAAAATTATTGAACAATAAATAAAACTAATAGTTGATTTTATGAAAAAAAACCTAATGAAATGGATAAAAAAAATGAAATGAAATTTGATTTAAAAAAAAAGAAAACCAAATTACCAATATAAAAAATGAAAGCAGTGGATTTTCTCCAATGAGGAGAAAATTAAAACAATAACTAGAAATTATTTTGCCCAACTTTGTGCCATAAATTCGACAGTCTAAATGAGGTGGATGAGAATTTAAAAAACAAATGTAAATTGCCCAGATTAACAGAAGAGGAAGTTGAATACTTAAACAACCCCATCTCAGAAAAAAAAAAAAAAATTGAACAAGCCATCAATGAACTCCCTAGGGAAAAATCTCCAGGGCCAGATGGATTTACAAGTGAATTCTATCCAACATTTAAGGAATACTTAATTAGAATACTATATAGATAATTTGGGAAAATTGGGGAAGAAGAAGGTCTCCCAAATTCTTTTTATGATACAAATATGGTTTTGATACCTAAACCAGGAAGATTCCAAAGAGAGAAAGAAAATTATAGACCAATTTCTCTAATGCATACAGATGCAAGAATTTTAAATAAGATTTTAGCAAAAAAATATAGCAAGTTATCACAGATTAATACATTATGATCAGGTAGGATTCATACCAGGAGTGCAAGGCTGATTCAGTGTTAGGAAAACTATTAGCATTATCAATTATATCAACAAGACTAACAGAAAATACATGAATATCTCAATAGATACAGAAAAAAGTTTTTGACAAAATACAATACCCATTAAAAACTTTGGAGAGCATAGGACTAAAGGAAACATTCCATTAAATAATAAGCAGTATCTACCTAAAACCTTCAGCAAGCAGTATATGCAATGGAGATTAAGTTCGATGCATTTCCAATAAGATCAGGGGTGAAATAAGGATATCCATTATCACCACTATTACTCAAAATGGTACTAGAATCGTTAGTTGCAACAATTGGAGAAGAAAAAGAAATTGAAGGAATTAGAACAGGCAAAGAAAAAACTAAATTATCACTCTTTGCAGATGACATGATGATATACTTAGAGAATCCCAGAGATTCAATTAAAAAACTACTTGAAACAATAAACAACTTTGGCAAAGTTGCAGATTACAAAATAAACCCACACATATGTTCTATATTGCCATATATTAGTAACAAAAAAACAAAAGAAAGAGACAGAAAGAGAAATCCTATTTAAAGCTAGGGTGGAAACAATAAAATATTTGGGAGTTTACCTGCCAAAACAATCCCAGGGACTATATGAACACATTTACTAGACATTTTTACCACAAATAAAGTCAAAACTAAGTAAGCAGAAAAAACATCAGTTACTCTTGGCGGGGGAGGGGGGCATGGGGGGCTGAGCCAATGTAATAAAAATGACAATTCTACCAAAATTGATTTACTTATTTAATGTCATACCAATCAACTCTCAGATAATTCTTTTCTAGAGCTGGAAAAATAATATCAAAATTCAAATTGTCCAGAATATCAAGGGGACCAATGAAAAGAAATGCAAAAGAAGAGAAGGTGGCCTAGGGCTACCAGATCTCAAATTGTAGTATAAAACAGCAATTATGAAAACCACTTGGTACTGGCTAAGAAAAATAATGTTCGGCAAATGGAATAGGCTAGGTACTCAAGACACAGTAGGCAGTGAATATGGCAATCTACTCTAGGATAAACCCAAGTTTATCTGGGTAAGAACTCACTGTTCGATAAAATTACTGAGAAAACTGGATAACTGGCAGAAACTAGGCATAGACCCATTCCTGACACAGTACATAAGAATAAAGTACAAATAGGTACATGATCTAGGTATAAAGATTGATACTGTGGACAAATTGGTGGAGCAAGGAATAGTATATTTATCAGATTTATGGAGAAGGGAAGAATATCTAACTACATGAAAGATAGAAAGCATCATGAAGTGCAAAATGGATAATTTTCATTATACTAAACTTAAAAGATTTTGTACAACCAAACCCAGTGCAAAAAAGATTAGGAGGGAAGCAGAAAACTGGAATTTTTGCAACTAGTGTCTGTGATAAAGGCCTCGTTTCTAAAATACATAAAGAACTGAATCAAATGCACAAAAATACAAGCCAATCATCAATTGATAAATGGTCAAAGGAGATGAACAGAGAGTTTTCAGAGGAAGAAATTAAAGATAGCTCTAATTATATGAAAAAATGCTCTAAATCACTATTGATTAGAGAGATTCAAATCAAAATATCTCTGAAGTACCACATCACACCTATCAGACCAGCAAACATGACAGAAGAGGAAGATAATAAATGCTGGAGAGGATGAAGGAGATTTGGAATACTAATTCATTGTTGATGGGGCTGTGAACTGATCCAACCATTCTGGAGAGAAATTTCAAACTATGCCCAAAGGGTGACAAAAATGTGCATACCATTTGACCCAGGAATACAGCTTCTTGTACTGTATCCCCAAGAGATCATAAAAATGGTAAAGAGCCCACATATACAAAATTATCTATAGCAGCACTTTTTGTGGTGGCCAAAAACTGGAAATCAAGGGAATGTCCCTCAATTTTGAAATAGCTGAATGAATTACAGAATATGAATGTAATGGAATACTATTGTGTAAGAAATGATGAACCAGAAGACTTCAGAGAGGCCTGGAAAGACTTATATGATCTAATGCTGAGTGAAAGGAGCAGAGCCAGGAGAACTTTATGCACAGCAATGAACACAGTGCACAAAATTTTTTTCTGCTAGACTTGGAACTTTGTTGGAATGCAAGGACTTAAAAATATTCCCAATGATCTTTTAGGACAAAATGTTTTCCACATTCAGAGAAAGAACTAAGGAATTCAATCACAGAATGTAGCAGATCATTTTCTTTTGTATTACGATTTGTTTTGTTATATAATTTCTCCCATTCATTTTAATTCTTATGTACAGTGTGACTACAGTGAAAATGGATTTAATAGGAATGCATGTGTAGAAGCTATATAAAATTGTATGCCATCTCAGATAGGGATGGGGCAGGTAAGGGGGAGGGAAGGACAAAAAAAAATCTAAGTTATATGGTAGTGATTGTAGAACAATGAAAATAAATGAAATTAATTAAAATAAAAATAATTGGAACAAAGGAAAAACAAATTGTGAATTAAAAATAACAATTATTATACTACCTATTTTAACAGTGTAATAAAAAATGAGACAACATCTTATGTCAAGACACTTTTAGAGGAAAAAAACAAAGAATATCCAAATTTTTTAACACCAGAAAAAAAAGTGTAAATACACATATTCTGGAAGTCATCTCCTAAAAGAAAACCCAAAATAAAAAAATCTCAAGAAACATTATAGCCATAACCTAAATTTTCCAGATGAAAGAAAATATACTGCCCACAGAAAGGAACAATTCACATATCGAGAAGCCATAGTCAGAATCACACAAAGATTGCCATCTATTAATATAGGGAAGAATAAAACTTGGAATATGATATTACAGAAGACAAAGGATGTGGCCTTATATTCCAGAATAATTTATATAGCAAAAGTGAGTATAAGCTATAGGGAGAAATGAAATTTTACTGAAAGACTTCCAAACACTAGTGAAGTTCAGTTGAATAAAAACTTTGATGTTCATAAATAAGAGTGAAGATGAACATTAGAAGCTGAACAAGAATGGGTAACACAAAACTACTAAACAAAATAGAATATATTAAAGAAGAGAACCCCTGAACCCCATCATCATCAAGGGTAATACAGGGAGTCCAATGAGACAAGGCATGGAGTAGCTCTGCTTTGTATTCATAATATTAAGAAAAGGATAGAAAATTAAGGCAAGAAATTACACTGTGAGGAGGGAAAATTAAGGGAAAGTTAGGGAAAATATGTTATATATTCAGGTTGAGCAAGTAGATATTTATATAAAGAGGGGAAATTGGTGAGAAATGGCTGATATGTGAATCTCATACTCCTTTAAAGCAGTGAGAAGGAAGAATACAAAAGTAATGTTTAGTAGAGAAATATATTTCTCAATATGGAAATACGAGGAAAAGAAAAATCAGGGATTAGACAAAAGTTTGAGAGAGGGATTAGTCCCAAGCAAATTAAATTCTAAACATGCATGTGTGTCTGTGTGTGGTATATACACAATAAATACCTATATATATATATGTAATATACCCACACATATATGTATATATGTGTGTACATACAATGTGTATGCATAATTATATATGTATAAATGTATGTGTATGTATGTACATATATACATATATGATCCTTTCAAGGTGGTGAAAATTGTAAATAAAAGTATTGCCAACTGAAGTTGCAGTCATAAATTTGGGAATGTAGGAAGAAATATCATTTATGAATGTCATGGAATTCTATTATGATAAACTCTCATCAGAATAATAACCGAACACATTTCCAAAAAACTAATAGTGAACAATGCCTACCTAATGATAGAGTGATAAAAGTTTTACAATACAGAACTGGGAATCTCTCATTTTTATGTAACATGTCAAATTTAGAAAACCACATTATCAATATTGTACATGCTTGTGATGAGTTATTTCTTTATTGTCTACAAATGAATTATGTCTTTATTGTATACACATTTGATGAAAGGCAGTAAGAAGGGAGAGAAAGCAGATTTAGGATGATAAAAAGAAATGACATATTTAGAAATGTTGAAAACTCAGTCCAAAACACATCTATGAAGAATTCCAAAATCATGGAATTGCAGAATCTGAGCTCTGAAAATATCTCTAAAGATTATGTAATCCAACCTTAACAGAAATGATTTGTACATTTGTACATTTTGACTCAAAGTCTTTACTTGAACACGATCAATGAAGGGATACTTTATCTCCTCCTACAGTTGTTTTTTCTGCATTTTAACAGCTTTAATTGTTATCACTTCCCCCAATTTATATAGAGCCATAATCTTCCTTCCTCCTTCCTTCCTTCCTTCCTTCCTTCCTTCCTTCCTTCCTTCCTTCCTTCCTTCCTTCCTTCCTTCCTTCCTTCCTTCCTTCCTTCCTTCCTTCCTTCCTTCCTTCCTTCCTTCCTTCCTTCCTTCCTTCCCTTTTTCTCTTTCTTGTCTTCCTTCAATTCTGTCTCTTCTTTACTTTTTTGACTACCATGTCACAGTGCATACTTGTGTTGAGTTTGCATCCATCTCCTTTTCACACATTATTCTTTAGCCTATATTCTAGTATCACATAGAGCAAATCTAATTCTTCTTCCACATGACAACTTTTGAAAACTTTAAAAGCAAAAAATATGTTTTCCATTCCCTCCTTTCATTTGCTCTTCTTCAGGTTAAACATGCATAATCCTACTGTCCTAAAAAGTCCCCTGATCATCCTTATACATTTCCAGAGTCTGTAAACAAATATCATTTATATTATATAATTATAACTTCATAACTTTTTTATTATTTCTCTTTCATGGAATGTGGTGCTCAAAAATAAACAATATCACTTATGTACTTTCCCCTAGGGTTGAATATAGAAGTAATAACCTACAAAACCCTAGACATTTCCTTCATTTCTATTTACAGTTACATTTTCTTTTTTTAGTGGATATTATCTCGCAATTTTTTTTTTTACATTGAGTTAGCATTTACTCTTCTTTTGGATATTTCATATATAGTTGTAAATCAGTCATTAAATATGGTCTTGGAAGTCTCTTCTGTTTTATTTTTTTACTCCATCTAAATGAAATATAATTTAATTCTTTTCAATTTCTAACTTTAGCCCCTACTATGGAGCCTGAAAGATATGACCTTAGTAAAAGATGATAGATAGATAGATAGATAGATAGATAGATAGATAGATAGATAGATAGATTATAAATAAATGCACAGAAGTGTAGGATATTGGACAAGATTATCTCCTTAATTTTAAAGACAAAAAAAATGGAAATAGAGATAATGTTTATTTCCATAAGTAGCTACTATTCATGGTATTAGAGTAATATAACATCAGTTACAATAGAGATTTATCTTGTGACATATATATATATATATATATATATATATATATATATATATATATATAATAGATGTAGAAAAATTAGTATAAAGCCATTTTTTTGAGTAAGGAAAACCTGATGTTCATATGACTTGATCTTGTTTGAATTGATCAAATATGAATTTTTGAGCATTGAAGAGTAGAGGGTTAGTATATGCTCACAACACTCAAAAAAAAGAAAATTAAATTAGATTCATAGGACATTAACTAGAAGATTGTTCTATACAAATCTTTCTTTTAAAAAAAATTCCATTTACTTGATGTCTTTGCTTTTTATACCCTATTCATTTCTACAAAAACTACAATCGTCTGCTATGCACTGAGACTTCTCTTGAAAATTAATTATTAAAAATTAATTAATTTTTAGTTTTCAACATTAACTTCCACAAGATTTTGAGTTCTGAATTTTCTCTCCATATCTCCCTTCCCCCACCCCAAGATAGCTTGCATTCTGATTACTCATTTCCTGAATCTGCCCTCACTTCTCTCACACCTCTCCCTTCTCTTATCCACTTCCCTTCTATTCTCTTGCAAGGTAGATTTCTATATCTCATTGTCTTTATGCTTATTTCCCAGTTGCATGTAAAAACAATTTTTAACATTTATTTTTCTCCCCCTTCCTCCCTCCCCAAACATCCACATTGAGAAGGCAAGCAATTTCATATAGATTATACATGTGTAGTCATCCAAAAAACTTCCACAACAGTCTTATTGTGAAAGACTAATGATATTTCCCTCCATCCTATCCTGATCCCCCAATTTATCCTAGTTTCTCTTTTCATCCTGTCCCTCACCAAAATTACTTACTTCTGATTAGCCCCATCCTTTCATTTGCCCTCCTTTCTATCATCCCCCCTCTCTTATACCCTTCCCTATTAATTTTGTGTTTGGTAAGGTAGATTTTCATACCCAGAAGAGTGTGCACGTTATTCCTTCCTTAAGCCAAATCCAATGAGAGTAAGATTCATACTTTCCCTCTCACATACCCAGTGTTACCTTTCCTTGTAAAAGCCTTTTCTTGCCTCTTTTATGTGAGATATAATTTGCACTATTCTATTTCTCCCTTTCTCCTTCTTCCAATATATTCTTTTCTCACTACTTAAATTTATTTTTTAGATATCATCCCTTCATATTCAAATCATCTTCTGCCCTCTGTCTCTCTCTGTCTCTCTGTCTTTGTCTCTCTCTCTGTCTTTGTCTCTCTCTCTGTCTTTGTCTCTCTCTCTCTCTCCCTCCCACACACACACCCACACACACACACACACACGCACGCACGCACACACACAGAAATCCATATACGCATAATTCCTTCAACTACCCTAATACTGAGAAAACTCTCAAGGTTACAAATATTATCTTTCCATGTAGAAATGTAAACAGTTGAACTTTAGTAAGTCCCTTATGATCTCTCTTTCTTCTTTGACTTTTTATGCTTCTCTTGATTCTTGTGTTTGGAAATCAAATTTTCTATTCAGTTCTAATCTTTTTATCCAGAATGCTTGAAAGTCCTCTATTTCACTGAATGACCATTTCCCCCCTGAAGTATTATACTCAGTTTTGCTGGGCATGGTTTTAATTCTAGCTCTTTTAGCTTATGGAAGATCATATTCTAAGCCCTTTGATCATTTAATGTAGAAGCTGCTAGATCTTGTATTATCCTAACTGTGCTTCCACAATACTCAAATAATTTCTTTCTAGCTGTCTACAATATTTTCTCCTTGATCTGGGAACTCTGCAATCTGACTACAATATTCCTAGGAATTTTGCTTTGGGGATCTCCTTAAGGAGGTGATGAGTAGATACTTTCAATATCTATTTTTCCCTCCGGTTCTAGAACATCAGGGCAGTTTTCCTTGATAATTTCTTGAAAGATAATGTTGAGGTTCTTTTTTTATCATGACTTTTAGGTATCCAATAATTTTTAAATTGTCCTCCTGCATCTATTTTCCAAGTCAGTTGGTTTTTTTTAATGAGATATTTAATATTGTCTTCTACTTGCTCATTCTTTTTTTATAGTATCTTCATTTTTCATAAAATGATTAATTTCTATCTGCTCCATTCTAATATTTAAGGAATTCTTTTCTTCAGTGAGCTTTGGAACTTCCTTTTCTATTTGATCATTTCAATAATTCTTCTCCTTACTGGCTTTTGGATCTCTTTTGCCATTTAGATTAGTCTATTTTCACGGTGTTATTTCCTTCAGCATTTTCTGGGTCCCTTTTGGTAAACTTTATTCATTTTTCTTGATTTTCATACATCACTCTCATTTCTCTTCCCAAATTTTCCTCTACTTCTCTTGCCTATTTTCAAATCCTTTTTGAGTTCATTCATGGCCTGACACCAATTCACATTTTTCTTGGAGGCTTTGGATGTAGGAACTTTGACTTTGCTGTCTTCTGGTTGTATATTTGATCTTCCTCATCACCAAGTAATATTCTAAATCCTGTTTTTTGCTTTTTTTTTTGCTTTTTTACAGTTTTCCTCATATTCCCAGCCCATTATTTGACTTTTGAGATCTTTGTCAAAGTAGTTCTCTGCTTCCATTTGGGGTGGTGAGGCATGCTGCCAGCCACTTGATCCCCCCACAATCTGTGGGCCTAGAGCTCCAGAAACAGCTGCTTCTGCTGACTCTGTTGCTGCTGCAGATCCCACTTCTTTCACCCCTCCACTGCCCTCAGGCTGTAGTCAATACATGCTACTCTCTCACACAGGTCTCACAGTTTTTTTCCACTGACCTTCCAAGCTAGCCTTAGCATTTTGGGGCAATAAGTCTGGAAACCACCACAACTGCAAGTGATTCAATCTTGTCCTCCCGCCACCCAAGTCCTGATCATACCCAATCTATGTTGGGGGGGGCCTGTGCTGGACTGGCCTAAACTCACAACCCTGTGCAACAGATGCTTCCTATTGACCTTCCAGCTGTCCTGGGCTGGATATTTACTTTACTCTATCATTCTGTGGGTTGTGCAGTTGCAGATTTTGTTTAGTCATTTTACACATATATGAAGGATGTTGCAGAGAGAGTTCAAGCAAGTCCCTACTTTTGCTCTGCCATCTTCACTCTGCCCCACCAACTCTATTTTAAACAAAAGATAAGAAGGATTTGACACATGCCTGAGTCATAAGAACAAGAAAAAAAGAAGTCTAGTAGTACCAGCCAAAAACAACAAAACATCAGTGATGTTTTACAATATAAATAATATTGTGATATGAATTCTAATCTTTGTGTGGGGGGGAAGTTTTTCCAACTCTTCCCTGGGGCTAAGCTTGTTCACTATAATTATAAAGCATTCATTTGCTGTTATTTCCATTAGCATAGTTTTACTCATTTGGTATATTATTTTCCTGTCTGTTTGTTTTTTTCTGCAACAGATTACATAAAATTTTCTGAATTCTTCCTATTTACTATTTATTACAGTGTAACAGTGTTCCATTATACATATGTACCATAATATATATATATATATATATATATATATATATATATATATATATACCTTTTAAATGACTTTGTATTTTAATTTAGATGGAAAAATCCTTCATTCTAGTCCTCAGTTTCAATGCCTCATAAGCCATACAATCAATCAGGTACAGTACCTGATGAATATGTCAAATGATAAACATAGCTATTTCAAGGCTATTGACTCAGACTCAAAAATTTGACTCTATACTTTTAAAGTCTGTGGTTTGAAATAAACAAGCAGTCAGTAAAGTTGTCCTTCTCTGTATGAATTATTTAAACACCTATACTGAACCATGATGCATGGTTTGTTCTGCTGAATTATTAAGTGATTAAAGGTTTTGTAATTATGCTAGGGGTGAATTGTGAATATTCTGTTTTTTAAAAAAATGGAACTGTTTTGTTGTCACTGAGTGTCAGGAGATAAGTATACAACCAATGAATGAGTCTTGGCCCATGTCTGCACAATGCATTTGGTAATTGATGAGAAATTTATCGCAGTAATTTCAGTGTCATTTTAATTTAATGTTTCAAGATCAAAATTGAAGTAAAAAATGGAAGTTAGGGGAAAATAAAAAAAAATCTTAGGAAAAAAGAAACCAGGCTTCGGGAAAACAATGATTGTAATATTAGAGAATGTGGATACTAATAAAATCTTTCATTTAGATAATGATTTTCATTGCCTTCAGATATATTATCAATAAACATGTTTTACAATGAACACTGAAATCAGTTGTTAAAATAATTATTTAGTAAATAGACTTAACAAAAATTACTAAAACAAGTAATTGCTTTTGTTTTTCATGAATTATCAAAAATTCCACATTTTGCCTCATGTGTTTAGTAATATCTAATACATTTAATTATTATTGTGTCCAAATAAATGTGGTGCTTGTCTTCTAAACTCATACTGCACTATTATTATAGGCTTATGATTCAGTTTTGAGCTATATCAGAGCTTTGGGAAAAAAAGTCTAGTAATTGTTCTGTACTTTAGTGACAATGGCAATATGGCATAGTGGAGAAGGCTTTATTTGGCTTTTGGAGATTGTAAAATCCTTTCTCTGCCACTTCTTGACCAAAGAAACTTAAATACAATGGCCTTTGTATTTGATTTGTATTTGTAATGACCAATACTTTGGTCTTTTATTTCTTTATCTGCAAAGTAAATGTATATAATTAGATTATATTGAAGGTCACTTCTAACTCTAAATCTCTGATCCTGTGATCCATCAGTATTAGTAAGGAAGAAAAATCCATTCATTTAGTTTGTCAGTCAGCAAATTTGAGTACATGTCATTTAAACATTTTTGTTGAAGGTGTTGCAGACACTTATGGGGCCTAAAGCATTAAGGCTAAAGCATGGAACTTGCCCTTGACTAGCTTGCAGCTTAGTATGATTATTTTGCCATATGAACAATAAGAAACATAGTACAAACATTAAAAACATAACCATTTGTAGATTGAAAAAGTATTTACATTTCTTCCATTGCAAATTTTTTATACATGCCATAAAAAACTGACATAACAGTTACACAATAAAATATTGCCCAACTCGTAGAACAACTAATAGTAACTCATGGGATCACAAATTCTCAAAGTTGAAAGAGACTTCAGAAGTTGTCTTGTAGAAGCTGTATATGAATAAAAATCCCAGTTTTATTATCTAAATTTGCAATATCATTAGTGCACATGGCTTTGCTGAGTAGAGATGTGTCAGAGGGAAGAACAAGCAAAAGTACAAATCATGAGACATTTTGGTTGGAGTTTTGGATGCATTAATAAGAATAATGCAAGATATTTCTGGAAAGATGGTAGAACCTTAATAAATATGATTTTAAAATGCTTGAAATTTCTTAAATAATAGAGAATAATTGAACACTTTCTGTTTTGTGGTTGTGATATCCACAGCTGTGTATTTCTGAAGACTGATATGGTGGTGAAGGGTAGAAGCAATAAGAGGAGAAAGAGAATAAAAGAGATTATTTAGGAGGAAATTATTGAAAATTTTCATGTAAAAGATAATGAGGCCTTGAATAATGCTCATAGCAGTAGGTATGAAAAAGGAGAGTAGTAGATTCCAGAGTTATTTTCATTGTAGAATATAATAGATTTAACGAGCAATTTAATGTAAAATAATGAAAATACAGTGATAAATTCTTTATGTATAACCAATTATAAAATTTTGGAATGTGGTGAATATGACAGTGTATCTGACATACTTAATTTCTGAAAGGTACTTGTTTTCTGACCTTCAACAACAATGAGGCCATTAACTTCAAATCATTTATTTAAGTAGAGAATTGCAAGCCTACCTTACTGTCAAGATAAACTTAGAGAGTCTAATATATTAATTAGACATTAGAATTGATATCAACCACCACCAGAAGTATGTACTCTTACATAGTTGATAAAGCAATATTTTAAAAGAAAATAGTCATTGGAAAGAGTGAGCATGCTTCCATCAAAAACAGTTGAAAACAAACTAATCTCATTTCAGTTTTTGGGGAAGGGATAATGGACTAGTGCATCAAGAAATGTTGTAAAAATAGTTTCCATGTGTTTTAGCAAAACAGTTCAAATAGAATGGAATATACAAAGTGATACTGGCTAAATAATAGCACAGTTAGGTGATTTTTAAAGATGTCAAGAGACTGTCCAAAAGAATGGTCACTAACAGTTAAATTTTAAATGAAATCTTCAGTAGACTATTCTATTGATTATGCTTGGTCCTAAGCTTTTAGACAATTAAAATAATATTTTGGGTCAAAATTTGCAGAGACTGATTTGAAAATGACATAAAGCAAGGAAAAATGTGTAACTGATCAATGAAAGAGTGGGCATGCAAAAAAAATCGCAGTAAGAATACTGAGCTGAATCTAATAATATGATATTCAAGACCAATAATTGCACATTCACATACCTTGGTTAAAATGAAACTTCACTGGTAAATGAGGATTACATGAGCAGAAAGAAGTTCTTATAGAAATATTTAGAGGCATCAGTGAATTGTAAGCTCAACAGTGTATTTTTCAAATACTTCGTTAAATGCTGAGGGTATAAACTCAAAATTGAATTGACTGTGACCACATTGAATTACATTTTAATGAAGTAGACATCAGTGTGTATATAAGTACAAACAGAGGTATAAAAGTAAAAAGGAATTTTAGGGAAGGAGGACCCTAGGAGCTGGACAACTAAACTGTTAACATGATCTTAGGGAGCATTAAAAACCAGTGTGAAGAACTGAGGAGTTAATTATTTGACTGTCCTACTTGCAGATCACATCTTAGTGCTATATCATGAAGGATTCTGGTGATCTGGAGAGCAGATAGAGGAGGGCATGCAAGGTGGTAAAGGATCTTGAGAACAAATTATCCCAAAGTAAAATGTATTAAGTCAGAAAACAGTGGACTGTCCATTGACTAGAGATTTTCAAGAAAAAAAAATGGGCACTAATTAGCAACTTTTGGTTTGACTCAGAAATGATTATTGCTATTATTAATATGAATTAATATCAATGTTATTAGGCATAATTCATAAAATATATACTCTGAGATATTTTCTAGCTCAGAAAATGTTTAAATATAGTCATAAGCTCATTGTCTTTTAGCCTATTCCTGTTTTAACTATCTTAATGAAATTTTTTCTTATATTAAGATCAAATTGCCTCACTACAATTGGCACCCTGGTTGTCAGGTTTTTCCTCTGGGTGTAAAGGGGGAATATTAATTTTTTTAATGGAAGAGCAACTTCAAGTATTTAATATTTTCCAGCATCCTCTTAATTGTCCCAAACTACTCATTCCTTGTTCATCCAAATAATCTTCTAGTAAAAATTTTTCAATTCCACCACCAGCCCAATTGTCTTTTTATGCATATGATTTAGGTTGTCAGTCCTAGTAGCATTTCCATTTCGGCAGCCAAAGAAAACAAAGTATTTCATATGTGAATTGACTAGGGCAGCATTCAACAATATTGTACCTGTTGTTTGTTAATTATGTTTTTATCTATACTGTCCTGAAATTTTGGTAGTGGATTTAATCTATTTAGATTCCTCTTACAATTTTAATTTCCTGAGATTCCTTCAGATTCCAAGTATATGTGCTATTGCATCTCCTGTTATTCTAACATTTGATAAACTTTTCAATTATTTCTTCAATCAGCTGATTGATTAAAATACTAAATTGCACATGATCTACCCTAGAAACATATGTTATATTAATAGAGGTAGATCTCAAGCCAATCTGACCCAGTTCTGTTAATCAGTATTGTTTGGGGATCTATTTATTCAAAAAGTTTTGAATTAATCAAAATGTGTTGTTATTTAACCCACATTTCTTGGGAAAAACTTTTTTTTAATAAAAATTTATTTATTTAACTTTTTACATTGATTTTCACAAAATTTTGGGTTCCAAATTTTCTCCCCTTTTATTCCCTTCCCCCACCCCAATACACCGAGCAATCTAATTTTCCATATCACCAATCTGCCCTCTCTTCTATCATCCCTCCCTTCTCTAGTCCCCATCTTCTCTTTTGTCCTGTAGGGCCAGATGACTTTCTATTCCCCATTAACTGTATGTCTTATTTCCTAGTAGCAACAACAATACTCAACAGTTGTTCCTAAACTTTGAGTTCCAACTTCTCCCCATCCCTCCCTCCCCACCCATTCCCTTTGGGAAGGTAGGCAATTCGATATAGGCCCTATCTGTGTAGTTTTGCAAATGACTTCGATAATAGTCATGTTGTGTAAGACTAACTGTATTTCCCTCCATCCTATCCTGCCCCCCATTGTTTCTATTCTGTCTTTTGATCCTGTCCCTCCCTGACTGTTGACTTCAAATTGCTCCCTTCCCATTGCCCTCCCTACTATCATTTCCCCCTCTTACTTATCTCCTCCCCCACTTTCCTGTATTGTAAGATAGGTTTTCATATCAAAATGACTGTGCATTTTATTCCTTCCTTTAGTCAAATGTGATGAGGGTAAACTTCTTGTTTTTTTCTCAGCTCTCCTCTTTTTCCCTCCACTAAAAAGTCTCCTGCTTGCCTCTTCAATGAGAGATAATTTACCCCATTTCATTTCACCCTCTCTCTTCCCACTATGTTTCTCTCTCACTTTTACCTTAATTTCTTTTAAGATATGGTCCCATCCTATTCAATTCACTCTGTGCTCTCTGTCTCTGTGTGCATGCATGTGTGTATGTGTGTGTGTGTATGTGTGTGTGTGTGTGTTCCCACCAACTACCCAGATACTGAAAAATTTTAAGAGTTACAAATATTGTCTTTCCATGTAGGAATGTAAACAGTTCACTTTTGGTAAGTCCCTTATGACTTCTCTTTGCTGTTTACTTTTTCATGCTTCTTCTCATTCTTGTGTTTGAAAGTCACATTTTCTTTTCAGCTCTTGTCTTTTCATCAAGAATGCTTGAAAGTCCTCTGTTTCCTTGAAAGACCATATTTTCCCCTGAAGTATTATACTCACTTTTGCTGGGTAGGTGATTCTTGGTTTGAGTTCTAGTTCCTTTGACTTTGGGAATATCCTATTCCACACCCTTCGATCCCTTAATGTAGAAGCTGCTCGATCTTGTGTTATCCTGGTTGTATTTCCACAATACTGGAATTGTTTCTTTCTAGCTGCTTGCAATATTTTCTCATTGACCTGGGAATTCTGGAATTTGGCCACAGTGTTCCTAGAAGTTTCCCTTTTTGGATTTCTTTCGGGTGGTGATCGATGGATTCCTTCAATACTTATTTTGCCCTCTGGTTCTGGAATCTCAGGGCAGTTTTCCTTGATAATTTCATGAAAGATGATGTCTAGGCTCTTTTTTTGATCATGGCTTTCAGGTAGTCCCATAGTTTTTAAATTGTCTCTCCTGGATCTATTTTCCAGGTCAGTTGTTTTTCTAATGAGATATTTCACATTCTCTTCCATTTTTTTCATTCTTTTGGTTTTGTTTGGTGATTTCTTGGTTTCTCAGAACGTCATTAGACTCCATCTGTTCCATTCTAATCTTGAGAGAACTATTTTCTTCAGTGAGCTTTTGAACCTCTTTTTCCATTTGGCTAATTTTGCTTTTGAAAGCATTCTTCTCCTCATTGGCTTTTTGAACCTCTTTGCCAATTGAGTGACCCTATTTTTCAAGGTGTTATTTTCTTCAGCATTTTTTTGGGTCTCCTTTACCAAGGTATTGACCCATTTTTCATGCTTTTCTTACATCTCTCTCATTTCTCTTCCCAGTTTTTTGTCCACCTGTCTAACTTGAATTTCAAAATCCTTTTTGAGCTCTTCCATGGCCTGAGCCCACCAGATATCCACCTCGGATGTCTGGGATACCGATACCCCGACCTCCACATCTTTCCCTGATGGTAAGAATCCTTCATTGTCATCAGAATTGAAAGGCAGGAACATCTGTACCCCATCAAAGTAGCTTTCTATAGTCTTATTTTTCTTCCATTTTCTGAGAATTTTCCCAGCCAGTTACTTGACTTCTTAGATTCCTGTCCACCCCTGCCTAGATCTTCCCATCTAGTGCTTGGGTCTGAGATTCAAATCAGCTTTCTGCAGCGGGAGTGGCTGCTATTCAATGTGAGCTTAAGTTCAGGTGCTCGGGTGGGGGCAGGGCCGCCTCCCAGGCTCAGTTTCCTCAGCAGCTTTATGTAGAGACCTTCAGCAATGGAGCAGGGGGGCAGGCTAGGGCTGTCTCCCAGGCTCAGTTCCCTCAGGGGGTTTCTGCAGAGACTTTCAGTAATGACCCTGAACTTCTGCCTGCTGCTGCTTGCTGTCCTGGGCCACTGCCACTGCCTCTGCCGCTGCCTCTGCCACTGCCTCCTGAGGGGACCCAAGCCACAGAGATACCCTGCTCCCCTCTCAGCCAGCCCAAACATCTCTCTCACTGACCTGTAGCGTCTGTGTGCGGAGGGACCTTCTCGGCCACCCGAGGTTCCCATCCCTGAAGCCTGCTAAGATCTGCTCCTCTGGGGCTGCACCACTAGTGCAGCACAGGGGTGGACCCCACTGTCCGGGGCGCGATGGACCCTTGGGGACGGCTCTCCAAGGCTCTCTGGAACGGACATCTTTTCCACTGTGTTTCTGCGCACCTTGCAGTGATCCCGAATTTGTGGGGAGTTCTTCTTGCAGGAAATATATGGGCTCTGGGTTCGGAGCTAGCATACGTGGGTCTTTCTACTCCGCCATCTTGGCTCCACCCCCTTGGGAAAAACTTTTAAGCACCTGGCTGACAACCAGACACATAAAATGAGATATCATATATAAATACCTTTGTAACATAAAGTATTATAAATATTAAGTGTTAGCATGAAAAATATTGTAGTTCATTTGTTGTTATTGTTCTTCTTATTCCCAACAATCAAGTAATCATTTGCACAAGAACAAAAAGGAATGAATTTAATTTTGAAAATTATTCCTAATAAACTGTTAGAAATCGTTGATTCTTATTCTAAGTATTCAACAATCACCCTTTAATAATACTTTCTGAATTGTCACACATTGTTATTAATCACCCCTAAAGTCTGAATTCTCAACTTTTGTTATGGCCACTTATATGGTATCTCCTCTTTTTTCTGTGATTCTTCAAGGAATTGGGGAAAGCACACAAACACATTTGGAATTTTAGCATGTAAGCCCAGGTATGATACTTCAATCTCATTTAGGACAATTAGGTACTCACTAATTCTTTACTTATCTTGTACTTCAGCTCTTCTTAACCTTTCTGTCCTTTGTCCTCCAAGGAAATATATGTATAAGTATTTGTATGTGTATGTATATGTTTGTCTTTCAAAGAAAAAATAGGATAAATACGTCAACCATTTATTAACCACCTGTTGTGTACCAGACATTCTAGGCAGTGAGAATTCAAAGCAAAGAGACAAATATTCCCTATAATCAAGGAATTTAGACTCTATTGGGAAAGGAAGCATGCAAATTCAGAGTTTTCTGTAAAATAAATAGAATTATATTGAGATATGGCTAGCAGTAGGAGGAAAAGTTATGTAAAAGTCGAGAATTGAACTGAATCTTTGAGAATTCTTAGTAATCTTATTAAGCAGAGGTAATAAGTGACTGCATTCCTGTTATGGAAAACAGCCAGTGGAAAAACATGGAGATGGGAAATGGAATGTTAGGTCTGAGGAACAGTAAGAAGAAAATTAGTATTTTTTTTTCCTTTTTACCAATTTGCATTGTTCTTCCTTTCCCTTAAGGAACAGGTTCATGGCTCCCTTGAGCTTTTTACACAACAAAAAATGCAGCTTGTGGCACAGAGGGCATAGTACTGGCTCTGGAGTAAATCTAGGATGTTTGTAAAAAGTGCTTAGCATAATGCCTAGAAGATAATAGTACTATTTAAATGCTTTTTCTTTTCCATAATTTTCTTTAAAACTTCATTTATACTTTTATTAACACAAATGTGAAAGAATGCATTGCTGAACTTGGACTACAGTGAAAAATGTGAGAAAACCAACAATACTTTTTTAAGAATTGAAAAACCAAAATAAAAATCTTGAAATTTATAGATGACATTAACAAATCCGAAAAATAAATAAATAAATAAAGCTGGAAGTTATGACAAGATTTTTTTTTAAGAAAGTATTATGTGATTTGATTACAAAGCAGAAAGATGAAAATCAAATTATTAGTATTGGAAAATGAAATACAAGAATTCATAACAAATAAAGAAAAGTAAACGGTTTTATTATCAATTTTTTTTTTGTCTAACCGTATGTCAACAATGCCAACAAGTTCAACGAATATAATGGATCTTTACAAAAAATATAAAGTAACCAAACTAAGGGAATAATGGAGAATTTAAAGATTCAATTTCAGAAAAAAAAAAAAGGTTTATTTTAGCTTGTTTTTCTTCTTATTGGAAAGCTAATGAGAAGGAAGGGAAAGAAATAAGTATCATATACTGTCTACCATGAATGTTCTAGGCACCATGCTAAGCTTTTTTGTCTGTTTATTTGTATTTGATACACAGCATACATCTGTGGAGTAGAAGCTAGTGCTATCTCCATTTAGCAGCTGAGGAAACTGAGGTAAGCAGAGATTTAAATGACTTGTCCAGAGCCAGATAGCTATTGTTGAGGCCATATTTGAATTTAAGTGTTTTTAACTCAGGCACAGCTACCTCTAACAGTGCCTAATTGAATGAAATTGAACATTTTGGAAGAATAAACTGGGAGGAGATGATGAAGGATAATAATTTCAGTAGTCACACTTATAGCCAATAGAGTAATAGTTATTTAAACGTTGAAAGTAAGATGTCACTGCAACATCCAACTACCATCTTCTGATAAATACATGGGGGAAAAGGAGATTTGGAGCTTGAAAAGGATGGGTAAACTGAAACTATGAACTTTATTTGTGTAGAAAGGATAGTTTGAGCTTCTAGAATATATGTGATTATAACGGGGAAAAATGAAGTGAGAAGAGCAGAAGGCTGAGAACAGAATACTGGAGAATGACTATTTGGCAGTAGTTTCTAAGAAGAGATAGCAGTGATGGAAATAAAGACTATTAAAACAGCAAGAGGAGAAACAGGAGCATATGTTGCCATGAAGACAAATGGAAGAAATAGGTTAAATCAGAAAGTGAATATTTTTCTAGAATACACAGAGAGGTCAGATAGAATGAAGACTACTGAGAACAGATTTTGGATTCCATTACTAGAAGGCCTCATGATCTTTGAGAGGAAATTTCAGTAGTCTGAGAACATAGAAGGTGGCTTACAAAAGACTAATGAGTCAGTGGGTAATTAAAAAGCAGAAGCAACTGATGGAGTATTAAAAATAGGAAGAATACTTTGGACATCAGAATATTTTATTCACAGAGCATTTGTAGTCTCTATAATTCTTTCAAATGCCAGGTGAGTCAATAAAAAATTTTACATCTGGCTTGGAGAATAAGCAGTAACCTTCAAATTAGGGGTTCCACATGAAGAAATAATTAGGCACTCACTTATGGAGAGGTCAGACCATCTCCAAGTGCATAAATGTCTGCCTCTGAAGTAGTACTCATTAACTCAGTAATGAGCTGTTGAAATAGCAAGGCAGAGAGAATCTACAAAGCGGGGAAACTAATTGTCTTGTAGATACTATTCTCTCCCCTGCTGGTAGAGAGACAGACACATCCTATCCATATACTATGGGAATTCTGGATGTTAGAACTTCTCAAAACATTTCACCCAGCTTAGATTCCTGATCCATATGTGCTTCCTGGTAGCTAAATCCAATGCATATAGGCCAAAAAACTTGCTCTTGTGTCTCATTTAGCCTATTTTTGTTAGAAAAACATGAAGATGAAATAATGTGAGAAGATATCTGAGTAATGCGAGATGAGGAGCAAAAAGGGAGCTTTCAGTGAATGACTTCACTTCTTTTTGGTTAAGTATGATGCAAGATTTTGAACTAAGGAGACAGGAGAGTAGGCTCCATGAGAGGATTAAGGTAGGAAGAAAAGCTTTGTTATAGTTGTTATGGTGAACTGGATCATAAATTGATTAGGGTGATAAAAGAATTGGCAGGGTAGAGTACTACACATTAAGTTAATACATTTTTAAGGTTTTCTCCAGCTCAGTTTAGCAGCTTGTCTAGAAGAGTGAAGGCTGTTAATAGTGGGCAAAGTATGGGTTTGGTGACAAATAATTAGTATAGGATATGAGGGAAAAGATTCAAGTATACAGGATAGCACATCTGCTATATTGAACTGGTTTACCAAGGGTGAACACCTTTACTGAGGGAGAAGAATGTAGCCAGTGTAAGGACAATGGAATTTTAAAGAGCTAAAAGAATGAGGGATTGAAGGTGATAGTGAGCAAAAAGATAATGTTAAGTGTCATAAACCAGAGGGAAAGAGAGAATGATAAAATATTATGGAGAGATGAAGGATTTTGGTGTTTAATCAAAACAGAAATGGAACAGATGTGAATGATGTCAATATCAAAGACATGGACATCTACGTGTGTAACTCATCAGTAGGGAAGGAGCAGGTCAAGGGAATTCAGGAGAATGAGATATGGGAAGTAAGTGAATACATACATACATCTACACATGTGTATATATAAATACATAAATGTTTATATGTGTATATATATACACATATATATATATGTGTATATATATACAGATATATCCAAATATGCATGCATATGTGTGTTTGTATGTATATAGACTCAAGTTGGGTAGATATTTGATTGAAAAAAGTCTTTCAGTCAGGGACTGGAAACACTAAGAAGGAAAGAGAGGGTCCAAGGCACCTACAAAAAGTTTCCAGAACTTTTCCTGGGTGATAAATGTGGATTGAATGAAGCTCAGAGGAAGAAGTGTTACTTAATGATAGTATTAGAGAGAGCATTTGGTAGAGTTCATGATAACAAAGTCAGTTCTGCCTCCTTTACCTCTCTGTTAGTAGGGAATATTAGTGAAATTGCAGCCAGTGCTTGAAAACGGCATGAAGGATGCAAGCATAAAGGGACAAAAAATGGGAACACAGTTCCGCAATTAAAAAGCCTACCCTGGGTTGGGGAAAGGATGCAGGAAAAACAGGTAATACATAAAAATAAGAATACACAAGGCAAAATGAGGAGGGAATAAGCAATATCAAAGTAGAAAGGAAATAAGCATATTTTAAGTAGCAGCAATGCTAGCAACAGTAATTTTGTATTTAAAGTGGAATAGAAGCAAAGATGCCATCTTGTGAAAGAGATGGACTGGCTAAACTCTGAGTGAGCATAGGTTCTGTTTGAGAATGTCGTTCAATATAGTGGCCATTTATTCTAATTCTGCATGAACTGCCTTACTTAAATTATGATCTACTTCAATAAATATATGCAATTCTAGTTGAAAGTTGACTAAGGGTGCTTCCTGTATCTTTTCTATGTCTGAATTTCTGCCTTTATCTTTCCAGTCTCAAGTATCAGTGACATTCCTTGCCTTGTTTACTGTGTATTGATTTTGTAGTGTGCCATGTCATGTACTCTATATATCTGATCCTACACAGTAGCTTGACATTTACCTCTTGTTTTTTCCTCTTTCCTTAGAGGCTTTGTTCTAGTGTTTGTTTGTGGGTTTAAACATGAAGTGCTTTGATTAACCCAGAAGTGAACTCCACATCTGGGAAGGCCTCTTTTGGGGCTATGTGTCTGATTCTTTGAGATTCTATTTGGGATTTTCTTGGCAAATATACTTGAGTGTTTTGCCATTTTCTTCTTCAATTCATTTTAAAGATGACGAACAGAGGCAAACAGGATTAAGTGACTTGTTAAGAGTTACACAGGCAGTGTGTGAGGCCAGACTTGAACTTGTGAACATGTGTCTTCCTGATTCCTGACTTTTAGTCTGTCTTTCCATGATCCTTTATTACACATAATTTTATTGCATCGTGATCTGAAAAAGACGCATTTAATATTTCTGCCTTTGTGCATTTTATTGTAAAGTTTTTAGGGGAGGAGTTAAGATGACGAAGTAGAAAGACTCACGTATGCTAGCTCCGAACCCACAGCCCACATATTTCCTGCAAGAAGAACTCCCCACAAATTCTGGAACACTGCAAGCCGCACACCAATGCAGTGGAAGAGATTTCCGTTTCAGAGAGTCCTGGAAAGCTGTCCACAGGGGTCCGTCGCTCTATGGACAGGGACAGCAGTGTCCACCCCTGAGCTGCCCTGGATGCGCAGCCCCAGAGGAGCAGATCCAAGCAGGCTTTAGGGACGGAACCTCTGGCGGCCACGAAGGTCCCTCTGACCACAGGCACTCCAGGTCAGTGAGAGAGACTTCTGGTCTGGCAGAGAGGGGAGCGGGGTGTCTCCGCAGCTTGGGCCTCCTCGGGAGGCATCGGCAGAGGGAGCGGCAGAGGCAGTGGTGGCCAGGGACTCCCTAAGCAGGAAGGAGCTCAGGACCATTACTGAAGGTCTCTGCATAAACCCCCTGAGGGAACTGAGCCTGGGAGGTGACCCTGCCCCCACCCCAGCACCAGAACTTAAGCTCACATTGAATAGCAGCCACTCCCGCCATGGAAAGCCCTGAGGTTGGGAAGCAGCATTTGAAATTCAGACCCCAAGCACTAGCTGGGCAGATCTAGGCGGGGGTGGAGAGGAATCTCAGAAGTCAAGTAACTGGCTGGGAAAATGCCCAGAAAAAGGAAGCAAAATAAGACCATAGAGAGCTACTTTCTTGGGGAAGAGATGTTCCTTCCTCCTTTCATTTCTGATAAAGAAGTACAATGCTTGCCATCAGGGAAAGACGTGGAGGTTGGGACCTCTGTATCCCAGACATCCAAGGTGGAGAAGTTATAAGGGACTTACCAAAGGTGAACTGTTTATATTCCTACATGGAAAAACAATATTTGTAACTCTTAAAACATTTCAGTATCTGTGTAGTTGGTGGGACCACACACAGACGTACACACACACATGCACACACATGTACATGCATGCATGCACACACACATACACAAACACGCACACACAGAGACAGAGAGCACAGAGTGAATTGAATAGGATGGGACCATATCTTTAAAGAAATTAAGGTAAAGGTGAGAGAGAAACATAGTGGGAGGAGAGAGGGTGAAATGGAATGGGGTAAATTATCTCTCATTTAAGAGGCAAGCAGGAGACTTTTTAGTAGAGGGAAAAAGGAGAGCTGAGAAAAAAACATGAAGTTTACCCTCATCACATTCGACTAAAGGAAGGAGTAAAATGCACATTCATTTTGGTATGAAAACCTATCTTACAGTACAGGAAAGTGGGGGAGAAGGAGATAAGCAGGGAGGGAGGGATGATGGAAGGGAGGGCAATGGGAAAAGGGAGCAATTTGAAGTCAACACTCAGGGAGGGACAGGATCAAAAGACAGAATAGGAACAATGAGGGGCAGAATAGGATGGAGGGAAATATAGTTAGTCTTACACAACACGACTGTTATCGAAGTAATTTGCAAAACTACACAGATATGGCCTATATTGAATTGCCTGCCTTCCCAAAGGGAATGGGTGGGGAGGGAGAGATGGGGAGAATTTGGAACTCAAAGTTTTAGGAACAACTGTTGAGTATTGTTCTTGCTACTAGGAAATAAGAAATATAGTTAATGGGGAACAGAAAGTCATCTGGCCTTACAGGACAAAAGAGAAGATGGGGACAAGAGAAGGGAGGGATGATAGAAGAGAGGGCAGATTGGAGATAGGGAAAATTAGAATGCTTGGTTTATTGTGGTGGGGGGAGGGTATAAACATGGAGAAAATTTGGAACCCAAAATTTTGTGAAAATGAATGTCAAAAGTTAAATAAATAAATTTATATTTAAATAACAAATAAAGTTTTTATGCCCTAATGCATAGCCAGTTTTTCTGTATGTACCATGTACCATTGAGACAAAGGTATACTCCTTTCTATTCCAATCAGGTTTTCTCTAGAGTTCTATCACATGGAACTCTTCTAAGATTGTATTCACCTCCTTCATTTATTTCTTGTTTATTTTATGGTTATATTTATTTAGTTTCAAGAGGAAGTTTGAAGATCCCACTAGCATAGTTTGCTGCCTATTTCTCCCTCTAACTCACTTAATGTCTGTAAGAATCTGGATGGTATACTGCTTGGTACATATATATGTTTATTTCATATATTTATTTCATATATTATTTCAAGTGCTAATTGTTTCTGCTTTGCCCAGGAACCCTGAGGGTCTTCCCCTCCAAGTTTGTTAATTTTTTTTTTTAATTAAAGGAATCATCCTTTGAGTAACTTAATGAAGCCTATTTGTTGAATGGGTGCATCTTGCTCAAAGTGAGAATATGATAAAACTTAGCTGGAAAGGGAAAGGGTCTCCCATTGTATTCTGGGCCATCTCCAGATGTTCTGATGAATATCAGACCACTGGATCCAGATGGCTCAGGAGAAAGAAGTCAGGTTGATGACCTTGCACAGCCCTCCCTCACTAAAATCAAAGTCAACTGCAAGTCATTGCATCATTTTGATATCATGGTCATCTTTGACAATGAACGACAAACACAACCAGAAACAACATCATTGTCATGGTACCTTTTACCAAAATGTAGTCGCCTCATTTATCTTCTTTAATTAGATATATTTTTGCTTTTGCTTTGTCTGAGGTCAGAATTGGTACCCCTGCTTTTTTTAAAAAATTCAGCTGAAGGGTAATACATTCTACTCCAGCCTTTTACCTTTATCCCATGTGCATCTCTCTGCTTCAAATTGGTTTCCTATGAACAACATATTTCATGATTATGGTTCTTAATCCGTTATGCTATCTACCTCTGCTTCATGGGAGAGCTCATCCTATTCACATACACAGTTATGATTATTATCTCTGTCTATCTCTTCATTCCATATTCTCCCATTTGTTTTTCTCTCTCCTTTCTCTCTTTCCTTCCTCATTAGAGTTTTGCTTTTGATCACCACCTACCTCAGTCTGTCCTCTCTTCTATCAGCCTCCTCCCTTTTCTTCACCTTTACTGTTACTTGTTTCAAAGAGTAAAATAGATTTCTACAGCCACCTGAGCATGTATGTTATTCTGTCTTTGAGTCAAACCCAATGTGAGTAACTTTAAAGCAATGATCCCCTCCCTCCCTTTCCTCTATTATAATATGTCTTTGTACCTCTTCATGTGATGTAATTTACACTTTTCTGCCTCCCTCTTTACTCTTCTCCCAGTACAATCCTTTTGGTTTCACATCCTTTTGGTTTCACATCTTAATTAACTTTTATCAGCACATCAAACTATGTTATCATCACATCCTCTGTCCATGCACATGCTTTCTAAATGTTGCAATAAAGACACTGTTCTCAGGAATTACAAGTAACATCTCCCCATGTAGGAACATAAACAGTTTTACCTTATTGAATAACAGATTTGTTGTTGTTAAACTTTCCTTTTTGCCATTTCATGCTTCTTTAGAGTCTTGTATTTGAAGATCAAATTTTCTCTTCATCTCTGTTCTATTTTTTTCTAGTAGAAAAGTTTGGAATTTCCCAATTTCATTGAATGCCCACCTCCCCTGAAAGATTATGTTCAATTTTGCTGGGCAGTTGATTCTTTTTTTTTTTTTAATCTGAGCTCTTTTACCCCTAGAATATCATATTCTGAACACTCCTAGCCTTTAATGTAGAAGATACTAAGTCCTACATAAAATCCTTATTATGATTCTACAATATTTAAAGTCTTTCTGGCTGCTTGTGATATTTTCTCCTTGAACTGAAAGTTCTGGAATGGTGCTACAATATTCCTTGAAAATTTTCATTTTGGTATTTCAGGAAATGATCAGTAAATTCTTTTCATGACTACTTTTCCCTGTGGTTCTAGAATACCAGGGCTGTTTTCCTTGATAATTTATTTTTTTTATTTATTAAAGAATATTTATTTTAAGAATGTATTCGGCTTGCTTCAATATTTTTTCCCAGCATGCCCTATTTGTAACAGTTTCCTAATTTTTTTCTTTTTTTAACTCTTTTTTTTAATGTTTTACAATCATTTCCTTAAAGTTAAGATTTTATCCCCCCCCTCCCCCCACTAGCCCCATCCCTCCCTGTGACAGCATACAATTCTGTATAGGTTCACATACTTTCCTATTGAGCACATTTTCACTATAGTCATGCTATGTAGTCGAACTAAAATAAATGGAAGAAATCATATAACAAATCAAAACATAATACACTGAAACCCAACCACACACAAACATGATGTGCTACATTCTGTGAATGACTTCCATATTTCTTTCTCTGAGTGTGGAAGGCATTTTGCCTTAGAAAACCGACATTAGTATTTTTTTTTTCTCAGTAAGTTCTTGTGATATTACAAAGTTCCAAGTCTACCAGAAAAAACTCTCACACACTGTGGTCATTGCTGTGCACAAAGTTCTCCTGGCTCTGCTCCTTTCACTCAGCATCAGGTCATATAAGTCCTTCCAGGCCTCCCTGAAGTCTTCTTGTTCATCATTTCTTACGGCACAATAGTACTCCATTACATTCATATACCATAATTTATTCAGCCATTCCCCAACTGATGGGCATCCCCTTGACTTCCAGTTTTTGGCTACCACAAACAGTGCTGCTATAAATATTATTGTACACGTGGGGCACTTTCCCGTTTTTATAATCTCTTGGGGATACAGTCCTGTTAGCGATATTCCTGGGTCAAAGGGTATGCACATTTTTGTAGCCCTTTGGGCATAATTCCAAACCGTTCTCCAGAAGGGTTGGATGATCTCACAACTCCACCAACAATGAATTAGTGTTCCAAATCTCCCACATCCTCTCCAGCATTTATCATTTTCTTGTTCTGTCATGTTTGCCAATCTTATAGGTGTGATGTGGTACCTCAGAGTTGTTTTGATTTGCATCTCTCTAATCAATAGTGATTTAGAGCACTTTTTCACATGATTATAGATATCTTTGATTTCTTCCCCTGAAAATTGCCTGTTCATACCCTTTGACCATTTATCAATTGAGGAATGACTTGTATGGTTATATATTTGAGTCAGTTCTCTATATAGTCTAGAAATGAGGCCTTTATCCCCAAGCTTAGCCATAAAATTTTTTTCCCAATTTACTATATCCCCCTGAATTTTGGTTGCATTGGGTTTGGTTGTGCAAAACCTTTTCAGTTTAAAGTAATCAAAATTATCCATCTTGCATTTCATAATGCTTTCTATCATTTCTTTAGAAAAAAATTCTTCCCCTCTCCATAAATCTGATAAATACACTATTCCTTGCTTCTCCAGTTTATTCATGGTATCAATCTTTATACCTAAATCATGTACCCATTTGGACTTTATTTGTGTGTACAGTGTCAGGCATGGGTCTATGCCTAATTTCCGCCACACAGTTAACCAGTTTTCCCAGCAATTTTTGTTAACAGTGAGTTCTTATCCCAGAAGCTGGGATCTTTGGGTTTATCAAACAGGAGGTTGCTATATTTCTTGCCTACTGTGTCTTGAGTGCCAAGTCTATTCCATTTGTCTTCACCTCTCTTTCTCAGCCAGTACCAAGTGATTTCGATAATTGCTGCTTTATAATACAATTTGAGGTCTGGCAGCGCTAGGCCACCTTCCCAAGCATTTCTTTTCATTAGTCCCTTTCATATTCTGGACCTTTTGTTTTTCTAAATGAATTTTGATATTATTTTATCCAGCTCTAGAAAATAATTATCTGATAGTTTAATTGGTATGGCACTAAATAAGTAGATTAATTTAGGTAGAATTGTCATTTTTATTATATTAGCTTGGCTTACCCATGAACAACTGATGTTTTTCCACTCACTTAAATCTGACCTTATTTGTGCAAAAAGTGTCCTGTAATTGTGTTCATATAATCCCTGGGTTTGTTTTGGCAGGTAAACTCTTAAGTATTTTATAGTGTCTACTCTAGCTTTAAATGGGATTTCTCTTTCTATCTCTTGCTGTTGGACTTTGTTGCTAATATATAGGAATGCAGAAGATTTGTGTGGGTTTATTTTGTAACCTGCAACTTTTTCAAAGTTGTTTATTATTTCAAGTAGTTTTTTACTTGAATCTCTGAGATTCTCTAAGTATATCATCATATCATCTGCAAGGAGTGATAACTTAGTTTCTTCTTTGCCTATTCTTATTCCTTCAATTTCTTTATCTTGTCTAATTGCTACCGCTAACATTTCTAGTGCCATATTAAATAATAGTGGTGATAATGGGCATCCTTGTTTCACCCCTGACCTTATTGGAAATGCACCTAGCTTATCCCCATTGCATATAATGCTTGCTGAAGGTTTTAGGTAGATACTGCTTATTATTTTATGGAAAGTTCCCTTTATTCCTATGTTCTCCAGCATTTTTAATAGGAATGGGTGTTGTATTTTGTCAAAAGGTTTTTCTGCATCTATTGAGATCATCATGCGGTTTTTGTTAGTTTTGTTCTTGATATGATCAATAATGCTAATAGTTTTAGATAATTTCTTAAAGATACTATAGAGGTGCTTTTTTTTATCATGTCTTTTAGGTAGACCAATGATTTTTTTTTTATTTTGTTTGACATATTGCTGATGTCTTATAGAGTCATTTGCTTCCACTATCCCAATTCTAATTGTTAAGGAACTGTTTTCTTCAATTAGCTTTTTTATATCCTTTTTCATTTGGTCAATTCTACTTTTAAAGAAGTTGTTTTCTTTAATCAATTTTTTTCCTTCCTTTTCCAAGCTGCTCACTTACTCTTGCATAACTCATTTCTTTTCCCCATTTTTTCTTCTGATTTCTTATTCCATTTTTAAAATCTTTCTTGAGATCTTCCAAAAAGACTTTTTTGACTTGAGACCAATTCATACTCTCCCTTTATGTTTTAGATGCAGGTATATGGACAGTGTTGTCCTCTTCTGACTTTATTTCTGTTCCCCCATAGAAAATGTCTGTGATCAGGGTTTGTTTTTCTTCTTGCCAATTTTTTCTGCCTATTTTCTTGCTTGTAAAGTTCAGCTCTGCTTCTGGGGCTCATTTCTTGTGCTGAGCTTCTTCTCCTGGGAACCAGGTGTCTGGTCATGGGCTTTGTGTGATGGGGACTCAGGTGTTGGTAGCTGGAGGTTGTAGGGATCTATCAGGTAATCTGTTGCTGAGCTGAAGTTCTAATGTGGTGTCTGGTGTATGTTGAGGCCAAGTGGGGTTTTTCTATGTTTACCTGGCGCTATACTGAACGACCTGTAGGTGTGTCTGATGGAGGATTCCTGTCTCCCTTCTATTGTGCTGGAGCATGTAGAAGTCAGTTTTGGAGTACACCTGGCCACCTGGGGTCACTCTGGCACATATGGTGATTTTCTGAGCTGGAATTTGTTCATTTCCCTGGTTCTGCTAAAGCATGTGAGGAGTGTTCTGATTTTGGTGCTTACCTGATACACCTCATAGATGATCAGGATTTCTCACTGGTTTGCTGAGGTGGGACTTACTTGAATGCTTTATATCCTAGAATATGCTCACCTTTTACCAAAGTGAGATGAACCTTTCTTGCCAATTCTCTAAATTTCCTGGGCTGAAAGATTGCTCCACCCCATCATTGTGCTTGTTCCACTACTACAGGATTTTTTCCTGGGGTGCTTTTTTCTGTTTTTCTTTTTCCCCAGAAGTCAATATGGGAGAGTGACAGCAATTTACTGCTTACTCTGCCATCTTGGTTCTTGCCAGTTAAGATATTTCAAACTTTCATGTTGAAACTAAAATAGATGTTGACTGGTTGCATAATCTGAAGAGATTCCTTCTCATTTATTCAGGTATTCATTTGTCTAACAAATATTTACCAAGAACTGACTAACTAGGATGTAATTTTGTAGGCACTGAGAAAGACACACAAAAAATAAGATATATCCATTACCTTTATGACCTGAAACAAAATTCACAGAAAAAAGCTACTTAGGGAAATAACTAAAAATATATTCTCCCTTTCTTTGTAAATACTGTCTTCTGTATTAAACTAAATTTATTTTTATCAATGTGATTTATTTTTTGACATTTGATAACTAATGACATTCTGCATTTAAAAAATGCTCATTCTCTTGGGAAACATACATTCTTCAAATCTAGAGAACAAATAATGTTACTTGATACAATTTGCATCATTTTATTAGATGTATATTTTACATTTCTATAATTTTTATTTCTTTTTTCTGATGGTATGACATTATCCGTTGGATATACTTATCTGGATAACTATTAAAAAACAAATATATTACTTGAGTCCAAATTCATTAGGAAATAAAGAAAATGATTTACAAATAAATTGGTAAATGGATTTCTTACAGAATAGATGTATATATATATATATATATGCATACCCTCAAACACACATATGTACATAGCCATATATATGCATACATACACATAAATGCATGTATGTATATATGCACATAAATGTGCATTAATGCATGTATACAAGTATATATGCATGTGTATACATATATGTATGCATACATACATGTATGTGTACCATTATTCACAAATGGATTACTTGGATGTACATTGGAAAGATCATTCAGGGATGTGAAATAACCCCCTCTATTTTCACCACTGGGAGAGAAATAGGACTATTTCCTGAATCTGTAGGTCTGACTTTATCCGTATTCCTTTTCTCAAGTGTTGTAGCATAAACTTCAGCTGCCAAATTATTTAATCAAGTACTAGCCTCTCATGTGGAATATTTTGTAACATTCTTAATGTAGCTGCCTTTTGACACTATGAAGTAAAGTTCCATATTTTTTTTTCATATTCTAAAGTGATATTTACTGAACCTGTCATTTCTTTGAAGCTGAGGAGCTATCTTTAATCATGCAGAGCAGTACTTCTATTGAAATTTAAAGTCTTCTCTTTCTGAGTACCTGAGAGCTTTCGTGACTTGGTTAAGGTCACAAAGAAGGGAGGAAGCACTAAAACATAAGTCTATTTGACTCTGAGACCAGTTCTTTATCCAGTAAGTTTTTAATGTACTTCACATATGTGTTCATTTGCATATGTATGCAAGATTTTATAAAATAGTATCTAATGTGTTTGTTGAACTTTTAAAGATCATACATATACACACATATGGGTATACATATAAAAGCATGTACATGTGTATACACACATATACATATGCATATGCATATATGTACATGTATGTGCCATTTTTGAGAGCAGGATGGATTTAAAATTTTATACAAATAAACTCAAATGGCTTAGCCTCTTACTGTAACAGCTATATAAATAATCACCTCTACAATCTCGTTTTTAAGGAATGCTTTCAATAAAAAAGATATATATGATTCTTCCATGTTTTCAATTCTTTGTAAATTATTCATAGTATGATCATTCAAAGTACTTAATTTGTCTCTAAGTTCAGACTTTCTTCCAACAGAAACCACCATGATTTAATAAGGCACAGAGTGCTTTAGAATTTGAATAATCCATTTGATGATTTTTTCAACCCATTTAGCTATTGATATTGTTTTACATCTTATAATAACTTCTAATAGCTGCAATTAGAAAAGATAACACATATATGAAATTTATTAGTGAGGTTATTATTCTAGCTTATGTCTACAATGTTTCCTATTAAGGAAATGGGTTTAACATGATGAATGTTAACTCATTTTCCTTAGCAAGCTGTATGCATTTGTTTTATTACTTTAATAATTTATACTTACCAGAAATGAAAGCACCATAAAACATAATTTTGGGGGGCAATCTGTGATCTCTTACTTGAAAGTTTTTAAATGAAAGTATATTCCTTTATGCATTTAAAAACATAATATCCCACTATTGTCCTATGCAACTTTTCCTTATATTGTCCAGAATGTCATCCCATTTATCCAGGAAATTTTATATTGAATTTTTAAAAATGACTAATTCTATATGAGTAAATAGACAAACCTGAAAAAAGTGTATTTTCATCATCTGATTTCCTTCAAAAATCTATACACAGTAAATTGACATAAAAATAAATAGAAACTGAATTAATTGTGATATAGTGGAAAGAAAATTAAGACTAGCTCCAATCCTGGCTCTTTACTACCTAGCTATTTCACTGTGTTCAAGTCTGGTCATTGTTGTTTAATTGTTTCAGTTGTGTTTGACTCTTCATGGTTGCACTTGGGATTTCCTTGGCAAAAATACTGGAGTAGTTGGCCATTTCCTTCTTCAGTTCATTTCATAGATGAAGAACTAAGGTAAATAGAATTAAGGAAATTGCTCCATATCACAAATCTAGTAAGTGTCTGAGGACAGATTTGAACTCAGTTAGATGAAATTTCCTGTCTCTAGGACCAGGGACCATATAATTTATCACATCCTTTCAGCTGCCAAATTATATTTAGTTGTAGATAATGCTATTCTTTGTTTTATACAAATATAATTGAATTTCTTTATGTGCATAACATTCTATTCAAAAATATTTTATGAAAAACTATTAAAAACAATAGACCAGGTCAAGCACTGAAGGGCAGTCAAATATTCCAAAATCAATGATATGTTCTGTAGTTCTGTATGATAGTTACATTTGTGACAAATAACAACTTGTGACCCTTTCATTTCTTACTGTTGAGGACAGCTCTTAAAGATGACAAGTTTCAGATAAGTTACAAACTTGCTTTGGCCAAAGGTTATTCTTTTCCATCTGACTCTTCTGTTTGTCAACTCAATAGCTCCACTCCCTGCACTCTCTACTATATCCAAGAAAAACTTTCACTAGAAAGGGAAAAGAAGGGAGAGATAGGAGTCACAAATGGATCTCACATACTTATAGAATCCTAACTAGTTGCAACTATCTCTACTCATATAACTAGAGAAAAGAGGTGAATCTGGTTATATCCCTTTAAAATATATAAATCATATATTGTAATGGTTCAGAATATGGAAAGGAAAGGAGAGGGAGGAATATTTTTGGATGATTTTGTTCTTAATGGATTTACCCTCCTTAATGGAGGAGATGACTTTTGGGCTAGAATTGAAAAAATGGTTATGGTTTGGACAGAGATCAAGAAGAAAAGCATTTCTGATAGTACTTAATTGAACACCCTGCTTTTAAAATTGAGAAAACAGGATTACTATTGTCACCTCTAAGAAGGTCTAAGGTAGTAAATGGTAGAACCAAGATTTGAACGAAGGTGATCTGCTTCAAAATGAATTACTCTTTACAATGTTTCATGTTGTCTTAATGTGAGTGAGGCCACATGACATGACATGAAACAATGCTAACAAACCTGAAAGATGAACCTAAAAGGTAAGCTACAGGGGAGAATAATATGTTAAATATTTCCCTTAAAATCACTACCTCCTACTAAAATGTATGTGCAAAAGAAGGAAGAAAGTTGCCCCAAAAGAAAATTGAAAAGGGTGACACCAAAAAAATTGGAATAACCATGTAAAAACAGATACCCAAAGAGACCGGTCACTGAAAGAAAGCTGAATGTGCTGGAGATAAGAATTGAATGATGTCTGAAATGTGTGTACTTCTAATAACTATGCTGAGGAATATCTTTAATCACCTGTCATAAAAATGCAAAGTTTTGTTATACATAGGGAATAGTGTAACTTGGCTGAAGGAGAGGGGGATGTAGTGGGATATGAATGTATAAAATTACTTCAAATATCAGATTGAGGTGATCGGACATAATTTCATAGGGAAACACTGAAATTTTTGAGGAGGAGAATGACATGATCACAACTTATGTTATATATTTTGTTATTAATTTGGTATCACTATATAAGATGGCTTGGACAGAAGGGACTTGAGGTCGAGTGACCATGTAAGAAGTGATTGCAGTAATCCTGACAAAAGTTAATAAAAATCTAAGCTATGATTATGGTTGTGTGAATAGCAAGAAGATTGACTCAAGGTACATTCTTGAGCTAGAAACAACATACTTTGCAAACTGTTTGACTTAGGGGGTAAGAATAAAGAATAAGAAGTTAAATATAAGTAAAAATTCAAGTCTAAGCAACTAAAATAATTAGACCCCCATTAATATATCAAAAAAGTGAGAGAGAAGAGATAATTTAAGGAATATGATGGATTTGTTTACCAAATAGCAAATAAGAATATGTGACTGGAGTCTGGGTCAGGAGAAGAGAGATGAAGCAGAGGAGTATATACTGCATCTAGTATAAAGTATTGATGCTAATCACTCACCTGTTTCATATTATCTTCTTCCATGTGATGGAGAGGGGTTGGAGCAAAGATGTTTGAGTAGTAAGAAAATGAACAACTGAGTCCCCATCGTCACCAAATAAATAAATAATAAAATTACTCCAAACTGTGTAGAAAATGCACCAAATGGGGGCATGATCAAAATTCAAGGGAAAAAAAGCCAATCCAGGTCATTATATAACAGGACAAGGAAGCCTGAGGACACTAGAGAAAACATATCTGAGAAACAATGGGAAAAACTATGGCTAGGGGTGGTGTTAGAAGGTAAGCAGTAGTTCTGTGCTTCTGATTTCAGAATCAGAATAGGATCTCATTTCTAGCCTCCAGCTCAGTCTGAAATCTGCAACACATAACAACATAACCAGTGTCAGAATCCCAGACCAATGGGGAGCATACTTATATAAAAAAATATATATTATATTATGACAAAATACATCACTATAAATCAGAAAACAATTTCTAAGTGACTAATAATAACTGAGCCTAATAGTAGTCTGACATTATTTTAAGAGGGGAAAGTTAGCAGGGGTGTTGCTTAGAACTAAAACCAGAACAAAACAAGGCAGAGCTTATACCATTTGACCAGCAAACTCATTTGTGCTAGATCAGATGATTTCAGGAGCACTGAAATGTTTCAGGCCCTTATCCTGACACCTTTGAAATCCTGGAATAGAGTCACATTCAATGTCCCAAAAAGCAGTAATAGGATTAGTCCTGACCTTCTCTCCAAAAGTATATAGAACTCATCCCTAAGTCTAAGGTACAAAAGTGAACTGAGGGAGTGGAGCCAAGATGACTGAGTAGAAAGACATACGCATACTAGCTCTTCTGACACAGTCCATAAAACACCTGTAAGGAAAGCCTCTCAATAAATTCTAGAGCAGCAGAAGCCACAAAGGAGTGGAGCACAACCCAGCCTTGGACACGTGGCAAGGAGCTGGGAGGAGGACCTGATCAGGCCTCGCTGGCAGAATCCTCAGCTGTAGTAGCAGAAGTTTGTAGATCCCTTAACCCATAGCTGCCAAAGGTCAGCAAGAGGGTTTTTTTGCCTGGTCAAGAAGGGAGCAGGTTGTTCTCATAGCTCTAGCCTCAGACAGCTGTGCAAGAGACTACATCAGGCTGCAGCAGCTCCCACAGCAGTCAACATCCATTGCTGGATTGTAAAGCCCATGGGGGAACTGACCAGCTGATCCTTACCTCAGCCCTTTGTGGTGGCCCTGCCCTCACCTAACTCACCTGGGGGAATTGAGGGGCTTATCTGAATCTCATCCCCCAGCACTGACTTGGTGGAACTGGAGGCCAGGTAGTTGTGGAGAGGAAAATCAACTACTCACAGATTCTTGGCACAAAAGTTTCTGGTTACTTCCAGACCAGTGTACAAGGTTGATTGTGCCACCTTGGAGGAACTGAGATCTTACAGATACTCAAAGTATACCCTACTCTTGACAAAGGATCCAAAAGTCAAGTAACTGGTTGAGAAAATGCCCAAAAGGGGGAAACACAAGACTATAAAAGGTTACTTTCTTGGTGAACAGATATCTTCTCCCATTCATTCTGATGAAGAAGAACAAAGGTTATCATGAGGGAAAAACATAAAAGTCAATGCTTCTCTAGCCCAAACATACAAAATAAATATTCAGTGGTCTTAGGCCATGGAAGAGCTCAGAAAGGATTTTGAAAATCTAGTAAGAAAGGAGAAAAAATTGGGAAGAGAAATGAGAGAGATGCGAGAAAATCATGAAAAGAGAGTCAACAACTTGCTAAAGGAGACACAAAAAATTCTGAAGAAAATAGCACCTTTAAAAATAAGCTAACTCAATAGGCAAAAGAGGTTCAAAAAGCCAATGAGGAGAAGAATGCTTTAGAAAGCAGAATTAACCAAATGGAAAAGGAGGTTGAAAAGCTCACTGAAGAAAATAGTTCTTTAAAAATTGGAATGGAATAGATGGAGGCTAATGACTTTATCAGAAATCAAGAAATCACAAAACAAAACCAAAAGAATGAAAAAATAGAAGATAATGTGAAATATCTCGTTGGAAAAACAACTGACCTGGAAAACAGATTCAGGAGAGACAATTTAAAAATTATGGGACTACCTGAAAGCCATGACCAAAAAAAGAGCCTAGACATCATCTTTCATGAAATTATCAAGAAAAAACTGCCCTGATATTCTGGAATCAGAGGGCTAAATAAATATTGAAAAAATCCACCAATCACCTCCTGAAAAAAGATCCAAAAGAGAAACTCCTAGGAATATTGTAGCCAAATCCCAGAGTTAGCTAGTCAAGAAGATAATATTGCAAGCAGCTATAAAGAAACAATTTGAGTACTGTGAAAATACAATCAGGATAACACAAGATCTAGCAGCTTCTACATTAAGGGTCTGAAGAGCATCGAATATGATATTCCAGAAGTCAAAGGAACTAGGATTAAAACCAAGAATCACCTACCCAGCAAAACTGAGTATAACACTTCAGGGGAAAAAATGTTCTTTCAGTGAAATAGAGAACTTTCAAGCATTCTTGGTGAAAAGACCAGAGCTGAGAAGAAAATTTGACTTTTAAACACAAGAATGAAAAGAAGCATGAAAAAGTAAACAGCAAAGAAAAGTCATAAGGGACTTACTAAATTTGAACTGTTTACATTCCTATATGGGAAGACAATATTTGCCACTCTTGAAATTTTTTTCAATATCTGAGTAGTTAGTGGGGTTGTGTATGCACGCACGCACACACACACACACACACACACACACATAGAGACAGACAGTGCAGGTTGAGTTGAATAGGAAGGGATCATATCTAAAAATAAAATTAAGGGATGAGAGAGGAATATATTGGGAGGTAAAATGGAGAAATGGAATGGGACAAATTATCTCTCATAAAAGAGGCAAGAAAAAGACTTTTCAATGGAGGGAAAAAGGAAGGGGGTGAGAGGAAAAACATGAAGCCAACTCTCATCACATTTGACTCAAGGAAGGAATAAAATGCACACACAATTTGGTTTGAAAACCTATCTTACAATACAAGAAATTTGGGGAGAGGTAGATAAGCACTGTGGGGGGAATGATGGAAGGGAGGACAATGGGAGGAGGGAGCAATTAGAAGTCAACACTCTTGGGGAGGAGCAAGGTCAAAAGAGAGAATAGAAGAAATGGGAGGCAGGAGAGGATGGAGGGAAATATAGTTAGTCCTATACAACATGGCCATTATGGAAGTCATTTGCAAAACTGCACATATATAGCCTATATTGAATTGCTTGCCTTGCCAATGGGGATAGCTGGGGAGGGAGGAAGGAAGAGAAAGTGGAACTCAAGTTTTAGGAACCACTGTTGAGTATTGTTCTTACATGCAACTGGGAAATAAATAATACAGATAATGGGGTATAGAAAGTTATCTTGCCCTACATGACAAAAGAGAAGATGGGGATAAGGGAAGGGAGGGGTGTTAGAAGGGAGGGCAGATTGGTAGTAGGGGTAATTAGAATGCTTGGCTTTTGGGGGTAGGGGCAGGGGAGAGATAGGGAGAAAATTTGAACTCAAAATATTGTGGAAATGAATGTTGAAAACTTAAAATGAATAAATGAATTTAAAATAAAAAAGAAGTGGACTATAAGAATGAGCCAAGAAACCAAAAATGCCACCACAAAAAAAAATCAATTTTGGTGACAGAGATGCTCACAACAGAAACCTAGGACAAAAGAATGACTCTAAAACTTTACAAGAAGTGTCTCAGAAAAACAAAAACAAAAACAAAAACAGCCATGGCTACAAGTTGAACAAAACTTTCTGAAAGCAATGAAAAGCTATTTTTTTAAGGAGTTAAATTGTTTTTTTTTTTATAAATGAAGTGAGAGTGAAAGAAAAACATAGATAAGAAATGAGAGCCATTGGAAGAAAAAACAGAAAAGAAAACAATAACTTTTGCAAAAGAAGTACAAATATTGTTCAAGTAACAAATTTCATAATAATGAGAATAGATCAAAAAGAATGTAATGTTTCTGTGAGACAATAAGAAAAATAAATCAGGCAAAAAGTTGAAAAAGAATAAAATGTAAAGTATTTTGTAGCAACAAGTAATTTAATAATACAAAGGAGACAAAATTTAAGAATCACTGGACTACCTGAAAACTGTGCTCTCTTCAAAATCAAGGTATCTTAGAATTAAGATCTAGAATCACAAACTAAGACTACCAAGAATCAAGAAATGATCAAAGAAAATTGCCCAGATTGTTTTTTTAACTGGAGATCAAAGTGAAAAATGAAAGTATTCATAATTCACCTCCTGAAACTCCAAAATGAAACCTACCAGCAATATTATAGACAAAATTTAGACTTTTTATGTAAAATAATTCTTGCAAGTTTTCAGAAAAATTTCAAGAAACATCAGTCAGAATCACTTGATAATTTAGTAGCCATCATTATAAAGGATCAGGAAGCATCTAGGTAGTACAGTGGATAAATTGCCAAGTCTGGACTCAAGAAGACCTGAGTTCAAATCAAACCTCAGAAACATACTGCTTGTCTGACCATGGGTTACGTCACTTAACCGTATTTGCTTCATTTTCCTTGTCTGTGAAATGAGCTTGAGAAGGAAATGATAAGTCAGTTTATCTTTGCCAGGAAAATCACAAATGGGGTCATAGAGAGTTGGACATGACTGAAAAACAGTAAATTATAAAATACAGAGAAGTTAGGAATGATCTTCCAGAAAGCAGACACATAGGCTTAAATTAAAAATAACTTACTAAGTAGAAATGAGCAAAATCCTATTTTTATTTGGGGTTATGGGGAAGAAAAATAGATTTGATGAAACAGGGGACTTGCCAGAATTGCTGATGAAAAGACCATAGGAACTTTCATAGGAACTTTGAAGTATAAACACAACAAGGAAGAGCAATATGATAAAAATAAATTTTAAAGTGCAAACAACCATAAGGACCTTACAAATAGGGATAAACTTTTTTTAACTGTAAGATGATATGAAATTATACACATGTCTCTTCACAACCTTAGCAAAATTGAGAGTTGAAGGAGTTTAAATATACATGATACCCAAGGATCAAATATAAATCCTCTCTTACAGGTTCAAAGCCTTACATTACCTGTCATTCCCCTAACTTTCAAGTGTTTCTATATTTTATATCTCCTTATGTAAACCGTGATTCAGTGAAGATGACCTTGAAGTTCCTCACATGAGAAACTCTGTCTTCTGACTGAGCATTTTCACTGGTTATCCATCATGTCTAGAATTTTCTCCTTCCTTATATCTGCCTCCTGGACTCCCTGGCTTTTGTAAAGTTCTAGTTAAAAATCTTGCCTTGTGCGGGAAGGCTTATATAATCCCCCATAATCCTAATACCTTCCCTCTGCTGACTCTCCAATTTGTCATTCTAGCTTGATTTTCCCTCTGTCTATCCTTCCATCTATCCATTCATCCAATCATCCATCCATCCACCTACCCACCCACCTGTCTGTCCCTCCATCTATCTATCCATCTGTTTGTCTATCATTATATAGATGTAATTTATCTCATGACCTGATGCAAATTGTCTGTTTATAAATTTAATATTTATCTAGCTAGTTAGTCTGTCATGAAGCGTTGTTTGTATGCCATCTCTATAAATAGACTGTAATTTCCTTGAAAGGAGGAATATTTTTTTTTGTTTTTCTTTGTATTGCTAGTTCTAGCAACAGGACCTGGCACATGCTAGGTGCTTAATAACTTTTATTGACTAATTTATATAGTGATGACATAAAAAGAAGAATGGAAAAAGAGGGGAAGAGAAATACACTGGGGCAGAGGAGAGAGAGAGATAGGGAAAATTAATGTATATAATTAGAGTTCAAAGAATAGGTCTATCACAACAAAGCAGAAGTGTACAGGAGGAGCATATTTGAACTTCGCTTTCATTTGAGTTAGTGGAGCAAAAAATATGCATACTTAGTTGGATTTGGAAATAATTTTTCCTTATCAGGAAAACTGGAGGGAAATTAGAAGAGTAAAGGGAGTGAGAGAAAGAATAGATTTTTAAAAATGATAAGCCCTCATTTTGTAAGTGAGAATGAACAATATTGATACCAACTGTTTTGAGGTAATAATGATTTGGAAACTTGGGGTAGGGTGCCCATCAGTTGTACTCTTTTGATGCAGCTATAGCACTACTAAGTCTTTTTTTTTTCTCTTTGGGGCTTAGATTTAGGACTCACATGCCTGGGTCAAAGATGTGTGCAATAGGAATCTGGGAGTATAGTTCCAAATCACTTTCCAGAATGGTAATACCTATCCACAGATGCACTAATATGGAATTAATGCTCTATTTTCCTTCAGCTTCTCCAACATTTCTCATTTTTATTGGTAAAACAAGAAAGAGTTCCTGTGAATGTATCTACATATATTGAGGAATGATTGAACAAATTATGATATGTAAAACTAATGGAATATTCTTATGCTATGAGAAATGGTGAAGTGAGAGTTTTAGAGAAACCTTGAAAGACTTGCATGAATTCATGTAAATTGAAGAAATGGAACTGGCTGACAATTTTTGCTACATCTTCAGTATCATAGAAATAAAAAAAAAGAAAACTTTTGAAAGACTTAAGAAATATGATCAACACAGTGATCAGCCATGCTTCCAGGAGCCTATTCATATAGAATACTGGTAGCCTCTTGAAAGAGAGGTTATAGGGTGGGGAATCTGTTGCCTTGAGACCATATGTGCTCAAATGTGGCCCTTTGACTGTCTTAAAACTTCAAAGAACAAATCCCCTTAATAAAAGGATTTATTCTCTAAAGCTTGGACTCAATCAAAAAGCTATACTCAAAGTTCTAGAGGGCCACATATGACTTTGAAACCACAGGTTCCCTACCCCTGTTGTCGACAATGTGCAGAAGGAAATGTATATTTTTGGATGTGACTTATATGGGATTTTTTAAATTTGAGTATTTTGCTATGAAATATTGATCAACTTGTTTACAAGGATTTTGTTATTCTTTATATTTTAGTGTGAAAAGAAAAATAGATGTTGGAAAACAAAATAATAAAATTTAATTTTCAGAAATGATGGCTTCTAGTAAATATTAATGAGAGATGAGCTAATGGGTAATAATAGATATAAAAGCTAAAAACATTGGTAAAACAATTTTTAAAGCTCCAAAAACAGATAATAGATATAATTTTGTAACAAGAGTGTTAAAATACTTTACTCTATATATTTATGTATGTATGTATAAACATATACAAATATTGATTAAAATTGGGTATAAAATGAGTTGTTTCTCATATTCTTCTACCTACCTTGAAACATTTATATTTAATGATTGTTAAATCAGCAATTAATATTATGACTCAAAATCTAAAAGGTCCAAAGAAGATAATTTCTTTCTGTTGATAATGATGATTAAGAATAAAAAGTACAAAATCACAAAGCAATCAAATCAGTCCAATTTTTGCAATTAAAACCGGCAATCAAACCATATTTCAGATATCCTTGTTTACTTATTTATGAAGTAGATAGTTGTTAATGAGAATGTCACTATAGTGTTTAATTTCTTGGTTCATATATAGTCAATTAAATGATCTTTAATGTATTTGTTTCAAAATTTTTGTATGTTTGCACTATGCTTCCTGAGCACATGTCCCTATTAGTTTAAAGATTCTTTTCTGCAACCAGGGTATATATGGCAGGAATCTGACCTGAGGCCCAAAATAACTTTCTCCCAAACTGAAAATAAATAATTGAGTTTAAAGGTGAATAATAAGAAGAATATTTCCTATTTTATTTACACAGTTCAAACAAGAAATAAAAATGTTACTCAGTAAGAAAAAAATAGTTCATTTATAATGAAAGACTGTCAGTGAGGTCATGAATGATCTTAATTAGAATTAATAGATAAATTTCAAGAATATTAAGATTAATGTAGCATGAAAAGTTTTGTTTACTAATATAAATGAGGTCAGACCATACCTTCCTGGAAGTTAATGAAGTAGAACTGGTAGGGATTGTGGACTGCTGCATTTTAACACACATTTTGGTAATGAGCAGTTTTCTTTTCCATATTAAGAATATTGAAAGACAAGATTTAGACACAACCCTTCATCCCCACCTACTCATTTGATTTTTGACTTGATTACTTTCACCTGATTTGTTTTTAATCTTCTTTGGAAACATGGAGAACTGATTACTCTCTCAAATCAAATAACCTTCCTTTCATTGGGACAGAGAACCATTATTCTTAGCTTTGTGAATTGTTTGATATGAACCCCTTGGGAACACTGAAGAGATTATATTCAATTCAATTTCACAAACATTCAATCAGTGCCTACTAAGTGTAAAGAACTGTGCTATGTGCTAATAATATTAAGACATAAAAAAGAGCCCTTATCCTCAAGAAGCATATACTCTCCTGTGCATGAAAAGATAAATAAATACTCAGTAGATCTGAGTACTGATGACTGTCACATCAGTTATGTTCTAGTTGTAATTATCTTTAGAAAATGAGAACACTATGAGCATAAGTATGCATGTGGTGGATTATCTACCTACCTCTCTCTTTATAAACTGTGTGTTTGTGTTTGTGTGTGAGCATTTGTGCTTGCATTACTGTGTTGTCCCAAGTCTTGCCATTTTTCTCATTTGACATGAAATTATTAGATAGCTGAAGATCTTGCTTTATTGATCTCATTAAGGATGGACAGAACTTGTAGAACTGACCTGATTTACCCCTCTTTTTTTCCAGCATGAAAATCACTGTGAATTATTTACTCAAATGATTAACCAAGGCTCAATATTGTTGAGTTCTTTTTTCTGACATTAGATAGATAGATGTTAAATAGAAAAACAATGGATAGATAGACAGACAGATAAATGGACAGATAAAAAGACAAGAGTGAATGAGCAGAGATTAAGCAGTTATATGGTAAACTCTGAACTTTATGTTAGGTAATAACAATATTACTCTCATGCTATATTTACCCATCTGTGCTCTTTGTGCCTGAAATGTTCGCATTTGTGCCCTAAATGTAAAGAGATATCATTGATGCTATATTTAAATGCTTCTCTTTTCTTAATCATCTGTTCCCTCATCATCTTCACTAGCTTGTGTCTACACTCCAGCTTCTACAATCAGTAGAGCACAGAACTAAATTTCCCTGGAATTGCCCTGGAGCTAGCTGCATGAGGTGTGGGGAATGGGTGGTCTGACCATAGCAGGTCTCCTCTCCTGAGGTAGAACACAGGGAGCCCCAACAGTTGGTGAACCACTATCTGTTCTAGCGTCTTTCCAGTTCCCCTGGCTGGGATAAGGCATGCCTGAGGTCCTGGTGTGGGTGTTTATGGGCTCCACCTGCCTAGAGCTCAGAATCTCCTCATAGTTCACTGAGGTTGGGCTGTCTGGGACTGCATTAGTCTTGAATTGATCCCCTTCAGTCAAAGCAAGAGGGTCTCTCCTTAACAGTTTTCCTAGTCTCTCAAGCTAAAAGACAGATATCCCTTCTGACTGATCCCACTACTCCAGGATATTTTCTGGGTTTATCAAGGTCAACAAGAGGAGGGAGAGAGAACTTACAGATCACTGCACCATCTAACCGCAAAATAAACCAAAGCCAAACAGGGAAATAAAATTATAGACCATTTTCTCTAATGAATGTAGATGTGAAAATTTTAAATAAGATATTAACAAAAGAATATAGCAACTTATCATGAGAATGATGCATAATGACCAGGTAGGATTATACTAGCAATGAAGGACTGGATCAATATTAGGAAAACTATCGGTATTATTGATCATATAAACAAAAAATTAACAGAAACCGTATGATTATCTCAATAGATGCAGGAAAATACCTATTGACAAATTACAACACCCATTCCTATTAAAAACACTGGGGGGCATAGGAATAAATGGAGCTTTCCTTCAAATAAATAATAAGCAGTATCTACCTAAAACCATTAGCAAGCAACATATGCAATGGGTATAAATTAGATGAATTTCCAAAAAGATCAGTAGTGAAACAAGGATGTCCATTATCGCCACTGTTATTCAGCATGGTACTAGAAATATTAGCTTTACAACAAGAGAAGAAAAAAGAAATTAAAGGAATAAGAATAGTCAAAGAAGTAACTAAGTTACTAAGTAACTAACTCTTTGAAGATGATATGATAATATACCTAGAAAGTCCTAGAGAATCAAGTAAAACACTACTTGAAATAATAAATAATCTTGGCAAAGTTGCAGGTTACAAAATAAGCACATAAAATCATCAACATTGCTGTATATTAGTAACAAAGCTCAACAGCAAGAGAGAGAAAATCCTATTTACAGATACAGGAGACATTATAAAGTATCTGGGAGTCAAACTGCCAAAACAAAATCAGGGATTAAATGAACGCAATTACAAAACATTTTTACACAAATAAAGTCAGATCTAAAAAAGTGGAAAAACATCAGTTGCTTGTGGGTAAGCTGAGCTAATATAATAAAAATAACAATTCTACCTAAATTAATTTATCTGTTCAGTGCCATTTCAATTAAACTATGAAAAATTATTTTCTAGAGCTAGAAATAATAATATGAAACTTTATCAAATTTATCTGATGTCTGTCCTATATAAAGATGGTATAAAAATTGATTAACTATTAACCATTTCCAAATTAACAATTGGCCAAAAGATGTTTAAGTTTTTCTAAGTAATAGTAAACTGTCAATATTTATATAAACAGTTGCTCAAAAGTAACAATTATAACAGTAATACAAATTAAACCAATTGTTATGGGACTTTTTCTCGTACCCAGGAGATCAGCAAATATGACACAAGGTTTAGATAGCTAATCTTAAAGGACTTCAGAAAGATGGGAACACTTAAATTCTATTAATGGATTCAATTTGTTTAGCCATTTTGGAAAGCAATTTATTATTGGTTGAAAAATGATTAAATTGTATTTTTTTTTTATTTTTGACCCAGTGATCTCACCAGTAGACATATTTTCCAATGAGTCAAAAAAGTGCCAGAACTAATCAGTCAATTATAAAATATTGATGCAATTATTCCTTGTGGGACCTAAGACTTAGAAACAAAATAAATGCCCTTTGATGGAGGAATGGTAAAAACAAATTTTGACATATGAATGTAATGTGACACTGTTCTGCCTTGAGAAACAAAGAACATAAGTAATGAATGAAAATACTAGAATAGTTGCACAAATTTATGCAGATTGAAGTGAATAGGGCCAGGAAAATAGTATATAAAAATACAATAAAATATAAATGAAAATAAAGATACAAATGAAGTTGAATTCTCTGTAAGTATAATGAGTAATTTGGCCCACACAAAGAGATCAATAAATGTACCTCATTATTTTAGTTGTGGGCTTAGGGTGATTGTGAATTAACAATACTATTGCCCACTTTACATATCATTTTGCTTATTTTTCTTTCATTAGAAGTTAATTTTATTAGAACAGGGTTGTTAGAGTATTAGATTGAGGAATGACTATGATCTAAATACAAAATGCATAAAAAACCTTTTGTAAAAAGAAAAAATGAAGCTAACATGCAAAAATATTAAAAACTTGTTTCAACTTCAAAAGGGGCTGTCTAATCCTTTGTTGAGCTCTGGAAAATGTTCTTTAACCAAAATCATTCCCATTTATGGAATATGGTAATCAATCAGCAAGTATTTATTTAGGGCATACTAAGTTCTAGTCCTTGTGGTGGGTAAGCCAGAGCTAATTATTAACCTCTTAGCATTAATTTTGTTCATGAAAATTCACACACACACACACATACACCATGCAAATAGTCAGAATTGTCTATTATTAGTTTTATGATCTCTGTTCCCTATCTGTTCTTTGTTGAACACTTTTTTGAACACTTCTTTGAACAGAAGGAATATAAAAAGAAGACAATAAGACAAATTCACTGATCTCAAGGACATTGCAGTCTAACTAAGAGAAGAGAACTAGCCCATGTTTGTGTGTCTCCTGGTAGTACACTGGGGTATCAGAGAATTTTGAATAGTATATATTTCAAAGAGGGCAGAAAAGTTGAACATCGTTGCGAACTAAGGATTCTTAAAAAAAAAAAAAAGAAAAGAAAGTGTACTTCAGCCATGGAAGGCAGCCAGAGTAAAGGCATAGGGAAAAGAGAAGGAACATGTGTAAAGAGCAGTTTCAATCTCTCCCCAAAGGCTGAACCATATGAAATGGTAATTATGAGAGTTAAAGATCTTCTCCACCCACTGATGGCCCTCCCCACTAAAGGAAGTTTGATTAGGGGAGGCCCAGATCTTTTGTTAATTGGTCATGCACTGGAACTTAAGGGTTGTGATGAAGGAGTGGAGCCAAGATGGTGGAATAGAAAGACACATCTGCTGTAGTTCTTCCCCCCCATAGCTCATAAAATACCTGTAAAAATGACTAAACAAACTCTAGAAAAGCATAAGCCACAAGATGATGGAGTGAAAGAGATTTACAGCCCAAGATAGCCTGGAAGGGTCACAGAAAGTTATATTGCACTGGATTCAGAGCTGGGCATAGCCCACCCTTGACCATGTGGTTCTGACAGGGCTGGACCAGGTTTCAGGGCACAGAATCAAAGGTAGCACCCTCAGTCCCCAGATTTCTCAATCCACAAATGCAAAAGACAGCTTCAAAGGTCAGTGAGAAAGCTCTTTTACCTGGGTGAGAAGGGAGTGGGGTTCAGCAGTGCCAGCCACTGCAGCAGTAGCATCCATTTTTGGAATTACCCACATAAAGACCCTGGGGAGAATCAAGTGAGTGATCTGCATCTCAGTCCTGAGTGGTGGTCCTGGGGTGAGGAGGAGCACTTGTGTGATTGAGCTGGTGGAGGCTATGGAAAGGGAATCCTACTCACAGATCCTGGGCAGAAAACAGTTCTTGTCATTACTCACAGAACAGAGTGCAGGCCAGGAGAAGAAAAAACTCCTCTCCCTTGATAGTGACTCCTTGGAGGAACTGAGAACTTACAGGTCCCTAGAGTATACCTTTCAATGAACAAAGGACTAAAAAGTCAAGTAACTGGTTGTCAAAATGCACAAAAAAGGGTAAAAAATAAAACTACAGATGGCTACTTTCTTGGCACAAGTGTAGTTTCTTTCATCCTTTCGATGAGGAAGATGAAAGCATATCATCAGTGGAAGACATAAAAGTCAAGCCTTCTACATCCAAAACCTCCACAAAATGTATGCAATGGTCTCAGGTCATGGAAGAGCTCAAAATGGATTTTGAAAATCAAGTAAGAAAGGTGGAGGAAAAATTGGGAAGAAAAATGAGAGTGCTGAAATAAAACCATGAAAAGTGAGTCAACAGTTTTGCTGAAGGAAACCCAAAAAATGCAGAAGAAAATAGCACCCTTCAAAATAGACTAATCCAAATGGCAAAAGAGATCCATCAAGTCAATGAGTTGAAGAATGATTTAAAAAGCAGAATTAACTAAATAGAAAAGGAGGTTCAAAAGTTCACTGAGGAAATGTAAAGGAATGTAATGATTTTATGAGAAACCAAGAAATTGTAAAACGACACCAAAAGATTGAAAAAATAGAAGACAATGTGAAATATCTTGGAAAAATGACTAACTTGGAAAATAGATCCAGGAGAGATCATTTTAAAATTGTTGGTCTACTTGAAAACCTAGGATAAAAGGAACCTAGACATCATCTTCTAATAAATTATCAAGGAAAGCTGTCCCAATATTCTAGAGCCAGCAGGCAAAATAGAATTGTAAAGAAGTCACTGATCATCTCCTGAAAAAAAAAAAGAAAATGAAAACTCCTAGGAATATTGTAGCCAAATTCCAGAGTTTTCAGGTCAAGGAGCAAATATTGAAAGCAAACAGAAAGAAACAATTCAAGAATGGTGGAAATACTATCAGGATGACACAGGATTTAGCAGCTTCTATGCTAAGGGGTAGAAGGGCTTGGAATATGGTATTCCAGAGGTCAAAGGAGATAGGATCAGAACCAACTAAGTGAATGATACCTACCCAGCAAAGTGAGTATAATACTTCAGGGGAAAAGTGGAATTTCAATGAAATAGAGGATTTCCAAGCATTCTGGTTGAAAAAAACAGAGCTGAGCAGAAAAATTTGACTTTCAAACACAAGAATGAAAAGAAACATCAAAAGGTAAACAGGAAAGAAATGTCTTAAGGAGCTCAATAATGAGGAGCAGTTTGCATTTGTACGTGGAAAGATGTTATTTGTAACTATTAAAACCTTTTTCAGTGTTTGGGTAGTTAGAGGGGATACACACACACAGACATACACACACACACACATATATATATATATATACATATTTATATATACACACACACAGATTGATAGATACATAGATACATAGATAGCTGTGTATGGTATGTAAATATGTGTATATGTGTATATGTATATATGTGTGCATGTATATATGTATACATACATATATACATATATATTTACTGGTGAATGGAATATACTAGGAGTAAGAGGAAGAGGTAGAATGTAGCAAATCATTTCACATGCAAGAGGTAAGAAAGAGTTCTACAATGGAGCAGAAGAGGAGGGAGATGAAAGGAAATAATTGAGCTTTACTCTCGTGGGATTTGGCTTAAGGAGGGAATAACACACTCAACTGGATATGAAAATCTATTTTCTTCTGCAGGAAGGGAAGGGTGGAGGGGATAGGAGAGGGAAGATAACAGAAGGGTCAGCAAATTGGGGAAAGGGATAGTTAGAAGCAAAAACTATTGTGGGAGGACAGGTCAAGGTAGAGAATGGAATAAATGAAGGGCAGGATAAGGTAGAGGGAAATGTTATCAGTCTGTCATAACATATGTATTGTAGAAGTGCTTTGCATTGTTGCACATGTATGATCTATATTGACCTATATTGCTTGTTTCCTCAGTGAGAGTTAGTGGGGAGGGTGGGAGAGAATATGGAACTCAAAGCTTTAAGAATAAGTGTGAAAAAATATTTTCGCATACAACTGGAAATTAAGCTATACAGGCAAGGGAATATGGAAATTTATTTTGCCCTACAGGAAAATAGATGGGAAAGGGGATGGAAGAAAGGTTGTTAATAGATGGATGGACAGACTGGAGGAAGAGGTGCATGGGTTGCATGCTGTCCTGGGGTGGGAGTGGGGAGTGATGGGGAGAACATTTTGAATTCAAATTCTTGTGGAAGTGAACGTTAAGAACTGAAAAATGCATAAATTATATATTTTCAAAAAAAAAGGTTATGATGCTCTCTGGCTCTCGAAAGTGTATAAATACTCTAAGGGGAGGTTTCACTTTGAGATTTACTCATTGGAATTGTTTGTTTGGCTAGAGGAGATTCTGGGAAGCCACTAAGGAGCACCCTGGCTTCTAAAACCCACATGTTGATACTTCTCTCTGGTAACTATATATTTATGTATAGTCAGACACCTGGACATGTTTGTTCATTTTTATTTTTCTCTATTTTCTCTGAAGTTCAAGGTGCTGACTTTTTCCCCTGAACTAAGTGAATGATATACGTTCTTGATTAAAGTATATTGTTTATACCTCAAAAGTTGTTTTCCTTTCAAAAAAGCAAATCTAAGAACCCGTACAGCAGGCTCTCCTCTGTATATTATGGTCCTTGCTAATATATAACATCATAAGTGTAAAAGAATGAAACAAAAATACCTTGATGAAATAGATAGTAATATTAATAAGGAATAAAATAAGAATGGCAAGATGAGTTGCATAAAAATATTCTATCTAAAAGGTTTTCTTCTGGATAGGTTGAACCATGGTCTTTTTTTGAAGTTTATATTAAGGAGCTCTCATAAATGGGCAGCAGGGGGAAGTGTGACTTCATTTCCATAGTCTAAAGGCCAGAATTTTTTTAAAGTGTCATGATGAGATTCTTTTACCATTAAGTCCCCTGCCACTCCAAGAATGTGCTGAGAACTTGCATTTTGTAATAAACAAAGTTGTACTTTGCAACCAAGCAGAGTGAAGAGGGTATGCTAATGAGAGCCTTAAGTGTCCAAGGCAGAAATGCAGTATGCCCAGCAACATAAAATGTAATTGGTTGCCTTGCAGGGGGATCTCACTTTAGAAGAAGAGTTGAAACATGAAATATAATTAGAGGAATCCAAGGAGGGATTTTTTTTCCTTTTTTTGCAAAACAATTCCCCCATTGAATAAAACAAATCTTCTTTCCCTTCACTCTGGTATATTAACCTTCCCTATTTTGTCAAGATTATAAAAAGATTATTGTTTAAATTAGCTGCTCTAGAATAAAGGCTTCATTAGTCTTTTTTTAAAGAGGAAGCTCGCTCAGGAAATTATCATTTAGCATAATGGAATCTAGTTATACATTGAAAGGAGGGCTTTTGTAACTAGGTAGAATGTAACCAAAACAATTGAGGGTCTAGGAGATATTTTCTGTAAGTGATAGATGTTCATACATTGTTCTATAAACAACAATACTGCAGTTACACAAAGATGTTTTTGTTAACTGATTCCAGCAAAAGTGTCAATTTCTTAAAAATTGTTAGTCGTATCACTGTTTAAATTAAAGCAAAATAATTTTCTGCTGATTTAGTAGAAAGGAGATTCCATAAATTTTCTTTAGGAAGCCCACTGGTATGCGGTTTGCATGGATATGAATATTTATTGTCTACATCTACCATGAGAGCTGTATTTTTCTCTCCAAAATAATATTAGTGGCTCCAAGAATGTTTCTAAATGTTTACTTTTTAATTTTTTTTCATTTTTCATTTTATTTGTTTATTTTTAGTCTTCAGCATTCATTTCCACAAAATTATGAGTTCCTAATTTTCTCCCCATCTCTCCCCAACCACCCGAAAATGCCGTGCATTCTGATTATTCCTTCTCCCAATCTGGCCTCCCTTCTGTCATACCACTCCCCTTCCCTTACCTCCATCTTCTCTGTTTTCTTTTAGGGCAAGATAGATTTCTGTACTCCAATTGCCTGTGTTTCTTACTTACAGGTTGCATGCAAAAATAATTCTCAACATTCCATCCTAAATCTTTGAGTTCTAACTTCTCTCCATTCCTCTCCCTTCCCACCCTTCCCTCCCCACTGAGAAGGCAATCAAATCAACATAGGTTATATACGTGTAGTTTTGCAAAAGATTTCCATAATACTCAGGTTGTATAAGACTAACTATATTTCCCTCCATCCTGTCCTGCCCCTCATTTATTCTATTCTCACTTTTGAATTTGTCCCTCCCCAAAATTGTTTACTTCCCTCCTCCCATTTGCCTTTTGTTCTATCATGCCTCTCACCCCACTTATCCCCTTCTCCCCTACTTTCCTGTAGTGTAAGATAGATTTTTATAGTAATGTAATTTGTTATTTTAATAGATTTCTAAAAACAAGATCTGTACCATCAGCTGTTGGCTATAGAACTTACTGTGAAAATTCTGGGAAATGCCATCCTGAAATCGAAGAGCTTGCTTCATGTCTTGATGCATATATTTCTAAAATTTTGTGCACACTAAAAATTTCATCAAAATCTACAATACTACAAGGATCAGACAACATGAGAAACAGGAGACTCAAATATATCTTCCATCAGAATAGGATAGTTGTCCACTCTTTGAGTCACAAAATCTCTTCAGAACTTTGGATGAAAAACAACTGGTGGCTTATATGACATAAAATGTGAGATCTATGGGTATAAATGTGTGTGTGTAGTGTGTGTGTGTGTAATCTCTCTAACTACCCAAATCTCTAGAAAAGTTTCAAGAGATACAAATATTACCTTTCCACATAGGAATGTAAACATTTCAACTTTAGTAAGTCCCTAATGATTTCTATTTCCTGTTTACCTTTTCATGCTTCTCTTGATTCTTGTGTTTGAATATTTTCTATTCAGCTCTGGTATTTTCATCAAGAATGTTTGAAAATCCTCCATTTCCTACCAAATTGAGTATGCATGTTATTACTTCCTTAAGCCAAGTGTGATGAGAGTAAGCTTTATTTTTTCCCTCTCATCTTCCTCCTTTTCCTCTCCATTAATAAAGCCTTTTCTTGCCTCTTTCATGAGAGATGACCTGCCCCATTCTGTTTCTCCTTTTTTCCTCCCAATATATTCCTCTCTCACCACTTGATTTTATTTTTGTAGATATCATCTCTTCCTATTCAACTCAGCCTGTGCTCTCTCTCTCTCTCTCTCTCTCTCTCCTCTCTCTCTCTATATATATATTTATATATATATATATGTGTGTGTGTGTGTGTATGTATGTATATATATGTACATATGTATGTATATATATGTGTATATATACATATATATGTCTATTACACATATATGTATATATATATATACATACATACATACTATTGTATAATTATTTTAATCTTGTCCTAGAAAGTCTGCTAACCACTGTAGTTTTCTTACACTAACATAAAGTCCTAGGATTTCAGCCAAGAATAGGTCTTTCATGCTAGCTAATCAACCCCTTCATTAAAAGATAGAGAAAGAGAGACTCAATGAAGTTAATAAATCTATCTTATCCTTCAAGAAAATTGAGGGGAAGGTGATGAGAGAAGGGAGAGATGTGAAAGATGGGAGGGCAGTTTGGGGGAAATGGCAATTGGAATGCATTATCTCTTAGGGTGGGCAGAAGGGAGAGATTTTAGGACTCAAAATCTTGTGGACGTGAATGTTCAAAATTAAAAATAAATGGATAATTTTTTTTAAAACAATAAAGATAGTTGAGAAAAGCAGGGAAGTGAAATATAAAGAGGAAAGGAAAAATATACCCAAATGAATGCAAAATTCCAAAGAATAAGGTTTTCTTAAATGAAAAATTCAAAGAAAGAGAAGAAAATAATACAATGTGAAGGACAAGAAATCTCTTCAAAAATTTGGAGACATCAAGGAAATATTTCATGCAAAAATGGTCATGATAGGAATTAAAACTGGTGGGGACTTAATTGAGTTGAAGAGATTAAGAAGTTACTAGAATAAACAAAAGAACTCTACAGGAAAGGTCTTCACATCACTGATAACCGAGAAGGTATGATTGCTTGGCCTTGAGTCAGACATCCTGGAGAATGTCAAATGGGCCTTAGAAAAAATTCCAGAAAAAAATGTTAGTGGAAGTATTGGAATTCCAGCTTCCTTGTTTAAAATTCTAAAAGCTGCACTTAATATGTCAGGAAATTTGGAAAACTAAATCATGGCTATTGAATTGCCCAGTTTATGTCACAATCCTACAGAAAGCCAAAGCCAAGCAATGTTTAAATTGTTGACAAATTGTGTTCATTTCATATGACAGCAAAGTTAGCATTAGCAATATACGAACCACGACTTACCATAAGAGCAAGCTAGGTTTTGAAGAGGCAGAGGAACAAGAGGCCAAATTGCCAACATTCATTGGATTATAAAGAAAAAAAAGGGAGTTCTACAAAAACACTGATTTCTGCTTCATTGAGCACCCTAAAATTTTTGATTGTGTAGATCCCAACAAAATGGAGCAAGTCGTCATAGAGATGGGAGAACTAAATCATCTTTCTTATCCTCTGAGGAAGCTGAATGAGGGTCAAAAAGAAAGAGTTAGAACTGAACATGCAATAACTAATTGGTATAAGATTGGAAAAGGAGTACAACAAGGCTGTATATTGTCAGTTCATTTGCTCTGTACATATACATACATACATACGTACATATATACACACATATGTATGTGTATACACACACACATACACACACACAGAGTACATTATGCAAAATGCCAGGCTCAATGAATTAAAAGATCAAAAGCCAGAACTGAGCTTCCTGAGAGAAATATCAACAATTTCAGATATGCAGATGAAACCATTCTAATGGCAGAATGTGAAGACTAGTTAAGAAATCTCTTTATGGGAATGAGAGAGAACATTATAAAAGTTGACTTTAAACTTCATGTCAAGGACAAGGGGCATGTAAAGGACAAAACAAAACAAAGCTCTTAGCAACCGGTCCCATCACTTCCTGGCAAATAGAGGGAAAAGAAATGGAAGCAGTGTCCAATTTCATGCTATATTTTTAGTCTTAAAGATCACTGCTGATAGTGATTGAAACCATGAAATTAAAAAAAAAAAAGCACGTTCCTTTGAAGGAAAGCTATAGGAAATCTGCACAACACACTAAAAAACAGAGATATCACATTGCTTTCAAAGATATGTATAGTGAAAGCTGTGTTTTTTTTTTTTTTTCCAGAAGTAATACCTGGCTATGAGAGTTGGAATATAAGGGAAGCTGAGCACAATAGAATTGATTGTTTTAAATTATGGTGCTGGAGAAAATTTTTGCGAGTCCCTTAGATAGCAAGGAGGTCAAATCAGTCAATACTTGAAGAAATTAATAATACTTTTGCCAAGTAATTATAAAGCAGCACTTATTGGAAAAGACCCTGATGTTGGGAAAGATTGAAGGTAAAAGGAAGAGGATGACAGATGATGAGATGGAAAGACAATATCAAGGAAACAATGAACATGAAAGAGTGAAGGATAGAAGAGCATGGTGCACTAAGGTCTATGGTCTTCGAGAATTGGACATGACTGAAAGACTCGACAAAACCAATCTCATGCTGTAATTTTTTACTTTTTTTGTTCTATGTTAGCTTCATTTTCTCATCAAGTGGGTCAGATCAGATGCTATTTCTGTTTTCCTTTATTATAACCATTGTTCTGTATTTCCTTCCCTCCCAAGATACTGACAATGCCAAAGAATTACACAACTTGCCTATAGGACCCTTGCTTCAATATATTTTTTCAACATTCAATATTAACTTTTGTGAAACCAAGTGGTTGCATCGACTAAATAAGAGTATCTGAACTATCAAACAAAAGCTTTCCTATTAACTAGTTTGTTTTCCATTTCTACTCTTGTTTCTATTCAACAGTATTTCTGGGTCACTAGACTAACATCAATATTAAACCTTTATTTATTGGTAGGTTATTATAATAGTTCAGGTGTGATTGGAGTCAATCTAGCCTAAGTCAGGGAGACCCTTATAGGTTACCATAGCCCATCTTTCCTATCCTTTGAGTATGTTCTTTAAATCAGATATACCTGGCAAATCTTGGGACTGTAGAATGAAAACTACCATGTTAACATTTTTTTCTTTCAGTTTAGCTCTAGAGTTCTTACCACTGTTTTATTTTTTCTCACATGCCAAATTATGTTTCTACTTATGTACATTCTATTATACTATATGCTGCCTTCTTTGTAAAGGAGTACAATTAATTCTAAATACCCCATCCTTAGCTGCTAAGATTATGTTCAGTATTTCTATAGACAAGTACTTTCAGAGAGGTACAAAGATGCAAGCTTTGGCAATGAGTGCATCATCCTCATTATTGATGAGTATATATCCATGGAAAGTATACTGCCAAAGAAACCGAACTCATTCACAGTATTAAAAATTTCTTCATTTGCTGTAACCAGTGATTCTACGTATGCATGGTGAGGTGCTGACTGGTGGAGCAACTGTTTTCTTGGTGTTAATTGCTAGGCCAACATTAGTACAGGCAGTAGAGAATCGTTCCATACTTTGTTGCACTTGATAGGTGCATTGAAAAGCCTTTATCTTTGATTGAATACACAATAATGTGCAATCAAAAAATAATACGCCAACTCTCCCTCCACTTTATTCTTGGTGTATGGCTTGGGTCCCTGTGTATAGAATTGCAAAGTTCTTCTGGATATATAGATTATAAACAGCCATCATGAGAGCTGGAGTTTGAATGGTAGGTGATGACGTTTATACTTGGTGGAATCTTTTGAGGGTTAAGTTTTGCATCTCTTTAGAAAGATTTTGTGGATTTAGGGTCCTTTTATGTAAAAATTCCACTTAGCTTTCTCTTTCATTGCAATACCTGGAAGAATATTGCTATGTTGAAGGCTTAGGATTTTTCCTAGGACAATATTGTGCTTTAATATTTTCATGGAGAACATCATAGAAAGTATTCATTAGGGTAATTTAATTATTTTGTGGTGAATATTTTATGTTGTTCTCTATCAGTGACACTTTCAAAGTCAGAATAAACAGTGACTCCACACAGACAATGAGGCTGTAAGGGAGGTCATACTTCATTGCAGGACTGATTAACACAACTTTTCTATTTATAAAACTAATGGACAAGATAATATTTTCTTTGTTAATGGAATCCTTAATATAAAAAGCACATCTTTCTTTTTGATTGAAAGTATGACAACTGAACAATCACCTACAAAAGATAACTTGTAGGTATCTCATCTAATTACCTTAATTGCTTCCTGATGGATGGCATATAAAACATAATTGTGTCTATCACACTTACATAAATAGACCTGGACCATCATACTAATGTGGAAACATTCTAAATTTAACATTTCACTGTTCATGCTTTTTCTCCTTATTTTATTTTAAAAAACAAATGGGGATACTACTTATGAATCAGTCTTTCATATGACTATCTGAATATGGGTTGTTTATTCTACCTTCCTCCTCTACAGATTTTTAAATGCAAATACTGAAATAGAGATATTTCATAATTCTAATTTTTCTTCTTATAAGAGATGAAAATTATATTTAAGGAAAAACTCATTTGTCTAACAATCAAATTAGAGAGAAGGATGCAGAGAGGAAGATGTAAAGACACAAAAGAAGGGGAGGGGAGAGAAATTCAGAGAGACAAACAGGGAGAGACATGCATAGAGAGGAAGAAGAAGAAGAAGAAACTTGTATCTTATAAAGTTATCTACTTTCTGTACCAAATGGGAAAACACTTAGTTGAGCAAGAAAAGTCATATTTCTTCTTTTGTAAGCCTCATGGTCCAGAAAATACATTTTTTTTTGGTTTTGCAAATCTTCAGCAAATCTTCAAATTATGTTGCCTTTTCAATGTTCCTGAAATTTACTTTCTTCTCTTGATAATATATAATAGTTGTTTAACCAGACCAGCAGGAAGTATAACATTCTTTAATTTTTAATATTTTATTGAAAATTAGTTGTCAAAGAGTTGAAAAGTTTTGAGAAACCTCAATGGGATTTCACCAGTAAGGCATTCAGGTGTTTAATCAAAAATATTTTCCTCCTCTGGTGGCCTTTACTGCTTTGGAACTAAAATTAGAATTTCACTGGGGCCTCTGGTCCCAGTCTTGGCAGAGCACAGTGAATAAAATGTAAAATCTGTATTGCTAGTATCTTAGAAAAGCACTCATGTATTTCTTAGAAGATTATCAGTGTGTTATCACTGAGCACATATCTTCTGTCCTATAAAATGGACATAACAGAACATTCAATCTATCATATGGCTGCTTTGAGAGGAAAATACTTTACATCCCTTAAGGTGCTATATAAATTTGTATCATTTTTGTTATTATAATAATTCTGTTCTCTAAGGGAAACATTCTGTCCCTTCTCTCTCCCTCTCTCTCCCTCTCTCTCTCTCTCTCTCTCTCTCTCTCTCTCTCTCTCTCTCTCTCTCCTCTCTCCTCTCTCTCTCTCTCTCTCCCCCTCTCTCTCTCTCTCTCCCTCTCTCTCCCTCTCTCTCTCTCTCTCCCTCTCTCTCCCTCTCTCTCCCCCTCTCTCTTCTCTCTCTCTCTCTCTCTCTGTCTCTCTCTGTCTCTCTCTCTCTCTCCCTCTCCCTCTCCCTCCCTCTCTCTCTCTCTCTCTCTCTTTCTGTCTCTCTCTTTCTCTCTCATATCCCTACAATGTGAAAAATGAAGAAAGGATTCTGGTAGTTTCAGTTAGAGGCAGCAAGGTGGCACCATATATAGAAGGTTGGACTTGAAGGAAGAAAGGCCTGGTTTTAAACTTGACTTAAACATTTAATTTCTGAATGACCTTGGACAAATCATGTAAATTTTCCTACTTGCTTTTCCACATTTATATAATTATGGAATCAAACTAAATGGACCTAAGGTATTATTTGTCTTAAATTTAAGATCCCATGATTTATGATCTTCCTTACTCAGATGATGGATGTCTTGTCATACTGTATTGGAAGAGGGACTTTCATCATTTGGAATTTCCTATACCAATAAAATAATAATAATAACCAACATTTCTAGAGTGTTTACTATATGCCAGACACTGAGCTAAGTGTTTGTTAAAGATATTATCTCATTCAATCTTCACAACAACCCTATAAGCTTTCAGGAGTTTTTTCAGTCATATCCAACTCTTCATGACCTCATTTGGGGTTTTCTTCAAAAAAGACACTGGTTTGACATTTCCTTTTCCAGTTCATTTTACAAATGGAGAAACTGAAGCAAATAGGGCTAAGTGACTTGATCATAGTCATACAGCTAGTACAAGTTTGGGACCAGATTTGAAATCGGGAAGTAAAGTTTTTCTAACTCCAGGCCCAGCACTCCATAACTGCTCAATCTAGTTGCTTCTCAGTTATGCGCTATCATTGTCCTTATTTAGTTAAGGAAACTGAGCAAATGAGGGTTAAGTGAATTGCTGGGGGTCACTTAGCTATTAAGTGTTTGAAGGTGAAGTTGTGTTCAGATTTTCTTGACTCAACTCCAAAGCTTTTTCCAGTGTGTCACTTAGCTGTCTAACCCTGTTAAAATTTCACTTTTCACCATTATTACCACACAATGCATGAACCCAACAGAAGCCTTGAGTAATGGCAGAGTCAAAGATCATTGGAAAAAACACAGAACATCTTTGAATAATCTGGTAAATCACAATTCAAGGCAAAGATATAAACTTAGCCTCATGTCCATTATGGGAAAATGGGCTATGTGTCTGATTATTTAGCTCTGAATGGGGTTATAGAATTGAGAAGATTGTTGTATGGCTTCTGTAGGTTTGAATCATGATTGAGGAGGCCTCATTAATACCACTAAGTACTAGCCCTTCAGGAAATGTTCATCTGGCTGTCCACTGGCATTTGTGCCACTGGAACCACTGTATTGTCAAGGGGTTATACAGTTACAATCCTAAAACTCCTCAAAGTTCAGGGTAATTGGATAAACTTCAAATAAGCAGTGTCAAACTTCTGCAAACTAAACCAATTAAAAGTCATCCCAGAACTTGTGTATGGTGGAAGCCTAACCTTCTTATTGTAGTAAAGCTATATCTAATCCTCTTAATTTAAGAAATGTCTGCTTGGAGTCACTAAATTAATAGCAATTTACAAGGTTATCCAACTACTCAGCCTGCTTCAGACAGCTATATTGATCCTCATTTGAGTTTTAAAATCTTGAAGTGATATGGCAAGGCACTCACTCCAAATTCTCTGAGTTTTTCATTTAACACAATTTCCAAAGTGGTATTATGTCTATCTTCATTTTACACTATTTGCATTTGGATTACATAACATTTGGGTAAAGCATTAAGTTCTGATTCATTACCATTTCCTGCAGGTGTTATGCAGCCCCCGCCCCCCTCTCCCCACACACATTTCAAACTTTTAGTCCAGCACTTTTCAAAACTGTCTTATTATTAGAAGGTAAATGAGTCAGGAAAGAAACTTGAGGCTATAGTCCTATCTGTAATGATTTTAAATGTTCTAAGCACTAGAAGCAATTACAGCTTTTCAATGCCAATCATTGGAATAGGAATAAAGGGAACAGGCTTCTACTTGTGTCTTAAATATGCTATTGTTAATGAAATTATTGATTTCCCTCATATTATCTCACTTTCCATGATCAGTAAAATGAAGTTAATCTTTTCTGGACAACATTGTAATGTGATCATTAAAGCCATGCGTTATACCAATACAGCAAGAGAATTTTTTTGTTTTGTATACTAACACATACAGTGATTACTCACATGCTTTTTTCTAAAATATCTGGTTGTCAGATTTATGCTAAATCCATAGATACTGAATCTCTGCTTCTTACCTCTTCTCTAGATGCTAGTTAACATTAGCTTTTTAAGAGATTCTGACACCAGGTCTGGGTTATCTTCCCTCTGGGGCAAGTTCCTGTTAGGGAAGGAACTAGGTTACTTAGTGGATAGAATGCCATACTTGGAGCCAGGAAGACCATTTACTACTTTGCTGTGTGACCCTGTGTAATACATTTGATCTATTTTAGACTGGGTTTCCTCATTTAAAATAATTGCAATAATTACCTCAAAGGTTTACTGAAAATGTTACATTTTTTCTTTGAAAACTTTCAATCACTATGCATATTTTAGGAACATCTTAAAACATTAAGGGTAGAGATATAAAGAAAAAAATGAAAAAGAAGGAAGTGGAGACCATGTAATCTTTATCTAGTATCTCTAATCTCCATTAAGCTATGCTTTCCCTATTCCCTGGAATAATTCCAAAGATATTGTTTCTTTCATTTTTATCAACAGTAGTATCAGTAGTTTACAGTACATGTAGATTTGCCATAGAGATTTTGCTTGTGTATAAAAAGCCTTCGGTAAATGTCCTTGCTGGCAGCTCATTGAAGTATCTGGGGAGAGCTGATTTTCTGGGCTTTTAGCTGGGCCTCACACATGAGAGTTAATATCTTGAGTGGATGAGTATATTATGCAAGCTGAGGGAGGTGCCCACAATGGTTCCATTTGAGGTAGTTTGCTTTGAAATATTCTTAATGAGTACATGAATTTTGACATTCTGACTACATAGAAGAATATGTTTATTCTAACCACAACAGAAACAAAGGAGGGATGAGACAAAGAGGAATATATTCCTTGAATAAAATTGAGATTAAAAGGTTATTGATCTTATTAAGAACATTAGGACTATTACCCCACAGAGAGTCAGAGTCAAAAGGCTCATGAATATACACATCCACATGTGTGTGTGGATGTATGTGTATGTGTGTGTATGTGTGTGTGGCACATGACAGGTATGGTTGAGTTCATGAGTAATAGTACATACTTGAGTCCTGACTGCTGAAGAGGTTTTGACACTAGTTATGGAACCGACCTCAATGACACAATTTTGATCTTCAAACATTCACCTGATTATATAGAGAGATATGTGGAAACCTATGCATCTGCTGAATGAATAATATAAGATAGCTATTAGAGAACTGCGACTACTTGGAGCATATCAAAACAAAGTAATGATGTGTCAGAAACTTTAATTCAAAAGGCAGTTAGCAAGTACTTCATCTCTAGTAATTTCTTCCCCAGTGAAATGAAGGAGCTATATCAGATCATCCCTATGGGTCTGTCTGCCTGCAATACGCCTGTAATATCTCTATGTTAGAATAAGATATACTTTAGGTATCATTGGAGAGGTTCCATGCCACCTTCTTTTCTACCTCTCCACTTTCCTTCCTTCCTTCCTTCCTTCCTTCCTTCCTTCCTTCCTTCCTTCCTTCCTTCCTTCCTTGAATATCATCTTCATATTAACTATTGTTTGACTGTTTGATGCTGTGATATTCTGGGCTTTTGCAAGATTCACTACACAAAAGTAGTTTCATTTGAATGCGATCATGTATTTGTCAGTATCTTGGAGCTCATCTTTAATGGAAGAACTCAAACTCTTGGCAAAATAAGGAAGCAAGCTGTGATTTCTCTTGGTGTAATTATAATAATGATCTTTATTTCTTGTCCAACTGTAGCATAGTCTATGTCACTTAATTGGTTCAAAATTAGAATTTTTATTGTATACTTGTTTCTTTTAATTAAGTCTAAAGTGAAATTCTTAGAATATTCTGTACAAACAAACTCCTTAGAGAACATGGATCAGGTGGTATGAAACTCTTAAGATAAAGAAAAGTATGCTGTCATGCCATGAATGATTAATATTTGATCTGACGATGTAATGGGAGTTAAAAATCTTCCCACCCCTTGCTAGGCCTCAGGTGGGGATATTGAGGGAGGCTTGATGAAGGGAGGCTTGTTTTGTATAGGGGCCAAAACGTTTTGCTTGTTGGTGAAGCACAGGGTAAGGATGGGTTGTGCCCTCTGGCTCTGAAAAGAGTATATATACTCTGAGGTGAAGTTTTGGTTTGGGGCTTATTTTTTTGGAAGAAGGTTGGTATGCCAGATCAGAATCTGGGAATCTGCTAAGGAGCCCCCTGGCTTTGACAACCCAGATGTTGGTGCTTCTGTCTCTGGTAATGATATATATATACATATATATATATATATATATATATATATATATATATATATATATATATATATATATATATATATATATATATATATATGTATATATGTATATATATTGCCTATGGTCAGACAGTTAGAAGCCCTATCTGTTGATCCTGCCTGTATATTCTCTCTTGGTATATGTGTATCATTAAAGTGATTGTTGATACCTCAAAAGTTGCTTTCCTTTTAGAAAAGCAGATCTAAGAACCTGTGCAGTAGGCCTTTCTGTGTATGCCAGGGTGCAAAATGCCAAAAGCAAAATGGGCAACTGTTATAAGAAAATAACTAGATATGACTTTGTTGGACTTGATCTCTGGTCACAGCACTGCTATTTGCTAATATGACGTAAGACTCTGTGACCAATGTCAAGTTATTTAAATTATCTTACCTCGGTTTCTTCATCTCTAAAATGAAGATAATAATACTTTGACTATCTTTCTCAAAGACTTGTCATGATGATATGAGAAGTTATATCATCATAATAATGTTATGTAATCATGAGGTAAGGTTATATAAAGTGCTATGAAAACTAACATTTTATATAAATGTCAGTTCTTACTGTCCCTTTCACTCTAAGATTACTTTCTTTCTCTTATGTCTGTCTCTCCATCTCCCTCTCTCTCTCCTTCTCTCCTTGAAGAAGTGGGTAGAATCACATCTTTAAGTCCTAGTGATCTACTCTTATATGTCTGGAGGATCTATTTCCCTTCTAGATTGATCTCTCCCTTCTCTGTCATAGATCAGTCCTACTTTTTTCCCTCTTTCCTACTGTTCCTGCATCTCTGATTCTTTCTATATGTCTCACCAAGGCAATATTTACAACACCAATGGTGACTAGGAATATGCTGGCATTGTTCTGAACTTCAAAGTATAACATACTGTCCATATAGAGGGCAGAAGGAAAACATTTATTCAGACACCAGAAAGAGAAATTCTAACACCAGAAAGCCAAATCTATCATACAACAAATAAATCCATCATAATAACCAGGAAGTCAATATCATTATCAGGCATTTCCACAAATGAACACCCTCAAGAAAAATACCCTTCTCTCACTCACAGCCGGCTGCCTGATTTCTCTCTCTCCCAGATCTGACTTGTCTCTCTCACTCCCTTTCAGATATACTCCACCCTTCCTGTTCCATCTGTTCTGCAAGCTCTTCTCACCACATATATATTAGGCTTCCATGTGATTTAAACAGGTCACATGGGCCTACTAATGGGTGGAGAAGTCTTCAAATTAAGCAAAAATACATTAACAATACACTGTATTAGATCATTCAGTCTCTGTTAGGTTTGAGTTGTTACTGCTCATTCATTAAAATTCCCACTTTTCCCCCACTCAATTTGTCCTCCTCAGACTGATGAAACTGATCTTTAAGGAACACCAGTGCATGACACAAATTTGGTTTGATATTCAAAGACTGCAGTTGTCCCAAATTGCTTTTCATAATGGGGAAAGGTGTTCTTGTGACAAAATTAAAAAAAAAAAAAAAGAAAAAGTTCCAATCAGTTCTCAAATCTCTTTTTAACTATTCAAATGTACTTTTTGGCAAAGCACAAGATTTGAGAGCTACAAAATGGAGGGAGTGACTAATTTACTTTTTGTTGTTATTGCTGCTGTTTCTGTTTTCTGGTTTTTCCTGGTGTTCTAGGCACTACCCCACAGTATATTTTCACAATTGGACATTTCTGCATCAAATTACAAATATGATCATTAGCATACAGTTAAGCATGCATCTTTCCAGGTTCCTACCTCTACCCTAAGTTCCCAATTTCCTGCTCTCTCTAAATTCAGAAGAAGTGATTTTTGCATCATAGACAAGGTTTACAAATTCTGCCCACATACCCCAACTTTTAGCATCATACTCTCTGTATGTTTGAACCCCTCATGTACGTTAAGACTTCATTTTAAGTTAGTATACCCTGGGGTAGATACCTTCATTTTAAGTGTGCATAACCTATATATTACCTGAGGAAACCTGAGAAAGGTAGGTGTAATGGAATTTCATACACCTGACTCCTCCAATCTATCTCCAAGGATCAGATTTGGTAAGTCAGCAAACACAGAGATAAAGACAAAGGGGATGGGTCCATGCCTGTGATACAACTGTAGCATATGTGATTTGACCTGGTAAGGAAAATCTCTATGCAATGAGGAAGAGAATTTCTGGCATTAAAAATATCTACTTTTTTTTTTTTAAAGTAGTAATGCAAAGTATTTTTCTCTTCTACTCTCTCTCACACACCACCAATCTTGCTTTTGTTGCTATTGTTATGGATTGACTATCATTCTGCCCTTCGTAGTAAGTTTTGATTTTCATGCAGTTTATGAGTCAATTACTAAACCTAATTCTGCATTTGAAATGACATATACTTTTAATGTTAGTGTAAAATTAATCTTCTAATCACACACACGGAACCCAATAACCAAAAATGTTCTCATATTGTTTTTTGAAAACACATGTAACTACTTCTTATTGATCTTTGACAAAACACCTAATGTAGACCCATGGACATGAGGGCACTTAATGTAAATTATTAATTATGTGAACCTTCAGAAGCCACTATAAATTGTATGGGGGGAGAAAATGGCTCTATTCCTATTTTGTGTCTCACCTTTCTGTCAAGAGGAATTATACCCTCACTGGAATGGGTAAAGGAAAATTTAAAGACATGATAGGTAATGAGTGAGGGGCACACAATGCAGCAAAATAGAGAAAGCACAACGATGCACAACTTAGCGCAACTTAGTTCTTCCTTTAATCAGTCTTGTCATTCTGCACAGATATCTAGTATTTAATTCATTTTATCTTAAAATGAATATATTTGATCAGATGACCTCTTGTTTCCCTTGAGGCTCTAACATTTTATAATTCTCTAATAGAAGAAAAACTACTTGCTTCAAAGACAGCTCACATCTCTTGATCTAGAGAAATTCCAATTCAAATCTAACCCTTTGAAGGAGCTTTTTCCCAGTCTCCCCCTGCCAGTTGTTCTTTGAAGGCAAGAATGTTTCCTCCCCCACCTGACTTCCACATGATTTTTAAACATGCTTTGTATTTGCTGGGCTTGACCGAAATCGGAAAACTGGAAATGCTTTAAATTTTTGAATTATAAATGATATCTGAAGAATCATAGTAAAAAAAAAATAATTGGCAATAGAAGGAGAAAAAAGAATGATAGATACAGACAGTTTTTACTAATATCATGGATGTAAACAGTCATGTTAGGTAAATTCTTGGAAGGATTTATATAAATCACATTTAGTGCTTAGCACATAGTAGGTGCTTCACAATGTTTATTGCCTAATTGGCAGACAAACTACAGGCAACAATTACATAAGATAGGCAATTATTCTTGGGTTAGGATATGACTCAGTGTAATGAATACTAACTCTGAAAAAAATTGTGCAGATTTCAATACAACAATTAATCCAGAGGGAGATTATCTGGTGTAGGTCAGAGTAAGAAACAGTAGTGGCTCTTGGTGACACACTTTTGATGGGGTACTGAAGCAATTATTTCTTTTTTTAATTTATTTTCAGTGTTCCACAATTACTACCATATAACTTGGGGTTTTTTCCCTCCCTCTCCTTCCTTCACCTCTACCTCTCCTCTCCTTCGCTGAGGTGCCATGCAATTTTTTATAAGTTCTACACATATATTTCTTTTAAATATACTTTCACCATAGTCATGTTGCATAGAATAATTAAAATGAATGGGAGAAGCCATATAACAAGCCAAAACATAATACAAAAGAAAATGATCAGCTACATTCTATGATTGAATTCCATAGTTCTTTCTCCGAATGTGGAAGACATTTTGCCTTAAAAGACCATTGGGAATTTTTTAAGTCCTTGTATTGAAGTGAAGTTTTAAGTCTACCAGAAAAAATTCTCATTCACTGTGGTTGTTGCTGTGTACAAAGTTCTCCTAGTTCTGCTTCTTTCACTCAGCATCAGATCATATAATTCTTTCCAGGTCTCTCTGAAGTTCTTCTGTTCATCATTTCTTATGGCACAGTAGTATTCCATTACATTTATGTACCTCAATTTATTCACCCATTCCCCAATTGATGGACGTCACCTTGATTTTCAGTTTTTGGCCACCACAAAGAGAGCTGCTATAAATATTTTTGTACATGTGGGACCATTTCCCGTTTTTATGATCTCTTGGGGATATAGTCCTAGAAGCAGTATTGCTGTGTCAGTGGGTATGCACATTTTTGTAGCCCTTTGGGCATAGTTCCAAAATGCTCTCCAGAAAGGCTGAAACAGCTCAGAGCTCCATAAACAATGAATTAGTGTTCCAACTCTCCCGTATCTTCTCTAATACTTATTATCTTCCTGTTTTGTCATGTTAGCCAATTTGATAGGTGTGATCTGGTATCTCAGAGTTGTTTTTATTTGAATCTCTCTGATCAATAGGGATTTAGAGCATTTTTTCATATGACTATAGATGTCTTTAATTTCTTCCTCTGAAAACTGCCTGTTCATATCATTTGACCATTTATCAATTGTGGAATGACTTGTATTCCTGTACATTTGACTCAGTTCTCTACATATTTTAGAGATGAGGGATTTATCAGAGACAGTAGTTATAAAAATTCTTAACCAGTTTTCTGGTTCACTCCTAACCTTCCTTTCATTGGGTTTAGCTGTGCAAAATCTTTTCAGTTTAATGTAATCAAAATTGTCCATTGAACATCATACTGCATTTTATCTCTTCTTTAGTTAAAATTCTTCCCTTCTCCATAAATCTGATAAATACACTATTTCTTGCTCCATTAATTTGTTTATAGTATCAAACTTTGTGCCTCGATTGTGTACTCATTTAGTCTATATTCTTGTGTACAGTGTCAGACATTGGTCTATAACTAGTTTCTACCTCACTGTTGTCCAGTTTTTCCAGTAAATTTTGTCTAACAGTGAGTTTTTATCCCAGAATCTGGGATCTTTTGAGTTCACCAAACAGCATATTGACTATCTTGTCTTGAGCATTTAGGCTACTCCATTTGTCTACCCTTCTGTTTCTTAGCCAGTACCAAGTGGCTTTGATAATTGCTATTTTATAATACAATTCGAGATCTGGTAGAGCAATACCACCTTCCCTGGCATTACTTTTCATCAGTTCCCTTGATATTCTGGACCTTTTGTTCATCCGGATGAATGTTGATAATATTTTTTCTAGCTCTAGAAAATAATTTTCTGATTGTTTGATTGGTACGGCACTAAATATGGGAATTAATTTAGGTAGAATTATCATCTTTATTATATTGGCACAGTCTACTCACAAGCAACCGATGTTTTTCCACTTACTTCCATGTGATTTTATTTATGTGAAAACTATTCTGTAATTGTGTTCATATAGTCCCTGAATTTGTTTCGGTAGGTAGACTCCCAAATATTTCATACTGTCTATCATAGCTGTAAATGTGATTTCTTTTTCTATCTCTTGCTGTTGGGCTTTATTAATAATATATAGAAATGCAGAAGATTTTTGTGGATTTATTGTGTAACCTGCAACTTTGCCAAACTTGTTTACTATTTCAAGTAGTTTTTTACTTGATTTTCTGGGATTCTGTAAGTATATCATCATATCATTTGGAAAGAGAGATATGTTAGTTTCTTCTCTACTTACTCTAATTCCTTCAATTTCTTTTTCATCTCTAATCATTACAGCTAATATTTCTAGTAACATATCCAATAATAGTGGTGATAATGGACATCCTTTTTTTCACCCTTGGTCTTATAAGAAATACATCTAACTAATCTCCATTACATATAATGCTTGCAGAAGATTTCAGGTAGATACAGCTTGTTATTTTATGGAAAGTTCCATTTATTTCTATGCTCTCCTGTGTTTTTAATTGGAATGGGTTTTGTATTTTGTCACAAATTTCTTTTCTACATCTATCGAGATGATCACATGGTTTCTGTAAGGGTTCTTGCTGATATGATAAATAATGTTAATATTTTTGCTAATACTGAAGCAGTCCTGCATTCTTGGTATGAATCTTACATGATCATAATGTATCATTCTAGTGATAAGTTGCTGTATTCTTTTTACTAAAATCTCATTTAAAATTTTTGTATCTATATTCCTTAGAGAAATTGGTCTATAATTTTCTTTCTCTGTTTTGGCTCTACCTGGTTTAGGTATCAGAATTATTTTTATGTCATAAAAAAAAAATTGGTAGGACTTCTTCTTCCCCAATTTCTCCAAAGAGTCTATAAAATATTGGAATTAACTGTACTTTAAATGTATGATAGAATTCACTTGTAAATCCATACACTCCTCCAGAATTTTTCCTAGGCATTGATTGATGGCTTGTTTAAAATCTTTTTCTAAGATGAGCTTATTTAAGTATTCAACTTCCACTTCTGTTGATCTGGGCAATTTATATTTTTTTCAAATAATCATCCGTCTCATTTATTGTGTTGAATTTATGAGCATAAAGATGGGCAAAGTAATTTCTAATTATTGTTTTAATTAACTATTCATTGGAGGTGAGCTCACTCATTTCATTTTTGATATTGGTAATTTAGTCTGCTTTTACTTTTTTTATCAAATGGACCAAAGATTTATCAATTTTATTTTTTTTCATAAAACCAACACAGTTTCATTTATCAGTTCAATAGGTTTCTTAATTTAAATTTTATTAATCTCTCCTTTGGTTTTCAGTATTTCTAATTTGGTATATACTTGGAGATTTTCAATGTGTTCTTTTTCAGCTGCATGCCCAATTCATTGATCTGCTCTTTCTCTATTTTATTCATGTAGGTATTCAAAGATATAAACCTTCCCCTAACAACTGCTTTTACAGTATCTCATAGGATTTTTTAGGTTGTCTTGTTATTGTCGTTCTTTTGAATCAAGTTGCTGATTGTTTCTATGATTTGTTGTTTAACGCACTCCTTCTTTAAGATTAGATTATTTAGTTTCCCTTTAATTTTTGATCTTTCAATGACCTTTTATTACATATAATTTATATTCTACTATGATCTGAGAAGGATGCATTGACTATCTCAGTCTTTCTGCACTGGATTGTGAGGTTTTTCTGGCCTAGTATATTGTCAGTTTTTGTATATGTGCCATGTTCTGGTGAGAAAAATGTATATTCCTTTCTATTCCTATTCAGTTTTCTCCAGAGATCTATCATATATACCTTATCCAGAGTTTCTTCATCTCTTAAACTTCTTTCTAATTTCTTTTAAGATTAGATTTATCAAGTTCAGAGAGGCAGAGGTTGAGGTCCCCCACTGGTATAGTTTTGCAACCTATTTCTTCCTGGAACTCCCTTAACTTCTCTAACAATTTGGATGCTGTACCACTTGGAGCACATATGTTTAGTAATGATATTGCTTCGTTGTTTATGGTGCCTTTTAGGAGGATATAGTCTCCCTCTTTATCTCTTTTGATTAGATCTATTTCTGCTTTTGCTTTGTCTGAGATTAGGATTGCTACCCCTGCTTTTCTTACATCAGCTGAAGCACAATACAGTCTGTTCCAACATTTTACATTTACCTTGCACATATCTCCCTGTTTCAAATGTGTTTCTTGTAAATATTATATTATTGGATTATGACTTTTAATCCATTCTGCTATTCATCCCCGTTTTTGTGGGAGAGTCCATCCCATCCACATTCACAGTTATCATTGCCATCTATATCTTACCCTCCATCCTCTTTCCCACCATTTTTACTTTTAGTTCTCCCTTTCCCTCCTCTATAGAGTTTTAATTTTTGACCACTGCTTCCTGCAGTCTTCCCTTCCTTCTTTCAGACCACCTTCCTTTTACTCTCCTTTACCCTTACTCTTCTTCCCTTCCTTTTAACCTGCCCTCTCCATTCTTTTCCCCTTCCCTACCTACTGCCTACAGAGGTAGTTAGATTTGTATACTTAAGTAAGTTTGCTATTCCCTCCTTGAACCAAATCAGATGAGAGTACCTCTCAATCTCAATGAGAGTACATATTCATGTAGAAAGATGCATATACTCATCTCCCTCCCCTTTTTCCCTCTACTGTAATATAATTTTCCACTTCTTCCTGTGATATAATTTACCATTTTCTGCTTGCTCCTTTTCACGTCTCCTGTTACAATCTCTTCACATACTTAAATCACATTTTTATCCTCACATCATTTACTTTCCACCTGCTCCCTCTATCTATGTATTTTCCCTTTATATTTCATAAGATATGTGCAATTCTCATGACTAACAAGTATCATCTTCCCTTACACAGAGATAAATTGTTTGCCTAAATTGAATAACAAGTTTTCCTTTTCCCTTGTTGACCATTTTATGCCTCTCTTGAGACCTGTGTTTGAAGGATGAATTTTATTTTGAATTCTGGCCTATTTATCAGGAAGATCTGGAAATCTCTTATTTCACTGAGTGTCCATCTCCTTGTCTCAAATGTTATGTGAAACTTTTCTGGGCAATTGACTCTTGGTTGTAGTCTCAGCTCCTTTGCCTTGCCGAATATCATATTCCAATTCCTTTGATCTTTTAATGTAGAAGCTACAAGGTCCTGTGTGATCCTGACTGTAGCTCCTCTATATTTGAATGTTTTTTTCCTAATTGCTTGTAGTATTTTCTCCTTCATTTGATAGTTCTGGAATTGGCAACAATATTTCTTGGTGTTTTTAGTTTGAGATCCCTTTCGGGATGTGAAAGGTACATTCTCTTGATGGCTATTTTTCCCTCTGTAACTAGCACTTCTGGATAATTTTCCTTGATGATTTCTTGGAAGATATTGTCCAGACTCTTTTTTTCATCATGGCTTTCTGGTAAACCAATAATTCTTAGATTTTTCTCTCCTTGATCTATTTTCCAGGTCAGTTGTTTTTCCAATTAGATAATTTACAATTTTCTTCTATCTTTTCATTCTTTAGGTTTTCTTTGGCTGATTCTTCATGTCTAAGTCATTAGCTTCTACTGACCCAATTCCAATTTTTATCAAATTGTTTTCTTCAGTTAACTTTTATATCTCCCTTTCTATCTGTCCAATTATTCCTTTTAAGGAATTATTTTCTCCAGTGGATGCTGAGCAGAGCAGAGCCCAGCCTTGGGCAAGTGCCATGGGAAAGAACAAGACCGAAATGGTCCTCCAGGGCAGAATCTCCAGCAGGAAGCATCCCAGATACCTCAACCCACAAGTGACAAAGAGAACTCCAAAGGTCAATGGGTGAGGGCTTTCCCAGCTGGATGAGAGGGGAAGAAGTTCCTCTAGCAATAGCCCTAGGCAATGGCAGAGGCAGCAGCAGTAGACTACAGGCAACTACAGTGGCCAGGAAGCAACTTGGGTCCATTATCCAGGTTGCTTAGCTTAAAGCTTCTGGTAGCAGGGAGTAGCTGATCTGGTCCTCAGCCCTAAGTGACAGCTCTACCCTCACCAAAAATCCAGGAGAAGCAAGCAGCTGAGTCAAATCTCTTGACAAAGGACTCATAAGTCAAGTAACTGACTGGGAAAATGCCTAAAAAAGGGGAAAAAAAGACAAGATCTATTTAATTATAGACAGATCTATTAAATTATAGATTGTTAGTAGCAGAACATCTGAGATTAAGTCTAAAATTAAGGCATTAGGCTTAGAACTTTAGACTAACAGCAATACCTTAAGGTCCTTTAATTCTTAATAATCGTGTGGAGACTATTAGGCCAAGGGCTTATGAAGTTATCATACATAGTTATTATTTACGCCTCAGTTGGTTAATGTTAAAAAGAAATAATTTGTTGTCTATATTGTAAGTGCTTTAAAAGAAGTATCACTTGACCAAAAGCTGGAATTGTTTTATGTGATATGAACTGTGTTAAAAAATGAAAAATAGTAATAAAAAAAGATTCTGTGAACTTCTCCTTCTTGCTTTGCTTCTCCTTACTCATGCTGATGACGCTTTGTGTATTGTAGCCTCTGATTCTTTCAGCTGGAAGCTAAAAAACCTGGTGCTGAATTGGTTGGTGTGAGAAAGCAGAGGCTGCTTGGATTCTTTTTGTTGTTGTTGTTTTCCCCTGGAATAGCCCTAGAGCTAACTTGTTAAGTATGAGGGAGAAGTGGTTTGGTCACTGGAGATCTCCTCAGCTGAGATTGAGAAAAGGAAGCCTCAGCTATTGCTGATCCCTAGCATCTTCCCATTTCCCCTGGAGTGCTGAGGCATGCCTGGGGTCCTGGTGTTGGTGGTTGTGAGGTTCCACCTCCCTGATACTCCAGATCTTCTCTCATTTGGTTTGCAGGGGTGGGGTTGTCTGGGACACCTCCAGTCCTCCACCACGGTAAGAGGAATGCTCCTTAGTGATTTTCCTAGCCTCACATGCTACAAGAGAGTTTGCCCCTTCTGCTGGTCCCACTGATCCGAGATTTTTCTAGGGAAATATTTTATGGTTTTTTCAAGGTCAACAAGGGGGGAGGGAAAGATCACTTGCCAATAACTCCATCATTCTGGCTCCCAGAATTTCAAGTATCTGAAGCAACTATTTCTTAGCAAAATATTAACTTTAAAAATTTATGATTTTTTTATGCCTAATGCATTAAAAATATGCATACCCTTTGACCCAGCAATATTGCTTCTGGGACTGTATCACAAAGAGTTCATAAAAATAGGGAAAAGATCCACATGTTCAAAAATATTTATAGCAACTCTTTTTGGAGTGACCAATAACTGGAAATTGAGGAGATGCCCCTCCATTGGGGAAAGACTCGACTAGTTTTGTTATGTGAATGTAATGGAATTCTATTGTACCATAAGAAATGATGAATAGGTGCACTTCATATAAACTGATGCTGAGTGGAGTGCGCAGGATCAGGGGGCAGGTTGTACACACTAACAGAATCACTGTGCAGTGAATAATTTTGATAGACTTATCCCTTCTCAGTAATGCAAAGACCTAAACCAATTCCAAAGGACCCATGATAGAAAATGTTATCCACATTCAGAGAAAGAAATATGGGGTCAGAGTGCATAGTGAAGCAGACTATTTCTTTTTCTGTTTTGCCTTGTTTTTCTTTCTCATGGCTTCTCTCATTAATTATAATTCTTCTATGTAATATGACTAATGTGAAAATGTGTTTAATAGGAATGAATATGTAGAATTCATATCAGGTTGCATGCTTTCTTGGAGAGGGAGGGGGAAAGAAGAGGAGAAAGTTTAAAACTTATGGAAGTGAATGTTGAAAACTAAAAATAAAGCAAAATAAAGAAATAAAACTATACATTTTGTTTTTAAAAAGGTTCTCTAATTTTTTACCTAGAATATGTATTATCTTTGTGAAAGTGAACCTTTTAAATATCACTAAAACTGACAGAATTTTAGAAAAAAATGATATTATATATCTCTGGAGACTATTCAACTGGAATAGAGAAGAATAATCCTATATGTCATTTATGCATGGAATTTCACAAAAATTGAAAATGTATTGGGAATAAAACCTCACAAACAAAATGCAGAAAAGCAGAAATATTTATTTTGTATTAAACTTATACATTTTATTAGCATTCAGCATTCACTTACACAAGAATTTGAATTCAAAACCTTCTCCCCATCTTTCCCTATCCTGCAGGACACTGAAGGACAGCATGCACCCCATCCACCTCTTTCTTCAATCTGTCCTCCCTTCTATTACCCACCCCATTCCATATCCCTCCTCTCTATTTCACTATAGTGTAAAATAGATTTCTATACACCATTGCCTGCACATCTTATTTTCCAGGTACATGAAAAACAGTTTTATCATTCATTATTAAAGCCTTAATTTACATATTCACTCCCTCTCCCTCATCGCCCACCCTCATTGAAAAAGCAATAAATTCAATATAGATCATGCATGTATTATCATGAGAAACATTTCCATAATAGTTATGTTGTGAAAGACTAACCATATTTCTCTCTGTCCTATCCTGCCCTCCATTTATTCCATTCTGTCCCTTGACCTGCCCTCCTAATAATATTTGCTTCTGATTATTCCTTTCCCCAATTTGCTATCCATTCTATTATTATTCCTCTCATGTCCACATCCTCCCTGCCTTCCTGCAGGGTAAAATAGATTTCTATATCCAGTGAACTTTTGATATGTGTGCTATTCCCTCCGTAAGCCAAAATGTATAGGAGTAGGATTTGCTTATTTCCTTTTATCTCCCCCCATTCCCCTTCATGGTAACAGTTCTTTCTTCCCCCTTTTTTATGAGATGATTTGCTACATTCTACCTCTCCAAACTTTAATAAGTCCCTTATGTCTTCTATTTTCTCTTTCCTGTTTGCCTTTTCATGTTTTCCTTAATTGTTGCATTTGAATTTTCAAATTTTCTATGCATCTCTGATCTTTTAAACAAGAATGCTTGGAAGTCCTCTATTTCATTGAAATTCCATTTTTTTCCCTTGTAGTATTGCAGTCAGTTTTGCTGTGTCAGTGATTCTTGGTTTTAATTCCATATCATTTGACCTCTGAAATATCATATTACAAGCCCTTCAATCCCTTAATCTTAGAATCCCTTAGAAACTGCTAAATATTGTGCTATACTGATTGTGTTGCCACAGTACTTGAATTGTAGGGTTTTTTTTCTGGCTGCTTGTAATATTTTCTCCTTGATCTGGGAACCCTGGAATTTGACTATAATATTCCTCAGAGTTTTCCTTTTGGAGACTCTTTCAGGAGACGATTGGTGAATTCTTTCCATTTCTAGTTTACCCTCTTCTTCTAGAATATCAGGGCAGTTTTCCTTGATAATTTCTTGAAAGATGATGTCTAAGCTCTTCTTCTGATTACAGTTTTCAGGCACACCAATAATTTTTTAAATGATCTCTCCTGGGTCAATTTTCCAGGTCAGTTGTTTTTCACATTGTATTCTTTTTTTCATTCTTTTAGTTTTTGTTTTAAAACTTATTGATTTATAATAAGGTCATTAGCTTCCATCTTCTCCATTCTAATTTGTAAAGAACAATTTTTTTCAGTAAGCTTTTGGACCTCCTTTTCTATTTGGCCAGTTCTCCTTTTTAGGATATTTTTCTCTTAACTGGCTTTTTGAATCCCTTTTGCCATTTGGGTGAGTCTATTTTTAAAGGTGTTGTTTTCTTCAGCATTTTGGGGGTCTCCTGTAGCAAGTTCTTTACTCACTTTTCATGACTTTCTTACACCACTCTAATTTCTCTTCCCAATTTTTCCTCTACTTATCTTACTTGATTTTGAAAATCTTTTTTGAACTCTTCCATGGCCTGGGAATAATTAAAATATTTCTTTCAGGCTTTGAATAGAGGAGTTTTGACCTTTTTGTCTTCTAGTTGTATGTTTTGATCTTCCTTGTCACCAAAGATCTATAATCTAATTTTTTTTTATTGTTTGCTCATTTTCCAAGACAATTATTTTACTTTTGAGCTCAAGTTTCAAGGATTGTGTGGGTCTGTTTTCAGAAATATTTCTATCACCTACAAATTTTCAACTATTCTAATGGTTGTATGATCAAAGGAGAGATGCTTACTCCTTTCCTGGCCTGTGCTCTCATCTATGAGTGATCTCAAGTACTCTTTCCTGCCTTGAAACTGTAAGGAGGATTTCTTTTTTTCTTAATTTCTTTTTTATTTTTTTAATGTTTTACAATAATTTCCTTAAAGTTGAGATTTTATCCCCCCCCACCCTTTGCCCACTACCCCCCTCCCTCCCTGTGACAGCATATAATTTTTTATACGTTCTACATATACTTTCCTATTGAGCACATTTTCACTATAGTCATGCTATGTAGTCAAACTAAAATAAATGGAAGAAATCATATAAAAAATGAAAACATAATACACTGAAACCCACACACACACAAACATGATCTGCTACATTCTGCGAATGACTTCCATATTTCTTTCTCTAAGTGTGGAAGGCATTTTGCCTTAGAAGACTGACATTAGGATTTTTTTTTTCTCAGTAAGTTCTTGTGTTATTACAAAGTTCCAAGTCTACCAGAAAAAAACTCTCATACACTATGGTCATTGCTGTTCCCAAAGTTCTCCTGGTTCTGCTCCTTTCACTCAGCATCAGGTCATATAAGTCCTTCCAGGCCTCCCTGAAGTCTTCTTGTTCATCATTTCTTATGGCACAATAGTACTCCATTACATTCATATACCATAATTTATTCAGCCATTCCCCAATTGATGGGCATCCCCTTGACTTCCAGTTTTTGGCTACCACAAAGAGTGCTGCTATAAATATTTTTGTACACGTGGGACCCTTTCCTGTTTTTATAATCTCTTGGGGATACAGTCCTAGTAGCGATATTTCTGGGTCAAAGGGTGTGCACATTTTTGTAGCCCTTTGGGCATAGTTCCAAACCATTCTCCAGAAGGGTTGGATGATCTCACAACTCCACCAACAATGAATTAGTGTTCCAACTCTCCCACATCCTCTCCAGCATTTATCATTTTCTTGTTCTGTCATGTTTGTCAATCTTATAGGTGTGATGTGGTACCTCAGAGTTGTTTTGATTTGCATCTCTCTAATCAATAGTGATTTAGAGCACTTTTTCATATGATTATAGATATCTTTGATTTCTTTGCCTGAAAATTGCTTGTTCATATCCTTTGACCATTTATCAATTGGGGAATGACTTGTATGGTTATATATTTGAGTCAGTTTGTAAAGAGAATTTCGTCCACCTGGTGCCATATGCTCCATCACACCGGCACTCCTCCTTTCCATAGGACCACCACCCAGGACCGTGACTCAGACCTGAGCAGGGCAAAGCAAAAGAATTCCACATGAGCACTGACAACGAGATCCCTGAAATCTACATTTTATCAGCTGCTTGATCCCCCTACAATCTGTGGGCCTAGAACTCCAGAAATAGCTACTTCTAAAATCATCCCAGTGCAAGGGCTGGACTGTCCTCTTTTTTTTACACAGATGTCGCAGGTTTTTCCTGCTGGCTTTCCAAGTAGTTCTTGGCTTTTTAGGGTTGAGAAGTCTGGAAACCACCACAGCTGCCAGTCATTCAATCCCCTGAGGATTGCTCAGGCCCTGTCTGTGATGACATGGACTATGCTGGACATTGCTCCACTTTCCATCTGGTGGGATATATGCTTCCTGTTGACCTTACAGGTTATCTTGGGCTACAGATTTGTTTTACTCTGTCATTTTGTGAGTTCTGCAACTATAGAGTTTTTTACAGTCATTTTTACAGGTATTTGGATGGGTTTGGGGGAGAGGTCAAGCAAGTTCCTGTTTTTACTAGGCTATCTTGGATCTACCCCCACTGTTTAACTGATTTTGTGGTTACAATGAGGTCATGAGCTATTGGTTGTAATAGAAACATTCTTATCACCCAAGTTAGAAGAAATCTCTCTCCTTGACTGTAATTTATAAGCACTTTTTAATTGCCTCTTATGTAATTCAATGATTTATTTTATTTGATATCACAGTTGAGTCATGGATAAAACAAAATAAAATTGTTGATCATTAGGTAGAGCAAGAAACAAATTTTTGAAGATTTGAATCATGAGTTGAATAAGGTCATAAGAGTGACAAGAGTTGAATGAAGAGGTGGAACTGGGAAATGAGAAGACAGTAATTGATGAAAATTCCATCAAACTGAGTAAGGATATTTCACTGGTAGAAAGTGGTGATATCAAGGGTAGAAGAAGTAGAGGCTAGCACAGATGTTGAACATGTATCAAGATAAACTGGAAAAAGTAATTGCAAAGTAATATTTGGTCTGTGTTTGGACCCAAAGGCCTAGAGCCTAAATAGTCTGACATTGAAAAGCAGACTAAAAAAATCAGTATTATAACTGTGATACAATTTTTGGGCCTTGGATAGAGGGAAACAGATTTGGATATGAGACAGTGTAAGCTCCCAATGATGAGATCTAAGATGGAGAATCAGAATTAAGTCATTCAACTTATGATTCTTTTGGTTTGTTTATATTCTCTGAATATGAACCATATTAGACTCCAGGCCTGACACAGGCATTGAATTAGGGGTCACATAGCAACATCTTAGGGGGTATGTGTAGATATAAGGGCTATAGTGGACATCATTTGAGTTTATCATATTTTGCTCTGGATTTCCTCATATTGCATGCTTCATCTACCCAGAAAGTTATTTTAGGATGGGAACTATATCCCTCACAACATCTAGCACTTACTGTATACTAATTGAATTTGTGGATGAAATGCTTATGGATCAAATTAATACCAGCAGCAATCACAACCACATCATGTCCTTAAGTCATTCAGTCAATATTATTTTCAGCAGAGATATCTTCCTAATTCAGTTTTTCTTAGGGCAATATAAGTATTATAATATCTGGACCAGTCAGTATAGAGGTACGATAAGTTAGAACCAGGGTTGAAAAAGAATAGATGGAAGAAAAGAAAATAGATTTCAAATCTAGAATTGAAAAAGTGAGTTGAAAAGATGTCTACATACACATCTGTATGTGTGTATGTATTTATACATACATATTTAAGACGGTGTCATAAGTGTATAGTGTTTTAAGTGCTATGTAAGTGCAAATTGTAGAAATTATTTCTGACCATATGTATTGTATACATATGTATACCATATATAGACCTATATTATATACATATATTTATAAACACTCATAAATGTGCATGTGTTTAAATTTACATTGCATTATATATGTATATATGTGTACATATATGCAAACATTCATGTGTACATATATATGTATATATATTTATATCTATATGATATATCCCATTTAACTAATGAAAAAGGGATTTACAAAGGTTAAAGAGAGAAGTAAAATTAATGTTTGTTCAGTATTTAACTTTAAGAATGAATGCTCTTTATTTTGTGGAATATTGTTGACTTTTTGTCATTTCCTAAAATAAATACCTTGTCTGCTACATGGGATACAAATATTGCAAACATTGTATACTTTTTGAAGACAGAAAAGTTATAGTTCCAATAGATTATATGACTTATCACAGGTCAAAATTTGGATATTACAACTGGTAGAATGAGTTTCTCTTTTTGATTCCTTACCCTCTTGCTTAATATTCCAAGATTTTGACATATCATTACCAAATAAATTAACTTTACTAGATTTGCAAATAACATTCATATTTTTATCTATTGACATAGAAATGCAATATGGGATATGGAAATCAATCTAAGTTTTGTACCTTTTAATGCCAGACCAATGTATCAAATGTCTGTTGGCACTTTACGGATGTTGTTTGAAGGAGAACAGAACATTGTGTAGATTCATTGGCCCTATAAGACTAATGGTTGGCCAGATTCTTTTCTGAGCTAGCTGTAGGGGAATTTTTTTGTGAATTGGATGAAAATCTATCCTACCATGTAAGCTCAAACTTGTTCCAGCAAATGTTCAGCAGCTGGAAACCTGAGTGCACATGTATGTAGAATAAGAAAGAATGTCTTGAATCAGTCTTCTAGATATAAATATGCTATCAATGGCACAGGGAAAATGACAGGATTTATTATCAGGAAAATAATCCAATGGAATTCAAATTTTGAACTGAAATTCAAGAATGAAGTGAGTTGTGCTATTTTTTTAAATTAAGGATCATTTTTTAAATCTATGCATTATAATATGGAAAACAAAGTGTTGCTTAGTTCATACAGCTCAATTATGAAACTTATTTTTTTTTATTTAAAAGAATGAGCCATAAGGAAATGTGAGAAAGGTATAACAAAAAGAAGTTGATTTTCTTACTGAAATTTGCAAGGAAAAAGTGCAAGTAGTGAGTACTAGAAAAAACAATTTCGTGTTTCTTTTTGAATGAAAAACATTTTATATGCTAATTCTGAATACATAATTAAAAAATGATGATCAAATAGACTTAGAGCTCATAGAGGACAAAGATAGTTTGGCTTTTCTTAAGTCCTCAATGCTTACCACAGTGGTGGCATATTACACTTATTAAATACCTGTTGGCTTGACACCTAGCTATTTCTTTCTTTTAATCTTGGCAAAATTTGACAACCAGAAAACCATCCAAATATATTTTCCTAGTCCAAAGCAGTCTGTTCTATTCAAATTATAAGCACTTGTGTTTTCACACCTAAAATGTGACTCAGTTCAAATGTTGTTGAGATCTAAAATTATTTCATAATAATTAGTATCAAGAAAAATATAAATGCTATCCTTTTGTTTGGAATGCAGTCTTATGTTGACAGATTTCTACTATTAATATTTTGCATTTTCTAAAAGAATTAGTCAAGAACTACAATGACATATTGTGTATCATTGCCAATTAGTTCAAAGAAAATGGTTGTTTTTGCCTTGTGGCCTTTGTTGCACCACACTATCTCCTCCCAATACCAAGTATCTTAAATCCTCACCCAGCAAACTGACTTTCCATGACACTTCCAGAGGGAAAATCAAATAATCCCTTATCAATCTTCAAATAGCTTATTCCAACCCATTTGTTTCATCAGATGTGTATGTCATATTGGTTTAAGATGTTGGCAACTCTCCTATATCAACCATAAGTGCCCCAGATGGGATTGTGATACTACTCTCCAAAATTTAGTAGCTGGGGCTGAAATTCATCTGACTTTTATTGAATCTGGTCATATTTTTACACCATCAGTATTCCATCCATCATCTGCTCCTGCTGTGCCCACACCACCTGTTTAATCCATCTGTGCTGTTTCTGTAGCCATTGCTTGTATCCTATGCTTTGCTTGATTTTACATCTACTCACTCATTATCTATAAATGAAGCCTGTTGCTTATGGGTTGCCAAATGGATACTGGAAACTCTACTTCATTATTTTCCTTGTTCATAGTCTTGCCTCACATAAGAATGAATGAAAACCTTCTATCTTTTTCACAAAGTTAGGGTGCCATTGTAATACTTAGTTACACTTCTGTAAATTAAACATTGAGAATAAAGTGATATTAGGTGGAGTGAGTTTGGAAATAACCTCAGACATAGATGCATTAGTATGCCTTGAACAAGCAAAGAATATGATCGGATTCCTGTAATCAACAATTAATAGACCCCTAATGGCATAAACTGCTAAATGCATTATAGAGACAAGGGACGTTTGTAGGTAAATTGTTGAGTAAATTTGCCACCTTGTGCAAAACTGAGTCAGCTTACTTGGTGTTTATTAATAATCTTTGTTATTTTCTGGACTAATGATTTAACAAAAGCAACTAATAAAGCCTTATTCTTTAAATGTATACTTCTAAGTTTATTTACTGATTCTATTTCTTACATCCATTTCTGGAATCAAAACTACAATTGCTTTAGTTCACTTAGTTCCGGGTAACAAAAAGCCAAATCTATCTGTAATACCAGTTTTCAGACAGAACTAGGGAAAATGAATGTAATAATTGCCTATGTTTATATTTTCTTAGCTGTTAAGTCATCATTTGCAGATTTTCCAGGGCTGTCTTCCAAGAAGAGGATTATCCTTCTCCAAATTCAAATGGATTTTAACTTTTACCTCCAAAATCATTTATTTAGTAATCCTGAATCTTCTAGCAGCTATTTCCTGGGGGAATTCTACTGAGGAGGAGAACATATAAACATACACATATACACTCACAAATAAACTACATCTTCTCAACCCAGGAGAATAGTCTGTGACTGCATGAGTCTATAGGAAGTTCGTATGATCACTACCATCGTATAGAAGGTATAATTTGAGGCAAAATCCAGTTTGACTTACGATGGTGAACAACCTAGCCTCTCTAACTTTGTTATGGACAAAGTTAAAGGCGTATTCAAATGAGATGGTAAAAAACAAAACAAAACAAAACAAAACCTATACCATCTCACCTAAAATCTCTCTCTCTCTCTCTCTCTCTCTCTCTCTCTCTCTCTCTCTCTCTCTCTCTCTCTTTCCCTCTGTCTTTATATCTATTCTCTTTCAATGATCTGTTCTTTTCACCTACTCAGCCTCTCTCTGGAACATTCCCCCTTCTCTCTTCTGAGAATGGCACTATTCTAATGTAGGCCTAAACTCTATCAATTGCTCACTGGTGGCTGGGTCTGCTCAAGTGTCTCCTCTCTATAGCCTATCCTCCATTTAGTCACTAGTACAATTTTCTTAAAGCACGGATTGGACCAATTCATACTCTATTAAATAAACCCCAGTTGTTCTCTATCACCTCAAGGATCAAATATAAAACCTTCTATATGGCATTCATAACCTTTCATAACTTAACCCCTTCACTAAATCTCCAGTTTTCTCATACCTTACACTATGTCACTTACAGTTTGATCAGGTGACACTGGCCTCCTGGCTGTTTCTCAAAGAAAACACTCCACTTCTAGACTCTGGGAATTTTTGCTTAATGTTCTCCATGTCTAGATTCCTCTTTCTATTTATTTAAGCCTCCTCCTGGCTTCCTTCAAGTCCCATCTAAAATCTCATCTTCTACAGGAAGTCCTTCCTAATCTCTCTAAATTATAATGGCCTTACCTCTTTTAGTTATTTCTTATTTTTTCTGTATAAATCTTGATTATACACATTTTTCTTATTTTCTCCCTTATTAGACAGTGAAGCCATTGAGATTAGTTATCATCTTTTGCCTCTTTTGGTATCCCTAGCATTCAGCACAGTGCTGGTACATAGTAAGAGGTTAATAAATATTTATTTCCTGCCAGTCTGCTTGTTTCTTTTGGTCTCTTTCTGCCTCTTTATTTCCCTGCTAGTCCATCTGTCTGCCTGTCCTTCTGTCTTTGTCTCTCTCTTCTTCTGCCTCTCTCTACATGTCTTTCTCTCTCTTTCCTCTATGGAACAAAGAGGGACACAACTGCTAAAAAGCAGGTTGTAGGCACACAAAAACAAAACAGAGTTCATAAACACTACCCATGATATTAGTCATGACTAAATAAAAGCATACCATAAGGAGAAATTATAGCATTCTTATGACAGGAAATAATTTGTTTTATGTTTATAGGAGACTATTTAGCTATATATTTAGCTTACTCAACCTTGCACAAAATATCAGGAGACATCCTGTACTTTCAAAATTGAAAACCACTTGATGAAAAATTCTTAGCTTGTGGATCAAGGAAACTAACATTTCAAGTTTAATGTGGAGAAAGTTAGATGGTGCATTAGATTATAAGTTCCTTGATCATAGAGAATGTTCTTCACTTTCTTTTGTGATCTCAGTGCTTAGCCGAGTGTCTGTTATGTAACAGATACTTAATTAATGTATATTTATTGATTGGTGTAGTGGATAGACCACTGTGTCTAAGGTCAGGAAGACCTGAGTTCAATGTTGTTCCAGATACTGTGTTATATATATCAAGTTGTTTAACTTCTGCTTGCCTCAGTTTACTCATTGTAATATGTGAATAATAACAGCAACTGCCCTTTGAAATTTTCATGAGAATGAAATAAGATATTTGAAAAGCATGTTTCTGGAATGCCAGTTATCATTATTAATTAATTAGAAACTCATCTATATTTGATCAAGAGAATTGTAGTTTTTCAATACCCAATCATCAAGTCTAAGAAAAGTTTTAATTGATAGTACATGACTTTTTAGCAGTATCTGTGCCAAAGAGTACTTTACAAATAATTATTTCCTTTACTCACATACTTTATAAAATCAAAACAATGATGGTACTCTAATGGATTTGAAATGATCAATACAGTAATTATCTCTATTTCGGTGACAGAAAATCTTTCATGTTGAAGTAACTTTCAAATGTTACCTCTCAATGTGACAACCCTGATATCACGACATAGCACCGTTGATCTTCTATGTAATTCCAAAATTGGCCAATTGCAAAAGTCTACACAATTGAAAGCTTTTATCTACTTGTTTTTATAAAATATGTTTAAATTCTAGTAACACCTAAGGAATTTCTACTTATTTTCATTTTTAATCTGTTGATTTTATTTATGCTGACTCCACATACATCAGGGCTTATTTTTAATTTCCTAGTTGTTCAGTGTTCTCCTAGAATATTAAGTAAAACCTGCAAATCCCTCTAGAATTTCAGTTCAAATATATTCAATTAATTTCATATTGATTGCTTTTTTGAACCTGAGCATTACAATATATAAGTGAATAAACATAACTATCAATAGTTAAGTAGAGAATAATAAAAATGTGACAATATGCATTTGTCTCAGTAAGAAGATTCTCCGATCTGCACTCATAAAAGGGAAGGCAACTTTTGAGGGGTCAACAATCCCTTTAATCAGTCACATGTATCATTCCTTTAACCAAGCACATGTATAATTCACCTAGTTCAGGGGAGTCACCACCCCGAACTTCAGAGAAAATACAGAGAAATCAAAAATCAACAAAATGTCTGACCATTTATATACATACATCTTTACTAGAGAGGGAGCATCTGGGTTTTCAAAGGTTTGGGTTCCTTAGTGCCTTTGGCCAAATAAACACTTCAGTCACTAAGCCCCAGAATAAAACTGGAACTCAGAGTCTTTATACACTTTTTAGAGCCAGAGGGTATCACATCCCTTGAGAACCAGTGCCTCATTAACAAAAGGTGTGGAAAATCTTCCCAGGCCCAACAATGGGTGGGAAAGATCCTCCTCAGTAACATTGAAATAGAGGCACTATACTTCTTGATTCTACTAAAAATCAGCAAAAGATCCTATTTTATTTGCAATTAAAGCAATAAGCAAAATAAATACCACCTTCAATAATGCTTGCTAATACCAGCAGCGATCAGAAGAAAGGGAGAGAAATATGGCATGACATTTTTGAGGAAAATTTTGTGCAAAAATTTTAACTTCATTGGGCATGGAAGGTCAAGCAGAATTTGGATAAGTGGGGGAAAATGGGATAGAGAATCTGAGGCACAGGAAACAACAAATGTTGAATTAATAAATTGAGCACCTTATTTTTACTATGCATAAGGCACAAGTGCTGGGAATATATTAGCAAAACAAAAAGAGCCATTGACTTCAAGAGAGTTTTATTATATTAAGCTATATAGCATATACATGGAAAAGTGAAAAAAAGGATAACTTGAGGAAGGAGAAGGCACAGATGAGTGGTGAGGGTAGAGAAGAATTCTTATAGATAGCGATTGGCAGTTGTGCTCAACAAGTGGACTTCAATGTGAGCCAGTAAGCTGTGTGCAAGGACTAGTGTGAAGACAGACCAGATTGGAATAGAAACCACTAGTGGGAAATAAAGCTGGATAAGTGATATATAATGGAATGTCATGATGAAAGAAGTGACTTTATGAAAGTGGTATTCTAAGGAGATTCATTGGCCAGCCCTGTGCAGGATAGATTGAGTGAGAGAGAGCCTGGAGCCAATGAGACCAGTTAGGGAGTTGGTGTAGTAATTTAAGAGTGAGGTGATGAGAGCCTTGATGGAAGTGGTAGCAGTGAGAATGATGGGAAAGTAATAAATATGAGATATATTGTTAAAGTAGGAACAACGGGGCTTAGTGACAGATTCTATAAAAGTGCATTTATCTTTCAGTTCTACAGAAATATCCAGACACTGGCATACCAAGAATTCATGAAGACTATTTTAAAATAGAATCCCTTTTCAACTAAATATTAAGAAAGGTAAAAATCTGATTCCTTTGCAGATATTTTAACTCTGGTTCTGAGTATAGTCTCCATTACATGCACACACACAAAAACATTTACATACATACATACATACATATATACACACATGTATATACATACATACATATATGTGTATATATAATTTGAAAATATGATCCCAAATAAATCTGTAAACTCAACATTTTTGTATTCCCACAGATGTCATTCAGGAATGTGTTGACAAGTCTTTGGAAAGTTATATAAACCTTTGAGAGGAAGGCAACTTGCTAAAGATTCTTCATTGTGTTATAAATGTGTCTAGATTATGTTGTAAAGGGCACTCAATTTACATTAAACAAACAGGAATCAAAATTCTTGTTCTTCCACTTATTCCCTATCTGAACTTTGAAAATTCACTTACATTTTCTGGGACTTGATTTCATCATCTTTAAAATGCACAAGGTGAAACACATATCAACTAAGATCCATTCCAGCTCTAAATCTAAGCCCCTATCTCTTTGAAAGGGCCAACTATGAGGATCATACTTCATAAACCTTACATTGAATCTTAATTCTTATTTCTTACATGAATACATACATAAATAAGGAGAATGTGATTTTTAAACCAGAGTTCAAATACAGACTCTGGTACTTACTACTTTCTTACCCTTGACAAAATGTTTCCTGAAAACAGGACTGGCTGTAGTTGACTCAAGTTCTTTCCTGTCTCTAAATCCCAATTCCTGGTGAATCTCCAAACGTACTACTTATTTCATTATGTCACAAAGTATAAAAGATCTATGAGCTAAACAATGTAGGTATGTCTTCCACCAAAAACTGATTTTTCCTTAATTTCTAAGGTAAAAATAATTAATTGCCCTGTAGCTGACATTTTTATAACAGCACTATGAATTACTTAGTTTTGTTTTTTTTTTTTTTCAGAGACTAAACTTGCCATCTGTCCCTTGACCCGTACTGGGTTTCTGAGCTGATAACTTGTTTTAGTGGGTAAAGTGTTGAAACTAGAATCAGCAAGAAAGACCTGGGATTGAATATTACCTCAAACTCTAGTTGTGCAAATTGGGGAATCCTTAAGCTCTATCATTCTCATTTTCTTAGTTTGCAAGAAAAGAGGGTTGGATTTCATGACCTTGAAAGTCTTTCTCAGCTGTAAATCTGTAAGCCTATAAATGAGGTGTACATAGAATAGTATGGCAATATACATCATTCCATCTGATGTAAATAATATGTAGAAATATATACATATCTATCTTAAAAACAAATACTATATTTCAATACAGAAATTTTGAAAATCCTGGAAATGTTATTTTTGTTCTCTAATACAAGCATTTGAAAATAAAAAGAAAGCTTGTACTACAACATAGACAGAAAGGTGTTTGCAGAAGACAGCATGTTGCCCCTAACCCTGAAGAAAATGTAATTCTTACTTTAGCCCTCCTCCAAACATACATACACATATACAGGCATATAAATGCATATGTCCTAATACACATGCACAGAAATGCACATATAAGCAAGAAAGAAAACTTTTCAAAGATAAAATACTTTTTAAAAAATTCAACAAAAATATGAATTAACAAAAAATACAATATTGTTGTTTCTCATAGATACGTATACATATACATATATAACATGTGATAATATGTAAAAATAGTTAAATATCTTGACAAACTTTTTCTTGCAAATCTACTATAATATTACTTATTCAATGTCTACTGTACTTAATCATTCTACTGTGTTGCCTCCATCTGAAGAAGCATCCTGATTGAATTTCATGTTGTGTTTTACTTTATATCAAACTGTGTTTTCAAGTGCAGATGAATGTGCTTGGTCTTTCATCAAATTGTCCCTTCTTACAAAATAGTAACTCTTGTGTTTGAGCTGAACACAATAGACAAAATGACAGGAAACTATTTAACTTTAAAAAAAAAGTTACCCCAGTGACATGGTTTGGAAAGAATATTTCACATTCATTGGGCAAAGCATTCATTTGACCCTCCACATTAAGGAAAGTTTCCTTATGGGATCTGACCAATGGAGTTCTACATTCAGAGCATGGGCAAAGTGCACTTCCCCTGCCAACATATGTGAAATACACTGAGCAGTCTATTTCCAGAAAGGCATGACAACTTTTAATAGAAGTGACTTGCTCCCCAATTTGGACCTTACATGCACGATCTGCTACTGGTTCCTTTCTCCTAATCCCCTGGTATAAAAAACAAACTGTTTAGTTGATTGGCTGTTAAGCTAGAGCTGGTGTACATTCAAAAGTCACTAACTGGCCAAAATGAATCTCTTGGTCTCTTTATGAGATAGCTGTGTGGAAGTTTAAAGATAAGAAATGATATGAGCCTCAAATGAAGAAAGATGAGAGAAAGGATTTATTTGACTTTTTATTTTCTTCTTAGGTCTCTCCATATATCCCAAGAGAAAGCAACCGTTTTATTTCTTCTGTCTTGTAAGTATTTATTTCTTGATTTCAGGAAAAAGAACATTTGTGATGACTGTGATATGATTGTGTGTGGTTTATCCTTCATTCTTGAAGAATACCGTGATATTAGGAAGAAGATGAAATGACTTGCATTTGAATTGGATTTAATTGAAAGAGGGCTGTGTGAGGGAAAGTCTCACTTTTCATGCCAGAGCCATCTGGTGCCAGTGCCCAGATATGGATCAGGAAAACTGGAGATGGCTCAGCAGCTGTGATATTATGAACTTCAAAGAAAGAGCAAACCACTAAAAGTCAAGGAGCAAGACTCTTTCTTTATATGTCATCATATTTTTTGGAAGTAGGCTTCTTAGTCTCTTTGAATTAGGAAAAGCATGTTCCATATTCCAGCTTTCAATTTATATCAGACAATATTGTTGGACTTAATTCAATGCCAAATTCCTACTCTTCCTTCCATTTCTAAAAAGGGAAAATTGTATCCCATAAAAGTGTCACAGCAAACTTCAAATTTTCACATATGGAAGTCTCCTCAGTAAATGTTCTCACTTTAAACTGTAGAATTTTGAAACTGAAAAGGACTTTAGACAATTTAATTTCTAATTTATTTTAGAACTAAACAGACCCTTGAAATTGGGCAGATGGGTGGCACAATGGTTAGATTGCTAGGCCTGGAGTCAAGAAAACTCCCTTCCTGAGTTCAAATCTGGCTTCACACGCATAGTAAATATGTGACCCTGGGAAAGTCACTAACCCTATTTGCCTCAGTTTCCTCATTTGTAAAATGAATTGGAGGAGAAAATAGCAAACCATCCCAGCATCTTTGCAAGAAAAAAATTAACAAATGAAACCCTAGAGAGTTGGACACAACTGAACAATAAGTATAACAAACCCTTCCAGACCAAAGAAAGGAACTAAATCAATCAAGCCCACAACTTCTAAGTGGTAGGTCTTTAGCTTTAGGTTAACTGTGTTCTTTCTATGATACTAGTCATATATTTTGAGCAAGGATCTCACTTTCCTCCAACTTGATATTCATATGCACATAACAACATGTAGCCCATATTGTAGTAATGCTCAAAAAGACACAGAGGCTTTGAAATAAAACTTAAAATTGATAATCCCAAAAGAATCAGAAGAGGATTAACAGAGATTGCTGAGAAAATGTTTTAAAATAAGTTTTCACAATTTCTACTGACCCAGCTGATCTCCTTCTGGGCCCTTTACTTTAATTTAGCCATGTTTTTCAATATTCAATGTTAGATTAATCTACAATGATGAGAATAATAGCTAGCATCTACTTAATGTTTTAATATTTACAGTAATTTACACTAAGATGTCATTTGATTCCCTAAACAACCATGTAAGGGATTATAATTTTTATTTTGCAGTTGAAGAAATGAACCTGAGAGACACTAAATGACCAATCTAATGTCAAATTAGTATCCAAGACATTATTTGAATTTGAATAATCCAAACTGCCTCTGATAGATAGTGTTATTCACCATTACTCAAAGCTGCCTGGATATGGATGGCTATTTTTAACTAGATACATGTCCAGAAAAAGTGGAACATAAGAAAAGATACAGAGGAAAAATAAAAATTCTTTGTACCTTTGCTCTTAGAACAGTAATAAAGCTGACTAGGATGTGCTTTGATGTGCTAACTGAAGAAATGAATAGATCTAAAATGGTCTCTTAAAGTAAGAAAGAATCATGTGGGTTCCCAAGTCTCTCAGCGTTGGGCAGGAGTCCAGTAGAACTGAGCGTGAGAGAAGAGCAGGGCCTATGGCAGCAGCTTCAGTCACTCCTGGGGAGATCAGCCCACAGACCAAATGTTTGAAAATCATCTCCTTGAACTTCCAGGAGCCAAGATGGTGGAGTAAACTAAAAGTGCTCTCACCCTCTTTTACTGACCTTCAACAACCAAGAAATACCACTACTACAGGAAAAATCCTGGGGTAGTGGTACTTGCAGAAATGGTACGTCATTCTTTCAGGTAGGGAGACTAGAAAGATTGATGGGAAGGGTCCCTCTTGCTATGGCTGGAGAGGACCAATATAGAACCAGAAGTGTCCCAGAAAACACCACCTCAGTGAAGCAGCAGAAGAGCCAGAGCTCCATGGGGTAAGGCGGAGGAGACAATAAGTACCAACACCAGGAACTCAAGTGTGGCTTAGCACAGGAAGGGAAGTTGGACATTCATCAGCACATAAGATTTCACCAGCCCCTGAGGCTGCCTGTGCTCTAGCTCAACCCTAGGGGAGGAGAAGACATCCAGTGGCCAGACCACCCATCTCTCACACCTCACACAGGAGCTTCAGTGTAACCTTGTGGAAACTCAGAAAGATTTTACCTGGCCTTGGACTTGGCACCCACCAATCAGCTCAGCAACGGTAAGCTGAAGCATTATATAGCTTCTAGGAAAAAGAAACAGAAGTCATAACACACAAAGCCAGAAACCAGACCCCAAACTCCCAGCATAAGAAACTTGGGAGAGAGGCTCCCTTACCCCAGAATTAGAGGTCCATTTTAAAAGCCAGGGAAAAAAGTAATCTCCATAACCAAGAAACAAATTAGAAAAGCAAAGGCTATAGAATCTGATTATATGGACAGGGAAAATGAAAATACGAATTCAGAATAGGACAGCACTGATATTTGAGACCAAAAAAATGGAATATGAACTGGTCTCAAGCCCAAAAAACAGTTTTGGAAGAGCTCAAGAAGGATTTTAAAAGTCAAAATAGATAGATACAAGAAAAAAATTGTCCAATGATTTTAAACATTAAATTGACAAAACAAAAAAGAAAAGAATTCACGGAAAAGAATAGCTCCTTAAAAGTTAAATTGGCCAAATGAACAAAGACTTTCAAAAATTAACTAGAAAAATTGGAAAAACAGAAAATGACATACAAAAGCTAACTGAAGAAAACAATTCATTAAAAATTGTAATTAGGAAAGTAGAAGTTAATGACTCAATGAGACATCAAGAATCACTCAAACCATATCTTAAAGATGAAAAAAATAGGAGAAAATGTAAAATATCTCCTTGAACAAAGAAGTGACCTGTAAAATAGATGCAGGAGAGAAAATCTAAGAATTGTTAATCTGAAAAAGGGCCTGAACAATATCTTCCAAGAAACCATCAAGGAAAATTGCGCTGACATCATAGATGCATAAGGCAAAATAGTCATTGAAAGAATCTACCAATCACTTCCTGAAATAGATCCTAAATTGGAAATGTCAAGGAATGTTCTTACCAAATTCCAGAACTAACAAAGAAAAGTACTGCAAGCAGTGAGAAAAGAACAATTCAAACATCCACAAACTACAATCAGGATCATATATGACCTTGCAACTTCTACATTAAAACATTGGAGGGATTGGAATATTATATTCTGTAAGACAACAGAACTTGAACTACAATGAAAGATTAATTATCTAGCAAAACTGAGCATAATATACAGGCAGGGAGATGAACATTTAATGAAATAAGGGATTTCCAGACTTTTCTGATGAAAATGTCAGAGCCCTTGAAAATTTTGATCTTCAGTTACAGGACCAGAGATGTAAAAAGGTAAACAGGGAGAAAATTGTTATTCAATAGGGGCAAATTGTTTATGTCCCAATGTGCACAAAAACATACTATAAGAGAGGGAAAAAAGGGAGGGAGATGAGCATCATTTGAACTTTACATTCATCAGATTTGCTTCAAGGAGAGAACAACATACTCATTTAAGTATAGAAACCTAACTTGAGCTACAGCCAGAAGAAAGGGAAAGGGGAAAGGAAATAGAGGGATTGGTTAGAAAGGAGGGCAGAAGCAGTAAGGGAAAGGGGAAGGGGGTGATAGAATGTAGGAAACACTGAGGCAGGCAGTGGTCAGAAGCAAAACTCAAGGAAGAAAAGAGAGAAGAGAGAAATGAAGTCATACACAAGAGAGGAAAGAGGATAGAAAGAAAGGCACAGAGAGCAATCATAACTTTGATAGTTAATAGGATGAACTCATCCACAAAATGGAGGTAGAGAGCAGACTGCATTAAAAACTGTAAACCTACAATATGTTGTTTACAAGGAACACATTTGAAACGGGAATACACACAGGGTAAAGGACAAAGCTTGGATTAGAGTATACTATGCTTCAGGTAACTGAAAAAATGTAGGGTAACAATTCTAATCTCAGACAAAGCAACAGCAAAAACAAATCTATTCAAAACAGATAAGGCAGGAAACTACATCCTGTTAAATAATAATAGATAATGAAATAATATCATTATCTAACAAAGATGCACCTCGTGCTATAGCATTTAATTCCTAGAAGAGAAGGTAAGGGAGTTACAAGAAGAAATAGACAGCAAAACAATATTAGTGGGGGCCCTCAACCTCCCCTTCTCTGAACTTAATGAATCAAACCTCAAAATAAACAAGGAAGAAGTTAAGGAGGTGAATATAATTTTGGAAAAGGTAGATAAAATGAACCTCTGGAGAAAACTGAATGAGTATAGAAAGGAATATAACTTTTCTCAGTAGTATATGGCATATACACAAAAAATGACCATGTACCAGGGCATTAAAAACCTCACAATACAGTGAAGAAAGGTGAAGATAGACAAAAAATCCTTCTCAGATTGTTATGCAGTAAAAATTATATGTAATAGGCCATGAAAAGATCAACTAAAATTAATTGGAAGCTAAATAATCTAATCTTCGAGAATGAATAGGACAAACAATAAATCATGGAAACAATCAGTAACTTTATTCAGGAAAATGACAATAATGAGACAACCTACCAAAACTTATGGAATGCAGCAAAAGTGGTTCTGAGAGGAAGTATTATATTTCACTTTTTTAAAATTTATTTTAAGTTTTCAGCATTCGTTTCCACAAAATTTTAAGTTCCAATTTTCTCCCCATCTCTCCTCTCATCCCACCCCAAAACGCCAAGCATTCTGATTTTATCTTCCACAAATTTACCCTCCTTTCTAACACCCCTACCTTCCCCTAACTCGATTTTCTCTCTTCTCCTGTAGGACAAGATAAATTTCAATACCCCATTACCTATATTTCTTCTTTACCAGTTGCATGCAAAAACAATTCATAACATTTGTTCCTAAAACTTTGAGTTTCAACTTCTCTTCCTTCTTCCCTCCTCACCCATCCCCACTGAGAAGACAAGCAAGTTTTGCAAATGACTTCCATAATGGTCATATTGTGTAAGACTAACTATATTTCCCTCCATCCCATCCTGCCCCCCCATTTCTTCTATTCTTTCTTTTGACCTTGTCACTCCTCAAGAGTTTTTACTTCGAATTACTCCCTCCTCCCATTTGCCCTCTCTTCCATCATACCCCCACCCTGCTTATCCCTTTCTCCCCTACTTTCCTGTAGTGTAAAGTAGGTTTTCATATCAAATTGAGTGTGCATGTTGTTCCTTCCTTGAGCCAAATGTAATGAGAGTAAGCTTCACTTTTCCCCTCTTACCTCCCCTTTTTCCCCTCTGTTGAAAAAGCTTTTTCTTACCTCTTTTATGAGAGATAATTTGCCCCATTTCATTTCTCCCTTTCTCTCCTCAATATATTCCTCTCTCACCCCTTAATTTTATTTTGTTTTTATATTTGATCCCTTGCTATTCAACTCACTCTGTGCTTTCTGTCTCTCTGTATTTCGCTGACTCTCTCTCTCTCTCTCTTTCTCTCTCTCTCTCTCTCTCTCTCTCTCTCTCTCCACACACACACACACACACACACACACATACATGTGCATGCACACACTGTGTGTGTGGGTATAATCTCTTCAACCACTCAGGTACTGAGAAAAATTTCAAGAGTTATTAATATCTTTCCATGCAGAAATGCAAACATTTCAACTTTAGTAAGTCCCCTGTGATCTTTCTTCCCTGTTCACCTTCCATGCTGCTCCTGATTCTTGTATTTGAAAGACAAAATTTCATTTCAGCTCTGGTCTTTTCATCAAGAATGCTTGAAAATCCTTCATGTCATTGAATGACCATTTCTTCCCCCAAAGCATTATACCTAGTTTTGCTGAGTAGGTTGATTCTTGGTTTAAATCTTACTTCCTTTGACTTTTGAAGCATCACATTCCATGTCCTTTCATCCCTCAATGTAGAAGATGCTAGATCCTATGTTATCCTGATTGCACTTACACAATACTCGAATTGTTTTTAATTCTATCTGCTTGAAATATCTTCTCCTTGACCTGGGTACTCTGGAACTTGTCTACAACATTCTTAGGAGTTTTTCTTTTTGGATCTCTTTTAGGAGGTGATCAGTGAATTTTTCAACATTTATTTTACCCTCTGATTCTAGAACACCAGGGCAATTCTTCTTGACAGTCTTATGAAAGATGATGTCCAGGTTCTTCCCTTGATCTAAGCTTTCAGGTGGTCACATAACTTTTAAATTGTCTTTCTTGGATCTATTCTCCAGGTCCGTTTCTTTTCCAATGACATACCTCACATTATCTTCCATTTTTTTTATTCTTGTGGTTTTGTTTTGTAATTCTTAGTTTCTCATAAAGTCATTAACTTCCCTCTGTTCCATTCTAATTTTTAAAGAACTATTTTCTTCAGTGAGCTTTTGAACCTCCTTTTCCTTTTGACTAATTCCACTTTTTAAAGCATTCTTCTCCTCATTGACATTTTGGACCTCTTTTGTCAGTTGTTGACCTATTTTCAAAGGTGTTATTTTCTTCAGAATTTTTTTGGGTCTCCTTCAGTTCACTTTTCCTGATTTTCTTGCATCACTCTCATTTCTCTTCCCAATTTTTCCTCCACTTCCTTTACTAGTCTTTCAAAATCTTTTTCCATGGCCTGAGACCACCACATATTTATTTGGGATGTTTGGGATGCATAAGTCATGACTTTTACTTCTTCTCCTGATGGAAATCATTTTTCTTCCTCATCCAAAAGAACGGGAGAGAATAACTGTTCACCAAGAAAGCAACTTCCTATAGTCTTACTTTTTCCATTTCTTGTGTATTTTTCCAACCAGTTACTTGACTTTTTGATCCTTTGTCAAGAGTAGGGTATCCTCTGGAGACCTGTAAGATCTCAGTTCCTCCAAGGTGGCACAATCAAGGAAGAGGAGGTTTCCAACTCCACCACTCCAGTACTCCTCCTTACCCCAGGATTGTGCTCAGGGCTGAGATTCAGATCAGTTGCTCAATTTTCCCAGGGGCTTTAGGCAGAAAGTTCTCAGGGCCAGGCACTTACTCAGTGTGAAATTGAGACCAGTTGTTTAATTTTTCCAGGGATTTTAGATAGAGAATAGGGCCACTACTCGGGGCTGAGGTGCACATCAGATGCTCAATTCCCTCAGGGCTGAGGGCTCCAACAGTGGATGCTGGCTGCTTCCTGCCATGTCCACTGCCACTGCACCCACTCTCCGCTGCTGCTATTGTCTCCCCACCACCTGGGGTCAAGGTTAGGGTAGTACCCTGGTCCCTTCTGACCCAGTTGAAAAAGCCCTCTCACTGATCTTTGAAGCATCTTTGTCACTTGTGAGTTGAGGGATTTGAGACCCTCTGCTGCTGCTGGGGATTCCACCTCCAAATCCTGCTCCAGTCCTGTTTCTTCCTTTGCCACATGACCAGGGCTGGACTGTGCTCTGCTCTGCATCTGGTGCAACAGACCTTTCCTGTCAACCTTCCAGGTCACTCTGGGCTGGAAATTTCCTCCACTCCTTTGTTCTTTGACTTCTGCTGCTCTAGAATTTGCTGAGAATCATTCTTTACAGGTATTTTATAGGCTGTGGGGAAAGAGCTCGAGTAAATATATCTTTCTACTCTGCTATCTTGGCTCTGCCCCCTCGAGGTTTTATTTTTCTGAAAGCTTACTTGAATAAAACATAGAAAGAGGAAAGGAATGAATTGGGCATGCAATTGAAAAGGCAAGAACAAGAACAAATTGAAAATCCCTAATTAAATATCAAGTTAGAAACAATGAAAACCAAAGGAGAGATTAACAAAATTGAAATTTGTAAAACAAGTGAATTAACAAATAAAACTAAGAGTTGATGTTCTGGAAAAAAAACAATAAAATTGATAAACCTTGTGTCGATTCGATTTTTTTTTAAAGGAAGAAGGAAATCAAATTACCCATATCAAAAATGAAAAGGTTGAACTCATCCACAATGAAGAGGAAATGAAAAGCATAATTAAAAATTAGTTTGCTAAACTATGACCTCAAATTTGACAATTTTATGTCCGTGGATGAATATTTATCAAGATATGAATTTACAAAGATATCAACTTCCAAGGTTAATATAAGCCAAGGTAAAATATTTAACCCCATCTCAGAAAATGAAATTGAGCAAGCCATCAATCAACACCCTAGGAAACAATAACCAGAGCCACAGTGATTCATAAGTGATTTCTATGAAACATTTAAGAACAGTTAATTCCAATATTATATATACTATTTGGGAAAATTGGTAAAGAAGGAGTCCTATCAAATTGCTTTTAATGTTTTCAGTGTTCTACCATCACTTCCATATATCTTAGATTTCTCTCCTCCATTTCTCTCCTTCCTCTTCCTCTCCAATCCCTCCTTGAGATAGGATACAATTTTGTATAAGTTCTATGAATGAATCATCTGTATGAGGTAAGAAGACTATGACAGGATGATATCTAAAAACAGAATTAAGGGGTGAAAGAGGAGTATATTAGGAGTATATTAGTTCTATGAATGAATCATCTGTATGAGGTAAGAAGACTATGACAGGATGATATCTAAAAACAGAATTAAGGGGTGAAAGAGGAGTATATTAGGAGAAGGAGAAAGGGAGAAATAGATAGGGGTATATTATCTCTCACAATAAAGAGGAAAGAAAAAGTATTTTTTTAATGGAGTGGAAGAAGGGGGAGGCAAGAGGAAAGAATGAACCTGACTCTTATTGGATATGACTTAAGGAGAGAATAATATGTACATTCAGTTTGATATGAAAATCTGTCTTACACAACAGGAAAGTAGAGTGGAAGGGGATAAGTGTGTGTGTGTGTGTGTGTGTGTGTGTGTGTGTGTGTGTGTGTGTGTGTGTGATAGAAGGGATGGCACATGGGAGGAGAGAGTAATTAGAAGTAAAATACTTTTGAGGAAGTACAGGGTCAATAGAGAAGATAGTACAACTGGGTTGGGGGCAGGATAGGATAGTATGAAATATAGTTAGTCTTTCATATCATGACTGTTATGGAAGTGTTTTGCATGACTACACATTTATAACCTATATTAAATTGCATGACTTCTCAGTGAGGATGGGTGGGAGAGAGGGAGAGAAGTAGGAACTCAAAGTTTTATAAGCGAATGTTAAATATGGTTTTCACATGCAACTGGGACATAAGACATATAGGCAGTGAGGTATAGATATCTATCTTGCCTTTCAAGAAAACCGAAGGGAAGGGAATGAGAGAAGGGAAAGGTGTGATAGAAGGGGGGACAGACTTGTGGGAGGGGTAATTGGAATGCATGATCTCTTGGGATGGACAGAGGGGAGAGATGGGGAAAAAATTTGGAACTCAAAATCTTGTGGAAGCAAATGTTGAAAACTAAACAGAAATAAATTAATATTAAAAAGAGACAGAAAGATAATTCCCATTTAAAGTTATTTTTTAGACATTATAATTTGAGTCTGTCAAAACAAACCCAGGGAATATATGAACACTATTACAGGACATTTTTCTCACAAATAAACTCAGACCAAAATAATTGGAAAAAAAAATCAGTTGGTCATGGGTAGGTCAAAGTAATATAATGAAAATGGCAATTCTACCTAAATCAATTTATTTATTCAGTGCCATACCAATCCAAGTATCAAAGAATCATTTTATAGAGCTAGAAAAAATAGTATCAAAATTCATCTGAAAGAACAAAATTGATCTGGAAGAACAAAATTCAAGGAAGTTAATGAAAAGTAATGTGAGGGAATGTGGTCTAGTCAAATTGAATCTCTTATTGTCTTATAAAGCAGCATTCATTGAAACCACTTGGCATTGGCTAAGAAATAGAGGAATAGATCAGTGGAGTAGGTTAGGTGCACAAGAACAGTAGTCAAAGATTATAGCAGTTCACATGTAAATGGGAAAACATTTCTGACACATTTGACAAACCCAAGAACCTCAGATTCTTGTATAAGAACTCACAGTTTGACAAATACTGCTGGGAAAAATGGAAGATAGTTTGATGGAAACAGGGCATAAACCAATGCCTGACACTATACCAGAAGAAAATCCAAATAGAAATATGATCTATATGTAAAGGTTAAGAATATAAATAAATTAGGGAAATGAGGAATAGTTATTTTTTTGTTACGGAGAATGGAGAAATTTATGACCAAATAAGAGACAGAGAGCAGTATGAAATGCAAAATGTATAATTTTGATTACATTAAACTGAGAGGTATTTGCACAAAGAAAGCCAATGCAACCAAGATTAAGAAAGAGACAGAAAACTGGGAAATAATCTTTATAACTAATGTCTGTGATAAAGGGCTCTTTCCTTTTTGTTTTAAATTAAATTATTTTATTTGTTTTCAGTGTTCTACCATCAACTTCCATATATCTTAGATTTCTCCCCTCCATTTCTTTCCTTCCTCTTCCTCTCCAATCCCTCCTTGAGATAGGATACAATTTTGTATAAGTTCTATGCATACATTCCTATTAAATGCATTTTCACCTTAGTCATGTTGCATAGAAGAATTAAAAACGAATAGGAGAAATCATAAAACAAAAGAAAACATAATACAAAAGAAAATGGTCTGCTCCATTTCACAATCAAATTACATAGTTCTTTCTCTGGATGTAGAAGGCATTTTATCTCAAGTGTACATTGGGAGTTTTTTAAGTCCTTGCATTGCAATGAAGTACTAAGTCTACCAGAAAAATTCCTTGCACACTGTAGTGTACAAAGTTCTCCTGGTTCTGCTCCTTTCACTCAGCATCAGTTCATGTAAGTGTTTCCAGGCCTCTCTGAAATCTTCCTGTTCATCATTTCTTATAGCAAAATAGTATACATTCATAAAACATAATTTATTTAGCCATTCTCCAACTGATGGACATGCCCTTGATTTCCAGTTTTTGGCCACCACAAAGAGAGTCACTATAAATATTGTTGTAAGTGTGTGACCCTTTCTCATTTTTATGATCTCTTAGGGATAAGATCCTAAGAGCAGTATTGCTGGGTCAAAGGGTATGCTGATTTTGTAGTCCCTTGGCCTAGTTCCAAATTGTTCTCCAGAATGGTTGGATGAGCTCACAGCTCCTCCAACAATGAATTAGTGTTCCATCTCTCTCACATCTTCTCCAACATTTATCATCTTCCTATTTTGTCATGTTAGTCATTCTGATCAATGTGATGTGGTATTTCAGAGTTGTTTTGATTTGAATCTCTCTAATCAATAGTGATTTACAGCATTTTTTCATATGACTATAGATAACTTTAATTTTTCCCCCTGAAAACTCCCTGTTCATATCCTTTGACCATTTATAAATTGGGGAATGACTTCTATTCTTGTACATTTGACTCAGTCCTCTATATATTTTAGAAATGAGGCCTTTATCAGAATCACTATTCGCAATAATTCTTTCCCAGTTTTCTGCTTCCCTCCTAATCTTGTTTGCACTGCATTTGTTTGTGCAAAAACGTTTTAGTTTAATATAATGAAAATTATCCATTTTGCACTTCATAATGCTTTCTATCTATTGTTTAGTCAAAAATTTCTCTGTTCTCCATCAATCTTATATATACACTGTTCCTTTCGGCACTAATTTGTTGTATTTGGAGTATCTATCTTTATACCTAGATCATGTAGCCATTTGGATTTTATTCTTGTGTATGGTGTTCAGGCATTGGTCCATACCACGTTTTTGCCACACTGTTTTCCAGTTTTCCCAAGCAATTTTTGTTGAACAGAGTTCTTACCGCAGAAGCTGAGGTCTCATGTCTGAAATATATAGAGAACTTAGTCAAATTTACATGAATGCAAGTTATTCCACAATTGATAAATGGTCAAATGATATGAAAAAGAAGTTTAAGAGGAAGAAATTAAAGCTGTCTATAGTAATGGGGAAAAATGCTCTAAGTCACTATTGATTAGAGTGATGAAAATCAAAATAACTCTAAGATGTCCTATCATGTCTATCAGAATGGCTAACATGACAAAACAAGAAGATGATAAATGTTGGAGAAGATGTGGGAGAGTTTGAAAATTAACTCATTGTTGGTGGAACTATGAGCTGATCCAACCATTCTGGAGAGCAATTTGGAAGTATGCTCAAAGGGCTATAAACACGTGTACACACTTTTACCAAGTCATAGTACTTCTAGGGTTTCATTTCAAAGAGATCATAAAAATGGGAAAAGTACCCAGGTATACAAATATATTTATCACAACTCTTATTGTGGTGGTTAAAAATTGAGGGGATGCCCGCCCTTAAATTGGGGAATGGCTGAACAAGCCATGGTTTATGAATGAAATGGCATACTATTGTGCTATAAGCAATGATGAACCGTTGAATTTCAGAAAAATCTGAAAACACTGACATGAAATGATGTTGAGTGCAATGAGCAGAACCAGGAGAAAATTATACACAATTAGAGTCACTGTATGAGTAAGAGTCACTATAAGAGCCACTGTGTATGAGGACTATATCTGATAAACTTAGCCCAACACAGTCATGCAAGGACCTAAAATATGTACAATGTACTCATGACATAAAATACCACTCACATGCAGTGAAAGAACTATATAGTCGGAACACAAAATGGACCAGTCTGTTTTCTCTTTTGTTATGTTTTGGTTTCTGTCATGGTTTCTCCCATTTGTTTTAATTCTTCTATGCAACATGTGAAACGTGAAAATGTGTTTAATAAGAATGTTTGTGTAGAACCCATACATTATTACATTCCATCTTTAGGAGAAAAAGGGGAGCTATAAGGAGAAAATTTAAATGAAAAAAAAATTACATAAATGATTGTTTAAAACCAAAAACAAATTAAGTATAAAAGAAGTAATAGAATACCAAAATTGGTCCAAGTTCACTTCTACAAAATACATGTCAAATTTTACCACAAAATAACATTGCTTATTTAATTTAGAACACAGAATTATGTAATGGAATGTTTCCCTGTTCAATTTATTAAGTTTGGGGTACTGAAATGCACATAAAAGGCACATTATTGTATCATAAATGCACATGCACATTATCTAATAACATCTTCCAACAGGTTGTAGGCTTTTTGTCCACAATTCCAGTTAGGCTGACATTAACAAAAAAGGACCAGTTCGCATAACTGATATGGAATTTTCTCTAGGAGGAGAGATTTATAGACATGGAATAATCATTTCTCTAGCTTACCACTTAGATGAAAACAATAAACATTTAGCAACTGAATTGCTTCATTTAAAAATTTCGATGGGGTAATTACTGGGGATTAGACTTGACTTATGTTTTCATTATAATAGAGGTGAAGGAGACAAAGCAGTATTCTCTCCAGATTCATTGAACCTCAAAGAATGGACTAGATTTCCATTGAGTTTATCACACCATATGGCACACAAAAAATGTTTTCAATAATACATAAATTCCTAACTCTCCAAAAATATTGGGAGAGGTTTTTTTTTGTTTGTTTGTTTTGTTTTAACAAGAGGAAAGAAATGATAAGCCCCATCCTTTTGTTCCTTGAATATAAAAATAGACTTTACTTTTTAAAATGAACAACATTCATTAGTTGGAAGAAATACTAGCAAAACAATGTTATAAATGACATTATAACATGATCTTTCAAACACACAAAAAAATCTTTCCTTTTAAAGTGATGACACAATTTTAAATATTGAATCCTATTTACAACCAATGGTTCAATCATAAATAGAATAGGATATAAAGGGGTTTGATAAGTTGGACTTGTTCAAATATCAGGAAACAGTGGATTAAGAATTTGTACCAGAAAAGATAGTTTAATAACACATTGTAGTACTAAAGCAATATTCACAGTGCTTATAGGTGGCCATGAATATCCTGAGACAATTTTGAATCTCTAAATACAACAGACTCTCCACATGGAAGACAGAACCAAAACATTTATTCTGATACTAGAAAGCAAAATCCATCATAGCAACAAAAATCTATACACAGTAACAATAAAGAGGATAACACCGGTTCCAAGACTTCCCCCTGTTAGGTTTCCCACAAACCAGCTACCTTAAACAAATCATAGGCAGGCTTGCTTTAAAAAAGTTCAAACAAGCTGTTTCCCTCACTCTAGTCAGCTGCCTCCTTGTCTGCACCCTGCCTAGCTCTGACTTCTCTCATGACCAACTTCCTCTCAGTTCTGTTTTAGCTTCAAATCTTCCTGTTCCACCCTTCCTCCTCCATCCCTTCCTGATCTACCCATTCAGCAAACACCTCCTAACATAGGCTCCATGTGACTGAGACTTCCATGTGACCCAAGCAGATCATATGGGCCTATTAATGAATGGGAAAGATCTCTTCATTTAAATTGCCAGTACACACATGTATTTGACGAAAAATCAATAAATAAACAGTTTCGTCTTTGTTACATGTAGTTAAAAATTCGATGCATCTAAGCACAACAATAAGAAATTATGAAATTTTTAATATTTATAACAGTATTTTTCAACACCAAATGGTCCTTTTTCTATTATTTATTGACTCCGAAATAAACTCTTCAGATAATTCATTTTTGTAGATAGGTCATCTCTGTATGTGTGTGTATGCGCAGTTGTATTTATGTTTACACACGACAAGGGCCATTTCTAGTCGTCCTGATGAATATGAATATCTAATCACTCGACCCAGATGGCTCAGGAGGAAAAAGTGAGATTGGTGACTTCGCACAGCACTCCTTCACTCAAAACAAAGTTGACTGCAAGTCATGTCATCTTTTCTCTGATGTCATGTTCTTCAAAAATGAAGGACAAAAACACGATAGGCGCAGATATACGCAATGACCCAGATATATAATTATGTGTATAAATCCTAGTAAACATTCTTAATATTAATCACCATCCTCAGGTCATTCTGACGTTGAGAGATCCTCTAATGTAAGTTCAAACGTATTGGTCCAATGTTCCCTCTCTGTTATTACCATTTTTATGGTTGCTATTCAGTCATTGCAGTCATGTCCAATTGTTTATGACACTTTTTTGTGAGTTTTCTTCGCAAAGATACTGAAATGGTTTGTCATTTTCTTCTCCAACTTATTTTACAGATTAGGGACTGACACAAACAGGTTTAAATGACTAACCCAGAGTCACATAAGTAGTAAGTAACTGATGAAAGATTTGAACTAGGTGGGAATGATGGGCAGGAGAAGGGGAAGCATCAAATGTGTTTGAAATTAGTTATGTAAAGGAACATGACACATCATTGTGAGACAAAAAAGAGAGGATGTTTTAATCAACAGACACTACTTTGAGCTATTAAAGTGAGGTAGTAAGGGAAATGAACTGAAATGTATTTCACTGGGGGTGGAGTAATGGCTAAGGTCATCTGAAGGAAGTAGAAGTAGACTAGGGTGCTGGAATAAAGCAGAAAAGATATGAAATGAAATATAACTGAAATAATGAAATGTGATCACAAGAAAATAATTTTGAAAAATCAAAGAAAATGGAGTTTCATTCTAGTTACTGGTAAAATGTAATACTTTTTCAGTCAACAAGTATCTATTAAGTATGTACCATATACTAGATACTGTGGCAGAGATGCAAATACAAAAAAAATGAAGTTTCCTTCTCTTTTACAGCTAACATTACACTAGAGATAAGGATACATCCAGAAAATATACAAATTACTACACATTGCTTTGGTTCTTAAGAAGGTTAATACAAATTATTAGATCAAGAATGATATTTTGAAGGAAATGCTACTTGAGATGATTGTTGAAAGACCTAGAAATTTCAAAATTTGCAGAGGATAGAGTAGAGAACATTTTAGATAACACCAACTGTACAAATATATTGAAGAAAGGAATTGAAGGAAATGTACACATATAAGACTGGGCATGACATTATCCCATTTTGCATCTGTTAACTTTGTTGAGAGAATTTTTTGATTGAATTAAACAATCAGAATTCAGTGTGAAAAAGCATCTATACTCCCTTCAACTAAACAAAGACATTACGTGAGAAAATGGGTCATAACCCTAATACTTTGGTTTAAAAGGACCAAGTTATCTCAGTACCAGAGAAAGGAATTGTGAATATCTAGATCTGGGAGGTTCAAACAAACATGACACTTCCAGTATGCTTTTGAGGAGCAAAGCAAAGATTGAACTGTGGTAGCCAAAGGAAACAGTAAAGGGAATCATTGGTACTATCACCATCTGGAGCAGAAGACCCATGCTAAAGACAGTCCCAGCTTCTCAATCTGATGTCTATCTATCCCAGACACTATAATGACACATGCTATTTCCTTACTCACATATTTCCAGTAAAATAAACTTTGCCTCAATCACTGTGATCAGTGCTTATCTAGAAAGAAATAGAAATACAAGTTTAGGCAAAGACTTCAACCATTGTCTCACTGTTAGAAATTTTCCTTCCTTCAGGGTCAGAGTGATTGTCAATAAACTCAAATCTTTTTAAAAAATAATAGCATTTATATTGGAGAGGAGAAAATCAAGTGGAGGTTGGCATGAGATGCAATAGGGACTAAAATGCCCCCTTGGTTTAAACAAAGCCACTACAGTAGCACAGTGTTACACTACCTTGAACTGTGAAGCATATAGTATTTGAAAAGTGAAAATACATAATTTGTCTTAAAAATTAGACTGAAGAGAGATTGTAAAGGAATTTTTACATGTCAAATAAAGACAGTATTATTTTATATTAAAAGCAATGGTAAGACAGTGAAGTTCTGTGATGGTAATAGTATGACTTTATTAGGACTCCACTTTAGGAATTTTGTTTTTTTCAGCCATGTAAAGAATGATTATATTCTGAATGCAAAGAATTCAAATAGAAAGTTATTACAATATTACAGGTGAGAGGTGATGAAGGCCATGAAGAGAGTGATTATGATTTGAGCCATTTCATAAATGATCAGAAACAAATGGAAGAATTGAGAATATAAAATGAAAAACTTCATAATTTATTGGTATGAAGAATTGGATATAAGCAGAAATGAGAATAAAGAGTCAAGAATTATTCCTAGGTTTTGAACCTGGGTGAAAAGAAGAGTAAGGGTAGCTTCATAATAACAGGCAAGGCGTGTTAAATTTGGGTTGTCTATGTTATATTCAGAGGATGGGGAGAGTGATGCCAAGCTGATAATAATAGGTGAAAGATTTGTGTTTCGAAGACAGCAATAATATAGGTGGAATTCAAGTCTGGATGGTCTGAGGTTTGAACCCTGATGTAGCAACATACTAGTTGTGTGACTGAACAAAAATCTGTCTCAGCATCACTTTCTTCATTTAGAAAACTGAAATAGTAACAAGCTATACATCAAAGGCTTGCTGTGAGGAACAGATCTTAAAGACTGTCTAAATGTCAGTGATGATGATTATATATCAGTGTAGCAATCATTTACTTTGAATGATAGTTTAATCTGTTGATGTAAGGAAAGATAATATTCACCACAAGGATATAGTGATATCTCAGCATGTGGTAAAAACTCATTGGAGAATAGTATATTAGTGAAAATGGTAGGAAGTAGGCCTGGAAGTGGCAGTGAGTAGCAAGAAGATAGATGGTGGATTAATCAAATGGTATAGATAAAAAAAGAGAAGTTATTGATTAATGAGGGTCGAATGATACCTCTAGAGTAGTACTAAGGGAACAAGAAGGTTGTCTGCCCTTCATCTTGCTCAGTGAAATGAAGAGCATAGGAGAATTAACCTTTTTCATAGAAGCTTGAGGAGGAAGTGGTATCAGCGAAGGTGAGCTTAAATTAGGTCTGGAATGTGGATATAATACTTAAAGAAAGTGGAGATCTATATCCAATAGAATAGAATAGAATGCAAAATAGCTCACTCAAGTACTGGCACTGCTGTGATTAAGGGAAAAAGTGTGGCTGAACTAGAAAGAAATTAGATGAAAATGGTAGATGAAAACTGTAACTAAAGAAATAGCTATGGATAAAAAGAATGACAGGAACAAGAGATAACAGTGCAGTTTATGGTAGATCATTCAGAGTTTGTCTGCCTCATGGGAACTTCTGAATTAACTTAGTGATTTAAACATATTTGTAGCACTACTGAAGGACATTTATAAGTTCCTTAATTTTGAGTTATGATTTGATCTGACACCTAGAAATAAATTGATAACTGTTGCAAATCAAACAGCCAAATTATTCCACAAACGCAATGAACAAAGCCTATATTCACATATGCACAATAGATTGAGGAATTTTACTTTTTTACTTTCGTAGACACTGCTCTCTTTACTTAGCTATAATTATTGAGCCCTTATTATGCATATGGCCTGAGCAGATGCTAAAAAAATAAATGCAATTACTAGGTAACCAGGCACAAATGAGGCAAGGGATGGGCACCGCTTAAAAGAAGAGAAATGGATGTAAGGAACAGAGCTAGACTGCTCCTTTGTCAAGCAGTCTCAGCAGCATAAATTTTTGTTGAATACATAAGGATAGGGGTGAGATGATTTGGAAATGGGGCATTCCATTGATTTGTTATACTGAACTCAAATCACTTCGTTGGATTAAAGCCTTCCCTTGATGTGATAGAACCTGAAAGTTCTACAATTAAGATCGAAAACTCTAGTTGGCCCCACATGATTTAAGGCATCCTGACAAAAACTTTATTATGGCTTTATTTCTTTTCAACGCATTATTTTTACCAAAATTGTGTAGAAACATGACTCCTTTTCTAAAAACAGCAATAACTGTCATTATCATCATCTTTTTTCTTTTATGGTATATATTTCAATTCTCTCTCTCTCTGTATGTATATATACATATGTATATGTATATATATATATATATACACACACATACGTGCACATATACAAATACATACATATACTCATTTTTCTCTTTGGGAGTGAAACCATGAATATAGGTATTTTGCACTTAATGTGGGATGCTTGACTGTTTGGTTGGTGTCCTTCATTCTCAAAGAGGATCATAATGATACCATTATGATGGAATCAAGGTACAGTGTGTCTGACTGGTTGATCAGATCAACAAACTTGGAAAGCTCTACCACAGGTTGGGCAGAAATTGACCACATGAACATATGAATATCTCATATTTCTTTTGATCTGCTGCGATTTTGCTTTGCTAACAGAGCTCAGTACCTTTTTTGATACAGGCATGCCATGATGGCCAGTCCTTTGTTGATTTCTCCCATGTTACAAATCAGTTCCAATTTATTTTTAGTTTAGAGTCTGAGAGTGTTCTTGTATCACTTCTTCAGGTATCCAAAAAGCATGCACAATTGACTATTTACATGTGAAACTCCATTCATCTCTAGAAAAAAAGGAAGGAAAAAGATAAGGAAAAGGAAAGAGAAAAGGAAAGGAAAGCTAGGAAAATGCTTTAATTTTATAGTCTTAATAAATGTCTTCTGCTTAATGAATTCTACAATGGCATGCCACATTTTCTTTAAGCGTTTATATGAGATATTAGGAGATAAAGTTCTTTGCATCAATGTTTTGTTCTTCCAACATTTTGTTCTTTCTAAATAGTACCTTCACTTTTGTTAGTTTGAAGTCATTGTTCGTAGATCATAAATCTAGAGTTACAAAGTACCTTGGGGATCATCTATTACAATATCTTTCTTAAATATATGACACCAAGAAAAATGTATATGCCTTTTACAACGTCCTGCAAATAAAAAGTGGTAAAGTGAGAATTTGCAACAAGGTCCATTCATCTGAAATTCAATTTTCTCTTCCCTCTTACTCTTCTCAGGGATCAAAGAAAGGAGCTCCTCCTCACCCTGGATACCTCATTCTACTTGTAACCTGGAAGCTTTTCCCTCCAAGTTTCTCTGTCAGATTGACTTACACACTATATATCTCTAATTCAGTTTTCCCCTGTTTACTGTCCTTGATCCTGACATCTGCAAAAATGCCTTGGACTCTTTGTTATCTTTTATAGTGAAAAAATAAGAAAAAAAACATGACTTTATCTCAACATTTCAAGCTACTGTGCTGTGTCCCCATCTTTAAAAATACAAACTCTTGAGAAAACAGACAAACCTGACTTCACTCACTGCCTTGCCTTCCTCTCTCTTAACTTACTGAACTTTTGTAATCTGATTCTGACATCATGATTCAATAGAGCCTGTTGACACTAAAATGACCAATCATTTTAAAACTGTAAAACCCAAAGTTCTTTTCTCACTTCTCATCTTTCTTGAACTTTTTGCATCATTGACACTGCTGATAACAATCTTTTTCTATAAAATCTCTTCTCCCTATCTGTTTTAGGTATCTGGGAGTGAGCTACTGAATGTTTAACTGATTTGCAGGGGAACAATTCTATACCTGACAAAATTTAAGTTTAACCTCAATTATTTACATTTTCTCTATCATTTAGATAGTTCTAGTCCATGGTTGGGGAAACTGTTGCCTTGAGGTCACATGGGACTCTCTGGGGCTACAAGTATGACCCTTTGACTAATTCCAAACTTCACAGAAGTTTTGATTTAAATGATTTGTTCTGTGAAGTTTGGGCACACTTAAGGACTCAGAGGGCCACAGGTAACCTTGAGGCAACAGGTTCCCCACCCCTGGTCTAAGCAATCAACAAAAAAATAAACCAGGCCTTGGTTTGTAGTCATTGCCAATCTTCAAGGTATAAATGATTATCTTGAAAATTTAACTGTTGATTCTTGTGAGACAATAGAACCTAGCATCAGAACACTACTGATTCCACCCTTCATTTCAATGCCTTTGCACAGGCTGCCTCCATTGATTTAGAATATTCTCCTTCCTCTCTCTTCTTCTTTTTCCTCCTCCTTCTCCAGACATGATTCCAAGCATCAGTTCCAAAAATTAGGCCTTCTAATCTTCTGCTAAAATGTCTTCCCTTTTAAATTATTTTGTAATATTTTGTAATTGTAATATTTGTAATTATTTTGTAATTGCATATACTTATGTATTTTAGTTATTTCTTCAGGAAAAGTTCAAGAACTTTGCTGGTGGGGACTGTTTTATGTCCATTTCAAATAGCACATTCTTTGTGCTTATTAAATACATGCGATTGATGGAACTATTAGTTTTTTCAATGCGCAGATATGCTAGTGTATAAAAGCAGAAAAGGGCAGGAAAAATGTAAAATAAAGAATCAACAAAACTAAACAAAAGAGAAATTGTAAAGGATTCATAAAAATAAATATTCTGCATTCCTGCATGGGAAACTATGTGTAACTCATGAGAACTTTCTTATTATTCATGGAATTAAAAAGAGTATACACAAACAAAGGGCATGAGGGTGAGTTGAATGTGATGAAATATTCTCTAAAGGAAGATAAAATTAAAGGTTGAGAAGGAAAAAAAAAATCACTGGAAGAAGGACAAATGGAAAGATAGATTGGGGTAAATTATACCAGATATAAGCATCATGAAAGAGTTTTGATAGTGGTGGGAAAAAAAAAAATTACAGTACATTTCTCTGATAAAGATCTAATTTCCCAAATATATAAAGAACTGAGTCAGTTTTTTTTGAAAAATATTTTATTTTTTGTGTTTATTTACTGATTTTTAGTTTTCAACATTAATTTCCACAGAATTTTGAGTTCCAAAGTTTCTCCCCATCTCTTGCCTCCCACCACCCCAAAACACCATGCATTCTGATTACCCCTTCCCCCAATCTGCTCTCTCTTCTAACATACTCCGCCTTTCTCTTATCTCCACCTTCTCTCTTTTCTTTTAGGGCAAGATAGATTTCTATACCTCATTACCAGTATTTCTTACTTCCCAGTTCCATGAAGAAACAATTCTCAACATTTCTTCCTGAAACTTTTTTCCTTTCCTCCCTCCCCAACCATTCATTGAGAAGGCAGGCAATTCAGTGTAGGTTATATATGTGAAATGCTGCAAAAGACTTTCATAATAGTCATGTTCTGCAAAACTAACTATATTTTCCTCCATTCAATCCTGCCCGCATTTATCTTTTCACCTTGTCTCTTTTGACCTTGCTCCTCCCCAAAAGTGCTTACTTGTAATCACTCCCTTCTCCCCTTTGCCCTCCCTTCTATCATCCCCCAACTCCACTTACTCACTTCTCCCCTACTTTCCTATAGTGTAAGATATATTTTTATACCAAATTGAATGTGCATGTTATTCCCTCTTTAAGCCAAATGTGATGAGAGTAAGCTCCATTTTTTCCTTTTCTCTCCCTCCCACTTCTGCCTGCCCTTGAAAAAGTTGTTTCTTGCCTCCTCTATGAGAGATAATTTGTCTCATTCCAATTCTCTTTTTCTTCTCCTAATATATTCCTCTCTCACCCCATAATTTTATTTTTTAGATATCATCCCCTCCTATTCAATTCAACCTGTGCCATTTATCTATCTATCTATCTATCTATCTATCTATCTATCTATCTATCTGTCTGTCTGTTTGTCTGCATAACCCTTCCAAATACTCAAATACTGAGAAAAGTGTCAAGAGTTACAGATATGTAACCATGTACACGTGTAAACACTTATTCTTTAGTAAATCAGTTGCGATCTTTTTTCTTCTTTTTCTTTTTTCTCTAGATGCTAGTGTTTGAAAGTCAGATTTTCTATTCAGCTCTGGTCTTTTCTTCAGAAGTGCTTGAAAGTCCTCTATTTCACCAAGTGACCATTTTTTCCCTGAAATATTATAATCAGTTTTGCAGGATGGGTGATTCTTGGTTTTAATCCTAGTTCTTTTGACTTCTGGAATATCATATTCCAAGCCCTTAATATAGAAATTTGTAGATCTTCTATTTTCTTAATTATATTTCCACAATATTCAAATTGTTTCTTTCTTCCTCCTTGCAATATTTTCTCCTTTACCTGGGAACTCTGGGATTTGACTACAATATTTCTCGGAGTCTTCCTTTTTGAATTTCTTTCAGGAGGTGATCAGTGAATTCTTTCATTATTTATTTTACCCTCTGGTTTTCGAATATTGCAGTTTTTCTTGATAATCTCTTGAAATACAATGTCTAGGCATTTTTTTTATCATGGCTTTCAGGAATTTCAAGAATTTTTAAGCTGTCTCTCCTGGATCTATTTTACAGATCAGTTGTTTTTCCAATGAGACATTTCATATTGCCTTCTATTTTTTCATTCTCTTGGTTTCATTTTGTAATTTCATGGTTTCTCATAAAATCAGTAACTTTAATCTGCTCCATTCTAACTTTGAAGAACGATTTTCTTCAGTGAGCTTTTGAACCTGCATTTCCATTTGCCTGCTTTTTATAGCATTCTTCTCCTCATTGGATTTTTGAACCTCTTTTGCCAAATTAGTTAACTTATTTTTAAAAGTGTTAATTTCTTCAGCATTTTTTGAGTCTCCTTTAGCAAGCTGTTGCCTCATTTTTCATAGTTTTCTTGCATCGTTCTAATTTCTCTTCCCAATTTGTCCTCTGTTTCTCTCACTTGATTTTCAAAACCCTTTTTGAACTCTTCCATGGCCTGAGACCATTGCGTATTTATTTTGGAGGTTTTGAATGCAGAAGCCTAGATTTTAGGTTTTTGTCTGATGGTATGCTTTGTTCTTCCTCACCAGAAAGGATGGAATAAAATACCTGTTCGCTAAGAAATTAGCCTCCTATAGTCTTATTTTTTTTCCCCTTTTTTGGGTATTTTCTCAGCCAGATACTTGACTTTCGAGTCTTTTGTCAAGAGGAGGGTATACTTTGGAGACCTGCAAGTTCTCAATTCCTCCAAGGTGGCACAATCAAGAAAGAGATGTTTAGTGCTCTCATGACTTGTGCTCTGGTCTGGGAGCAACCACAAACACTTTTCTGCCCAGGATCTATGAGTAGAATTCTCTTTCCAGAACTTCTACCAGCTGTACCAGCCTGTCAGTGCTCCTCCTCACCTTAAGACCACCATTCAGGGCTGAAACTCAGATTAGCACCTCAATTCCCACAGGGTCTCTAGGCCAAGGGCTCCAAAAATGGACACTGCTGCTACAGTTGTTGCTGATGGAGGGATCAGGCTATATTCCCTTCTCACCCAGGTGAAAAAGCTTTCTCATGGACTTTTGAAGCTGTCCTTAGCGTTTTTGGGTTGAGCAATCTGGAAACTGCACATGCTACTGGGAATTTGTTCCCTGAGCCTGCTCCAGTCCTGTCCCTGCCATGCCACATGACCAATACTGGGTTGCACTCTGCTCTGAGCCTGGTGTGATAGACATGTCCTGTTGACCTTCCAGGCTGTGATGGGCTGGAAATCTCTTTCACTTTGTCATTTTCTACTCTTAAATTTGTTTAGAGTCGTTTTTAAAGGTATTTTATGGGCTATCAGGGTGAGCTTCTACAGATCTGTCCTTCTACTCCGCCATCTTTAAGTCAGTTATTTATCGGAATACAAATCATCCTCCAATCGATAAATCATCAAAGGATGTGAACAGGCAGTTCTCAGAGAAAGTGATCAAAATCATTCATAGTCATATGAAAAATATTTTAAATCATGATTGATTAGAGAAATACAAATCAAAACAACTCTGAACTATGACCTTGAACTTATCAGATTGGTTAATTCGATAGAAAAGGAAAATGACAAATGTTGGAGGGGATGTGGGAAAATTGAGACATTAATGTACTGTTGAATGAGGTTATGAACTTATTGAAACATTCTGTAGAATAATTGGGAACTATGACCGCAGGAGTATAAAACTGCATACACTCTGACCCAACAATATCACTACCACGTCTGAATCTGAAAGACATAATAAAAGTAAAGGACTTATATATAGAAAAAAAGTATTTATAAAACTTATTTTGTGGTGGCAAAGAATTGAAAAATGAGGATGCTATTAATCATGTGTTGGCTGAACATCTTATGTGCTTATGAAGGGATATTGCTATGCTATAAATATTATAATTTTATAAAAATATGAGCAGGATGCTCTCAAGAAAACCTGGAAAGACTTACATGAACTGATGCAAAGAGAAATGAGCAGAATCAGGAGAACATTGTGTGCAGTAACAGATATTATGTTTGATTATCAACTGAGAATTTCTTAACTGTTCTCAGCTATCAATGATCCAGGACAATTCTGTAGGATTTATGATTAAAAATGATATCTCTCTCCAGAGATAGCACTGACAGTATCTGAATTCAGATCTGAACGTACTTTTAAAAGTATTTTTATGAAGGGGTACAACCAAGATTTCAGAGCAGACTTCACAGACTTACTAGAGCTCTCTTCTTCCCCCCAAGTGCAGTGAAATATTTGTTAAGAAAAAGACTTTAAACAAATTCTGGATTTGCAGAACACACAGGAAAATGAAGTGAAGCAAATCTGCAGGCCAAGACATCCTGGAAGGTCAAGGGGAAGCATGTATCATGCTGCACTGGTCACAGAACACAGTCTAGCATGGACATGCTGCGGTAGATGTGACCTGAGTAGGCTTCAGAGGACAGAATCTCTGGCACCAGAGGAGATTTTCAGACATCACAACCACAAAACACATTTGAAAAATTGGAGGGTAAACAGAAAAAATCCTCAACAAAGGACTCAAAAGTCAAGTAACTGGCTGGGAAACTGCCCAAAAAGGGGACAAAAAATAAGACTATACAAGATTACTTTCTTGGTGAACAGGTATTTTCCTCCATTCTTTCATATGAGGAAGAACAAAGTACACTATCAGATGAAAACCTAAAAGTCTAGGTTTCTGCATTGAAAACCTCCAAAATAAATATGCAATGGTGTTAAGCCATGGCAGAGCTCAAAAAGGGTTTTGAAAATCAAGTGAGAGACATGGAGGAAAAACTGGGAAGAGAAATGAGAGAGATGCAAGAAAATCTTCTACATTAAGGGACTGAAGGGCTTGGAATAGGATATTCCAGAATTCAAAGGAACTGGGATTAAAACCAAGAATCATCTACCCAGCAAAACTGAGTATAATACTTAGGAAGAAAAAAAAAAATGGTCATTCTATGGAACAGAGAACTTCCAAGCATTCTCAATGAAAAGACAAGAACTCAGCAGAAAATTTCACTTTCAAACACAAGAATCAAGAGAAGCATGAAAAGGTAAACAGGAAAGAGAATCCATAAGGAACTCTCTAAAGTTGAATTGCCTACATTCCAACATGGAAAGATAATATTTGTAACTCTTGAGACTTTTCTCAGTATTTGGATATTTGGAGGGATTATACACATACACACGCGCACACACTCACACACACACACAGACACAGGCACAGGCACAGAAACACCCACATACACACACACACGTATATATTGTATATATTATATATATATATATATATATATATATACGATATTGTGTGTGTGTGCGTATACATATATATATATATATATATATATATATATATACAATTCAGGAATATTGCATATAAACCGTTTGGAGGAAATGGATATTTAATGAAATAGAGGACTTCAAAATATCCTTGATGAAAAAAAAAGAGAGAGAGAGCTTTACACAAAATTTAAAATATTCAAATACAGGACAAAACAGAAGCATATAAACATTAACATGGAAGAGAATACACAAGGCATTTATTATGTATAAACAGTTTAAATTCCTATATGGGGAGATGAACTTGTTACTCCTAAGCACTTCATCATTTTAGGACAGGTAGAAGGAGTATACATAGAAAGAGGGAATGAGTGTGAGATAATTATGTTGGGAAGATATCCAAAAAAGAAAAAAATGAAATAGTGAGAGAGAAGGAAAAAAAATGGAGAGATAGAATGGGGGAATTTTTCTCACATGTAAGGAAAAGCTTTTACATCAGAAGAGAAAGTGGGGGCTATTTGTCAATTCTTTAACCTCCCTCTCATTCCAATTGTTTCAAAGAGGGAGGAAGACATACGAATGCATACATAACACACACATACATGCATATACAATACATGAAAAAATGTGTATATTCATATATGTTCATACATATATATGCATGTGTATGTGTACATGCATACATATATTTGTGCGTGCATGTGTGTGAGTGTACATGGTTGGGTACTGAAATCTATCTGACTCAACAAGGAAATATGAGGGGAAGAGAGTAAGGGACATGGGGGGATGATAAAAGGGAGTGTGAATTCAGCAAAGCAATGGTCATAAACAAAACAGACTTTTTAGAATGAACAGAATGAAAATAGAGAATAAAAAAAGTAGAAAATAGGATGGAGAGAGAGTTCTGGGAAGATGATGGAGTAGGTCAGAACATTCCAAGGTTCCAGATCTCCTTTAAAAACACGAAAAAAGCACCTCAAAGTCAACACAGAGCAGCAAAACTAAACTAGTTAGTTCAGAATAGTGTCTTCCTGGGACAACCAGAAAAGATCTTGGTACACTAAAAAGATCATAGGTGTTGGAACACTATATATCAAATAGCAAAAGAACTGAGCTGTTGGCTGAAAATATCATACCCAGAAAAGTTAAGTATAATCCTGAATGTAAAATAAAATGGATATTCAATTAATTGGCAGACTTTTAGGATTTTATTATAAAAATACCAGAACTTAATAGAAAACTTGATAGACAAGATCTAAGAGAAATATAAGGAAAATTTCAAAGACTAATTATAAGAAATTCAATATGTACAAATTTATCTACATTTTTATACATGATAATATAAACTGTCTGTCTAAGATTGTCCTTATATATAGGTACTTCAAAAGAAAGAGTGAGGTAGAGCTAAGTATGATGCCATTATTAAAAGCAAAATGGCTTAAAAAAGACAAAAAGCATAAATATACAAATGAGGTGTGAGAAGAATTGAATTAGATGGGCTAAGAGGGCAGGTAGTTCTGGTATTCTACTTTCATTGGGAATGGGTCAATAAGGGAACAATATATTTATTTCCAGAAGCAGATAAAAGTCTTCTAAATTCTGAAAAAAAAATAAATGGGAGAAAAAAAGAGGGAAGGGGATAAGGTAATGATAGGGAATAAGATAAGGTTGATATAGAAGGGTGTGTAGGTTAAGAAAAATGCGATAAGAGGGAAAAACATATATATTCAGAAGGGTATAGAATGCTTTTAAATTCAGAAAGAAAGAAAGAAAGAAAGAAAGAAAGAAAGAAAGAAAGAAAGAAAGAAAGAAAGAAAGAAAGAAAGAAAGAAAGAAAGAAAGAAAGAAAGAAAGAAAGAAAGAAAGAAAGAAAGAAAGAAAGAAAGAGGATGGAGTGGAGCGAGAGGATACGGGAGGAATTCTTGGAGGAAAGCAAGGTAGCCAGTAGAATTTAAGTAGAGCAGTGAGGAGCAATAGGGCTGGGGTCAGAAAAATAGTGTGAGAAGAATAGGAAGGAAGAAAATGTACAAGTAATCATATTTTAGAATAGGAATGGGGTGAATTTACTCATGCAATGGAAACTGATAACAATACACACACATACATATGTGTGTATGTGCGTATGTTTAAAGTAAATTGAAATAGACATTTTAAAGGGGAAAAAGAAGATAGGACAGGAGTAAATAGACAGTAATCGTAAGTGTGGCTATGAATAAGTTGCATTCACATCTAAGATGTAAGTGGATAGCACAATACCTTAGAAACCAAAATCCACCAATACGTTCTTTAAAACAGACATACGTAAGCATTGAAATAAACTAAAAGACTGAGGTAGGAACTGTTATGCTTCCACAAAGTTAAAAAGCCAGGGATAATAACATGATCTCAAACAAAGTAAAAACAAAAATATACCTAAGAGTTAAATAGGGAAACTATATTTTACTAATAGTTTCCATGTGCAGTGAAATAACATAAAAATTTTATAGCGAGTTCCTCTGATAAAGACCTCATTTCTCAAATGTATAGGGAATGGAGTCCAATTTATTTAAAAACAATTAGTTATTATCCAATTGATATATACTCAAAGGATATATCCAGGAAGTTTTCAGAAAATTACATCATTATCTATAGTCATATGAAAAAAAACTCTAAATTATTGTTAATTAGAAAATGTAAATTAAAATGACTTTGGTGTTCAACCTCATGCCTATCAAAAATTACAAATGATGGAGATGTTGTGTGAAATTGTTACACTAAGAGCTTTTGGAGTTATGAACTAGTCCCATCATTTTGGAGAACAATTTGGAATTGTACCCACAAGGCTATGAAACTGAGCATATCCTTTGATCCAGAAATACAAATACTATGTCTGCAACCCAAAGAGAGCAAAGAAAATGGAAAAGGAAATATTTATATGTACAAAATACAATATAGACTTTTTCAATACAAAGATTTGGAAATTGGGAGGAAACTCCTCAACTGGGGAATAGTTCAGTGGATGGGCAATAGGGGAGAATTTGAAGCCTATATCATTACAACATATAGATAAAGTTACTAAAAAATCTATTTCTTAAAAATAGAATACTTATATTCTTCTCCTTTTTCAGTTAAACTGTCCACCCCAAGTTTTCAGATTCCTTAATTTTATAAAGCAAACATACAATGTTCAGTCTCAATTTTTTTCCTTCTTTCCAATACATTTTTTTTCCTCCAAATCTTCTCCTACTTGGCTCTGGTGACTATTGCTTCATCTCTTATCCATCATTTGCTGTTGGCAAAAATCACCAACTTATCACTACATCTCACGTTCTATACAATTTCACCATGTGCCTGCCATTCTCCTTCAAAACCCATGCACAATTGTAAAAACATTCTCTCTTCCTTTCACCTCTGTCTCTGTTTATTTTTCCCTAATTATATTCATTGTTGAAAAAACAGAACAAAAATGCCACACACACTTAATGTCTGAATTGCAAAGAAAACTCAAAAAACCTTTGTGATTCCAAATAAAGAGTACAAGTGCTCTCTGTATCATATGAAAAATAGTATTGGGATTATTTTATTATTGAGTGAGTATGAACTTGTGATGTTACCAGATAAGGTCCTTCCAATGTAGAAATTCCTTCTAGAAACGTACATCAGAAAATTGACTGTCACTTATGTTGTTGTTGTTGTTCTTGAGTCCTTCAGTAATATCTGGCTCTTTTTGACCTTATGGACCATATTGTCCATGAGGTTGTTTTGGGGAAAGATATGGGAGTATTTTGCCGTTTCCTTCTCAAGTGTAATAAGGCAAACAAAGACAAAGATTGAGTGATTTAATTGCCAGAGTAACACATCTACTGAGTGAATGTCTGAGGCTAGATTTGAATTCAGTCTTCTTGAATCCAGACCCACTGCTCTATCTACTGAGATACCTACCTGCCTTATAATTTAAAAAAAAATTTACTGGGTTCCTGAGTATCCTCTTTCATGGTATAAAATGGAAGTGCGAATGATCGAATGAAGCTCATTCTAAATATTACTATACTGATTCCTCTCCATGTACTTTATTTTCCAGTCCAATTAACTTCAGCGTATGGTGAATATGCCATAGACTCTCTTACTTCCAGTCAATTTTTGTCCTATTCCCTGTACTAGTCAAGGTCAGAGCAAACAACAGTATATGGTTTTTATTTCTGCCATCTTCCAAGTGGTCAGCCACTGTTTCATGTCTGAAAGATAGATCCATCATTCTATTTCTGAAATATCCTTATATACAGCACTATCAGGCAATGTAAATAAGGGTACTAATCTCCCTTTCATCCATTCTAAATGTCTAAAGGTAGTTTAGGAAAAACAAAGGGTTTTCTTCCCTCCTGGATCAAGAGAGATAAAGTTGTCCTGGCTAAAAGAAGGGTTAAAAGCTTCAATGCCCCACAGTTCCCTGTTTTGACAAGGAATAAAACTAACAAACTGGGGTACAAGGTTGAGCCAGGTCCCCATTCAGCAGCACTTGAGCTTAGGGGAAATGAATTTCTCTCAGCAGCTCTGTTGGTTCTTTATATTACAGAAGCTGAGGTAAACAGAAAACACTAACCAGACATTATTATTTTCTTTACTCTTTAAATAACTGTAGTCATTGTTTAGTGGCCTAAGGATTTCTGAATGATTTAGTATAGACTTTTTTCCTAGTCTGATATTTAATGTTTCTTGGTTTGAACTCAAAAAATATTTTTAATATTTCTGAAGTTTAGATATATTTTATTGAATATTGAATTCAATATTGAATAGTGTATAGTAGCTAGCACCCTTTTGTACAGTCTATGGGCATTCTGGTTTGGAAGTTGAAAGTTGTTTCTAATGTGCCCTTGTAATCTGTTGTCTATTGATTCATGTCCAAACCTGCTGTTCCGCCAGACATTTTCCTTCAGGTTGATGCACTGTTATTTATCATTCTCTTTCAATGGTGAGATTGCCCTCTGCTTTGTATTCCATCCATGTAACTGGGCTTCGGCTTTCCACGTTTGTGAACATGAAGGATTTGTCTTGGAGAAGGGTGTTATACAATGTGTTTGTCTTGAGGGAAGATAGTCAAATTGCTCCAAATTGCTCTAAAGATAGATAACATGTTTTCCCAAAATTTGGCTTTACATAAAACTTGAATTTGGCACATGGTGGACCTTAATTTCCTCTATGTTTATATGTGTGGTATATGTAAAATGTTGCATATCTGTATGCAAATTTGCATATACAAACATTTTATTTTGAAAGAAACAGTATTAATGTTTATTCATAAAAAAACATGGTAGATCTTTAATGCTGAAAATATAACAAAAGGTGGAATTTTAAGTTATAATTTCCTCTTCAATTTCTGTCATTGTCATACTTTGTGATCTTTAAATTACCTTTCACACATTCTATCATCTTAGGAATTATTCCACATGCAGTTGGGAGACCCATCATCCTACCATAGTGAAAGGAAGATTAATTGCTATTAAGTCAATTACAATCCCTAGAGACTGAGAGCAATGTGGTGAAGGGTAGTCATCGCCTATTTCTTTTTTTGTCATATACCTTTATATCCAAAGCATCTGTGAGCACATATCACTGAATCACATATAGTAACAAAGACAGATAATGTTTGTAAAGCATTTTACGAGCCTTAAACTTTTACATAAATGCCTAAAATGTTAACATTATTCACATATACTTATACATATATATTAACACACGTACATGAACAAATTGTGTATATATGTGTACATAATACACACATACATATAGATGCTGTTGTATGAATATTTTTATGTGCAGTATAAAACACAAAGATTCCATATAAAGGAGATCAAGAGTATATGATGTTTGATTCTAGAATCAATAGGAAATGTTTGGAATATATTGAGTGGGGGTGTGGCATGCTCAGGCTTCTACTTTAAAAAAATCATTTTGGAAACAGTGTGAAGGATGGATAAGGTAGAGGATATATTTGAGACAGGAACAGTGGCTATTTCAGCAGTCCATGAGAAAAGTGATGACAGACTGAAGTCGGGTAGTATCTGTGTGAATAGAGGGAGAGAAATAGATGTCAGGGATGTTGCAAAAATAGAAATGGCAATATCTAGCGACTGATTGGATACTTGAGATAAGGGCAAATGAAGACTTGAAGATGATACCAAGGTTGTAAACCTGAGGTAAGAATGGTATTGTCCCTGACAGAAATGAGAGATTTGATAAATAAGTGAGCTTTAGGGGAAAGATAGTGTAATGAGTTCTTAAATCTGTCAAAAGCCATCCATTCCTGCTCATCCTGTATAAATCACTATGTCAAACCCAAAACCAATCATAAGGAAGTAGGGATTTCTGTTACTGGTAATTATCTTGTCATCAAGTCTATCTTTGAAGCAGTGTCTGGCACAGCCACGAGATGGTCTGAAGGTAGGTAGAAATTATACTGGTAGGGTGAGATTATGAATTTTCCCAGTAGCACTTGTACAGTGCTGTTTTCCATGTCCTGGTAGCAGGTAGTTTAGAATTGTTATGAGGGACTAGCACCTAGCTTGGAAGAGTGATAGAGAACTTTAATAGTAGAGGAAAGAGGCAGACTAAGGGACTACTGGAGTATGAGGATAATTGTTTATTTGCTAGAGATAAAAGTTTCACCAGAGTATGTGGAGATGGTGGGGTGCAATATAGCTTTCTATTCAAATTGGTTGAATTGTTTAGGGACAGGCTTTAGCCCTGTTGGCGTCAAATGATGTTCCTCCAGAAACTCTCATTTAGAGATTAATTCTCATTTCACTCCATATCAATTCATATGAGTCTTCCCATGTCTCCTTAAAATGAACAAGTTTTTTTTTTTTTTGTTTGTTTTTTGTTTTTTATCTTCTTAGGGAACAATTGAATGTCCTAACAATCATTTGCCATAATTTTATTTGTCATGAACAAATCTCAAAAAACAAAAGTTAAAAAAAAACAGAATTTTTTCCCAGTAAATTCCTCCGCTAAAGCTCTTATTTTTAAACTATATAAGGAATTGATCCAAATTTAAAAGAAGAATCCATCTCAAACTTAAAAGTTCACTAAGGATATGAACAAATATTTCTCAAGAGAAAAACTTCAATGTATTTATAACCATATAAAACTCCAAAACACTAATAACTATAGAATTGCAAGTTAAAGCATTTGTGAGGTTCCATTTCACACCTGGTTTATTGACAAATATAACAAAATAGGAAAATGATAAATATTAGAGAGGTTGTATGCGATGTACTGTTAATTGAATTTTGAATGGGTAAAACCATTTGAAAAAAAACAATTTGGAATAACACATTAAAATGTTACTAAACATTAGCAAGCTAAACATTTGACCAGATATAACTGCTTTGCCTACACCAAAGGGTGATCAAAGAAAAAAGAAAAGCCCTACATGATTATATATTTATTTCTATACATAAAAATCAAGAAAAAAGGACTGGAATAAAAAGTACTATAAATTGGGTGGGGAATGGCTAATTCCAATTTTCTACAATCTATACCATAGATCCACTTTTATTTTTTTTATTTGATGTCAAATAATTTTGTTGATGATCATTTACTAGTAGAATGTCACATTTTGAAGTGCTATTCTAATTTTGTTTTCCTTTTTGTCCACAGAAATTAGTCATTTTGCTGTTAAAAATTAATTTTATTATTGTTTTGATTAATCCCATGAAAGAAAAGCTGAGAAGTTTAACTGTTAACAGTGCCACATGTCAAAATCATTTGAATATTTTGGTGCCTTTTATCATATTGCCCAGGGATAAGAATGAGAAATTAGTATTACCACTTTGTATAAATATTGTTCTTTCAACATGTTTTGTGGTTACATATATGGAAATTTAAGCATAACTTTGATTTTTTAGATGCCAAATGCTTAAAATTGAAAAGCATTTATTATAAAGAAGATTGGAAATAGTGCCAGGAGTTGATCCCAGACCAAAATTTGCCATTGGAACTTCAAGGTGGGAGGGGCAGTCTATGGGAACCAAGTGACTGAGACAAGTACTTATTGAGCAGCAATGATGTATTTCCATGTGGATTTAGTAAAATTGATGATACTGAAACACTTCTCATTTGTTTATTTAAGTACTTTTACATATAAATTTATTTATTTAACTTTTTACATTCATTTTCACAAAATTTTGGGTTCCAAATTTTCTCCCCACTTATCCCCTCCCCCACCCTAATACACCGAGCATTCTAATTTCCCCTATCACCAATCTGCCCTCTCTTCTATCATCCCTCCCTTCTCTTGTCCCCATCTTCTCTTTTGCCCTGTAGGGCCAGATGACTTTCTATTCCCCATTAGCTGTATTTCTTATTTCCTGGTAGCAAGAACAATACTCAACAGTTGTTCCTAAAACTTTGAGTTCCAAATTCTCCCCATCCCCTTTGGGAAGGCAGGCAATTCAAAATAGGCACTATCTGTGTAGTTTCGCAAATGACTTCGATAATAGTCGTGTTAAGACTAACTCTATTTCCCTCCATCCTATCCTGCCCCCCATTGTCTCTATTCTCTCTTTTGATCTTGTCCCTCCCCAAGAGTGTCGACTTCAAATTGCTCCCTCCTCCCATTGCCCTCCCTTCCATCATCCCCCCCACAACCTGCTTATCTCCTTCTCCTCCACTTTCCTGTATTGTAAGATAGGTTTTCATACCAAAATGGGTGTACATTTTATTCCTTTCTTTAGTCAAATGTGATGAGGGAAAACTTCATGTTTTTTTCTCAGTTCTCTTCTTTTTCCCTCCACTAAAAAGTCTCCTGCTTGCCTCTTGAATGAAAGATAATTTACCCCATTCCATTTCACCCTCTCTCCTCCCACACCACTTCTCTCTCACCATTTACCTTAGCTTCTTTTAAGATATGATCCCATCCTATTCAATTCACTCTGTGCTCTCTGTCTCTGTGCTCTCTGCGTGCACACATGTTCATGTGTGTGTGCCTGTGTGTGTGTATGTGTGTGTGTGGTCCCACCAACTACCCAGATACTGAAAAGTTTTAAGAGTTACAAATATTGTCCTTCCATGTAGGAATGTAAACAGTTCACCTTTGGTAAGTCCCTTATGCTTTCTCTTTGCTGTTTACTTTTTCATGCTTCTTCTCATTCTTGTGTTTAAAGTCAAATTTTCTTTTCAGCTCTGGTCTTTTCATCAAGAATGCTTGAAAGTCCTCTGTTTCATTGAAAGACCATTTTTTCCCCTGAAGTATCACACTCAGTTTTGCTGGGTAGGTGATTCTTGGTTTGAGTCCTAGTTCCTTTGACTTCTGGACTATCCTATTCCACACCCTTTGATCCCTTAATGGAGAAGCTGCTAGATCTTGTGTTATCCTGATTGTATTTCCACAATACTGGAATTGTTTCTAGATGCTTACAATATTTTCTCCTTGACCTTGGAATTCTGGAATTTGGCCACAATGTTCCTAGGAATTTCTCTTTTTGGATCTCTTTCAGGCGGTGATTAATGGATTCCTTCAATACTTATTTTGCCCTCTGGTTCTAGAATCTCAGGGCAGTTTTCCTTGATAATTTCATGAAAGATAATGTCTAGGCTTTTCTTTTGATCATGGCTTTCAGGTAGTCCCATAATTTTTTAATTGTCTCTCCTGGATCTATTTTCCAGGGCAGTTGTATTTCCAATGAGATAGTTCACATTATCTTCCATTTTTTATTCTTTTGGTTTTGTTTTGTGATTTCTTGGTTTCTCAGAAAGTCACTAGCCTCCATCTGTTCCATTCTAATTTTGAGAGAACTATTTTCTTCAGTGAGCTTTTGAACCTCTTTTTCCATTTGGCCTTCACAGCCCCCGGAGATTCTGTCCGTGAAACCTGCTTGGATCTGTTCCTCTTGGGGCCGCATGGCCAGGGCAGGGCAGGGGTGGGCTCTGCTGTCCAGTGTGCCATGGACCTTTGGGGTCAGTTTTTCAGGGCTCTCTGGAACAGAAATCTCCTCCATTGCTGCACGGCTTCCACTGCTCCAGAATTTGTGGGGAGTCCTTTTTACAGGAAATTTATGGACTGTGGTTTCGGAGGTAGCATACATGAGTCTTTCTACTCTGCCATCTTGGCTCCTCCCCTCCTGAAACACTTTTTAAAGTCAAAGTCTAGTTTCAATAGATATCAATCAGGATGCCTGGAGATGGCTGAGGATGCAGTGGGTAGCCTTGGAATTTTTAAGCTAAGGTGTTTACAAGTTCTCAATTTGAGTGAGGCAAACCCCATTCTTGTGGATAGACCTTTTTAAGAAGTGATTTGAGGGATGGCTTTTCTTTTCCTCATTTAAAGGGCCCTGTCCTGATTGCTTCTTTTTTTCTTCCAATTTAATTATTGAGTTTTAGTTTTCAACATTCATTTCTGCAGGATCTGGAGTTCCAAACCCTCTCTCCCATCCCAAAACACCATGCATTCTGATTATCCTTTCCCCCAATATACTCTCCCTTCTATCACACCCCTCCCTTACCTTATCCTCATCTTCTCTCTTTTCTTTTAGGGCAAGATCGATTTCTATATCCCATTACCTGTATTTCTTATTTCCCAGTTAAATGCAAAAATAATTCTCAACATTTATTCCTAAAATTTGAGTTCTAACTTCCCTCCATTTTTCCCTCTCCACCCATCCCCACTGAGAAGACAGGCAATTCAATATAGGCTATATATGTGTAGTTTTGCTAAAGACTTCCATAATAGTCATGTTGTGAAAGACTACCTATATTTTCCTCCATCCTATCCTGCCCCTAATTTATTCTATTCTCTCTTTTAACCTTATCCCACCCTAAAAGTGTATAGTTGTAATTATCCCCTCCTCTCATTTACCCTCCCTTCTATCACTCCCCTCACCCCACTTGTCATCTCCTCTCCTACTTTCCTGTAGTGAAAAATAGTTTTCATACCAAATGAGTGTGCATATTATTCCCTCCTTAATCCAAATGTGATGAGAGTAAGCTTCACTTTTTCTCTCTCACCTCCCTCTTATATTCTCCATTGAAAAAGCTTTTTCTTGCCTTTTAATGAGAGATAATTTGCCCCATTCCATTTCTCCCTTTCTCCTCCCAATATATCCCTCTCTCAGCCCTTAATTTTATTTATTTAGATATCATCCCTTCCTATCCAACTCACCCTGTTTCCCCTGCCTCTGTGTGTGTGTGTGTGTGTGTGTATAAGCCCTTAAAATATTCAAATACTGAGAAAAGTTTCAAGAGTTACAAATATTATCTTTCCATGTAGGTATGTAAACAGTTAAGTTTCAGTAAATCTCTTATGATTTCTCTTCCTGTTTACCTTTTCATGCTTCTCTTGATTCTTGTGTTTGAAAGACAAATTTTCTTTTCAGATGTGGTCTTTTCTTCAACAATATTGGAAAGTCCTCTATTTCATTGAAAGACTATTTCTTCCCTTGAAGTATTATACTTAGTTTTGCTTGGTATGTGATTCTTGGTTTTAGTCCTAATTCCTTTGACTTGTGGAATATCATATCCCAAGCCCTTAGATCCCTTAATGTAAAAAAGCTGCCTGATCTTGTGTTATCCTTATTGCATTTTCACAGTACTGGAATTGTTTCTTTATGACTTCTTGCAATATTTTCTCCCTGACATGGGAAATCTGGAATTTAGTTACAATATTCCTAGGAGTTTTTCGTCTCGCATCTCTTTCAGGAAGTGTTTGATGAATTATTTCAATATGTATTTCATCCTCTGCTTCCATAATATCAGAGCTGTTTTCCTGAACAACTTCATGAAAGAAGATATCTAGACTTTTTTTATTCATGGCTTTCAGGTTGTCCTATAATTTTTAAATTGTCTCTCCTGGATTTATTTTTCAGGTCAGTTGTTTTTCCAATGAGTTATTTCACCTTTTCTATCATTTTTTTTCATTCTTTTGGTTTTATTCTGTAATTTCTTGGTTTCTCATAAAGTTATTAGCTTCCATCTTCTCCATTCTAATTTTTAAAGAACTATTTTCTTCCATGATTTTTTGAACCTCTTTTTCCATTTGGCTCATACTGCTCTTTAAAGCATCCTTTTCCACGTTGACTTATTGAGTTTCTTTTGCCATTTGTGTTAGTCTACTTTTAAAGATGTTCATTTTCTGAACAATTTTTCAGTCTCCTTCAGCAAGCTGCTGACTTTCTTTTCATTATTTTCTTGCATTGCTCTCATTTCTCTTCCCAATTTTTCTTTCTCCTCTCTTATTTTATTTTCAAAATCCTTTTTGAGCTCTCCTATGACCTGAGACCATTGCCTATTTATTTTGGAGGTTTTAGAAGCAGAAGCCTTGAATTTTAGATCTTCCTCATTGTTCCTCTGCATCTGAAAAGAGGGAAGAAAATACCTGCTCACCAAGAAAACAACCTTCTATTGTCTCATTCTTTTTCCCTTTTTCTGGGCATTTTCACAATCAGTTACTGGACTTTTTAGTTCTTTGTCAAAGGGAAGGTATACTATAGGTACTTTTAATTTCTTGGTTCATCTAAGGTGGCGCAATCAAAGGACAGGAGTTTATTCCTCTCCTGACCTGTGCTCTGTTCTGTGAGCAGGATTCCCTCTCCATTGCCTCCACAAGCTCCAGCATGCAAGCCAGCTCTCCTCCTCACCTCAGGGCTGCCACTCAAGGCTGAGATCCAGATCAGCTGCTCAGTTTCCCAAGGGCCTTTAAGCCAGGGCTCCAACAGTCTAACTTGCCACAGCCTGGTTCCAAGACTGGACTGCTACTTTCCCTCCTCCCCAGGTGAAAGAGCTTTTTTAATGACCTTTGATGCTGTCTTTGGCATTTGTAAGTTGAGGGATCTGAGACTCCCAGCTGCTTCTGGTAGCACCTTGAAACTAATTCCAGTCCTGTCCTTGCCATGGCGTGGCCCATGCTGTACTGTGCTCTGCTCTCAATGTGACAGACTTTTCCTCTTGGCCTTCCAGGATGCCTTGAGCTGGAAATCTCTTCCACACTGTCCTTTTGTGACTTCTGCTGCTCTAGAATTTGTTTTGAGTCATTTTTAACAGGTATTTTGTAGAGTGTGGGAGTAGAGCTTCTAGAGGTCCTTCTACTCTGCCATCTTGGCTCTGCCCCACTCTCTGATTGCTTCTTTAAGTGGCCTAATCACTGAAGAGAGCTCCTGAATAGGGCTTAGCCACAAAGGTCAAGGTCTCTCATTGCATGCTGGGCCACATTTAGTTATCTTGATGAATATCTGATTACTGGATCCATATGACTGAGGAGGAGAAAGTGAGGCTGGTGTCCTTGCACAGCCTATCCTCACTCAAAACAAAGCCAAGTGCAAGTCATGTCATCAGTTCTCTGATGTCATGATCTTCTTTGAAAGCAAAGGACAAACACAAGGGATGGCCCCTTTGATAAAAAATAATAATAATAATCAAAGTCTCTGAGTTATTGGTTAAAAGAAAAACAGTTATCATTTGCATTCACTCTGAGTCATAAGGACCCTCCCTCAGAATAACAATTAAATGGTGCTTGGGCAAGGACCTATAGTCCAATCAATGAGATCCAGAGTGAGCTAAATTTAAGGCTTGGTCTTTGAGAATGAAATCTAGCCAGTAAACCCCAAGTTAATTAGTCAGGTTTCTGACATTGAAATTTACCTTCCTTTGAGCACAATACCCTCAGGTAAGAGGAAAGGAGGGAGGAGAAAAGGATGAACTGAGTTGGCCAATTGGGAAATGTCAGTTATGTTCCTAATTGGGCTCCTTGAACTATTTACAGGTTGTGGTTTATCCTTCTTTCTCTAAGTGGACCATGTCATCAAGGAGATATTTTGCGATTGAATTTGATTTGAGTGAGGGAGGGCTGTGCAAAATCACCAGCCTTACTTTGTCTCCAGAGCCACTTGTATCCAGTGGCCAGATATTGAACTCACCAGGGATTAAGCAAGATAGGAAGGATTTGATACCACCTCCCCCTACCAACTGCTTGTTGGAGGGAAATGTTTGTACTTCTGTTCATTGTTATTTTTGTTAAAGTTAAGTAATGTTGATTGTTTAAATGGAACTGAGGTGCTCACCACTTCTATTAAACAGTGAGGGGAAGTAAATCAGAATAGAAACTCTAACTGATATCATTGGTTAAAGAGATTCTAAACCCTCAAGGAGGCCAGATTTATTCTGAGGGCATAAGAGTAGAATATTAGCTACACTAAGATATACAAATCTTGTCTTTATTGCAATGCTTCTGTGAGCTATTATCTTTTTCTGGATCACTACTCTCACTTGTTTAATCCTTCAGTCAAGTGTGACTCTTTATGACTCCACAGACCCTAGCAGAACAGGCCCTTTTATCCTCAGCCATCTTGTAAAGTCTGTCCAAGTTCATATTCATTCTTTCCATGATGTGATCCATATATCTTATCCTTTGTCATTCCCTTTTCCTTTACCTTCAGTTGTTCCAAATGTCAGGGTGTTTCACAATGAGCATTACCTTTTCATTATGTCACTAAAGCATTTAAGCTTCATCTTTACTATTGGACTATCCAGTGAATAGTCTGAATTATATTTTTTTAATTATTGCTTGATTTGACCTCATTGTTATCCAAGGGTCTCTCAGAGCTCTTCTTCAACACCACAATTTGAAAGTGTCGATTCTGTGGTGATCAGCTGTCTTTATAATCCAACTTTCACAGTCATGCATTACCACTGCATGATTTTTTTTGACTATGTAGATTTGACTATGGATTTTTGTCAGCAAGTTGAAATCTCTGTTTCTTAGTAAGTTATTTGGATTTGTCATTACTTTCTGTCATTCCAAGAAGTATCCTTTAATTGCATGGAGGCAATTGTCATCTACAGCGACCTTTGAGACCAAGAGCATAAAATCTGAAACTGCCTTCATTTCTTCTTTCTCTATTTGTCAGGAAATAATGGTATCAGTGGCAAGAGTTTTGGGTTTTTTTATGTTAAGCTTAAAGCCAGCTTTTATACTCTTCTCTTTCACCCTCATCAAGAGACTTCTTAATTCCTCTTCATTTTCTGCCATCAGAGTGGTTTGCTTATCTGAGATTGCTGTTTTCTCAAGAGCATTCATTCCAGCTTTTGATTCATACAGTCTGGCATTTCACATGATGTGCTCTGTATGTAAGTTAAATAAGTGACAATATGGAGCTTTGTTGTACTCCTTTTCCAATGTTAAACCAATATTTTTTTTTCCATTTTCAGTTCTTACTGTCGCTTCTTAGACTTGGTACAGATTTCTCAGTACATAAATAAGATAGCCTAGTACTCCTACTTCTTTGAGAAAATGCTGCATTTTGTTGGGATCCACACAGCCAAAGGCTTTAGTGTAGTCAATGAAGCAGAAGTAGTTGTTTACTTCTGGAACTCCTTTGCTTTATAGTCCAGCAAATGTTGAAAATTTGTTCTCTACTTCCTCTCTCTTTTCAAAAACCAGCCTGTTCTTGGTTAACGTATTGTTGAAGCCTAGCTTGCAGAATCTTAAGCACAGACTTGCTGCTGTGTGAAATGATTACAGTTGTTTGGTAATTTTAACATTCCTTGTTATTGCCCTTCTTTAGGATTGGGATGTAAACTGATCTTTTCCAAACCAATGGACAGAGTTGTGTTTTCCAAATTTGCTGATATTTTGAGTGGAACATTTTCAGGGTTTTAAATAGCTCAGATGGAATTTTATTACTTCCACTAGCCTTATTGTTAGTGATACATTCTAAGTCCCACTTTACTTCATTTTCCAGGACTAGCTCAATAACCATCATGATTATCAGTGTTGTTAGGACCTTTCTTGTATAGTTCTTTTATATATTCTTGCAGTCTCTTCTTAATCTCTTCTGCTTCTCTTAAATCCCTACCATTTTTGTCTTTTATCATACCCATTATCGAATTAGTCTTTTCCTTTATATATTTAATTTTCTTAAAGTGAACTATTGTCTTCCCCATTCTACTTTTCTTCTATATTTTTTGCATTAGTCACTTAATTAAACCTTGTCTCCCCTTGCTGTTCTCTGGAACGCTGCTTTCATTTGGGTATATTCTTTCCCCTTCTCCTTTTTGCTTTCCTCATCTATTTGGAAAGTTTTATCAGACAATCATTTTGTTTTTTTTGCTCTTTTTTTGCTTTAAAACTTTTTTTGTTTGTTTGTTTTTTGCTGCTTCCTATATAATATTGAACACTTTTGTCCATAGTTCTTCAGGCACTCTATCTAGCAGATCTTATCCTTTAAATTTATTCATCACCTCCACTCCATTTATATATATGTATATGAATATGTGTGTGTATGATGTCATTTAAAACATATAGTTATGGGTTATATATGGTCTGATGCTTTCCCATATTGTAATGTTTAATTTTGCAATATGAAGTTCATGATCTGATCCACAATCATCTCTGGATTTTGTTTCAATTTAGTGCATGGAGTTTCTTTACATTTAGATACAAAATACACAATTGATCTTATTTCAGTATTGACCATTGTCCATGTATAGAGTTGCCTTTGGGTTGTGGAAAAAGAGTGCTTCTTGTGAGCAGTGAGCTGCCCTGGAAAAATCTATTAGGCTCTGCCCTGCTTCATTTTGTACTCCAAGTTCAACTTGCCTGTTATTCCAATTATCTTTTGATTTCCTACTTTAACATTCTAATTCTTTAAGATGAACATGGAATTTTTTTGGTATTATTTCTATAAAGTATTGTAGGTCTTTGTAAAACTGACCACCTTTGGACTCTTCAGCATTAGTAATTGGAACATAGACTTGTATTATTGTAACGCTGGATGATTTTTCTTCAATTTGCACAAATCTTATTTTGTAACTTTGGGGATGGCACTTCAGCACTGCTTTTCACACCCTTCGACTGACTAAGAGGGCTGTTCCATTTCTTCTAAAAGATTCTTTCTTACCATAGGATATGAAGTGATCATCTGAATTAAATCCACTCATTTCTGTCTATTTAGATTCAATGATATCCAAGAAGTCAATGTTTAATATATCCATCTCCTGTCTGACCACACATCCAGTTTACCTTGGTTCATAGATTGTACATTCAAGGTTGCTATTCAGTATTGACCTTTACCCATTGAATTTTCCTTTTGATAGAAGATGCATCAATAGTTAAGCTTCCTTTCAATTTTGGTCCAGACACTTCATTAGCACTGAAGTGAGTTGTAGTTATCTTCCACCATTGACAATAAATTTATTGAACTCTTCTGACCTGAATGACATATTCTGATATCATATTTTTTATCATTTTTCGTGCTGTCCATGGAGTTTTCTTGTCAAAAACACTGGAGTGGTGCACCATTTATTTCTCCAGTGGATGAGATTTTGTCAGAACTCTCCATGATGACCTGTCCATCTTTGGCAACCCTGCATGACATAGCTCTTGATTTTGTTGAGCCCTCTGAAATAACAAGGCAGTGATTTATGGGTGAGAAAATCACTACTATACTTCTTTATTTATATTTTTTGACTTCATGTATTATTATCCAGCTATTCTTCAAACACTTGTTATCTTCTTTCATTTTTATCTTTTTAGTGAAATCACCTTGTCCTAAATGCTTGGAATCTTGGCTTGTGAGGTTAAGAAATTAACATTTTTTCATCACACCAAGCCTCTTGTCTGATTTCTTACTTTCCAAAAGGGGATAATACCATTCTATGACATAATGTCCCTTGATCTGGTCTGGTGCTTTTATGATAAGGGAAGAAATGATATTCCTTCATGCCAGATCTCCTTCCTTGTTTCCTTATTTCTGAGTAGAAGGAAAGAATCACTATTCTTTTATGCCAAGGTTTCTACCTACTATTTTACCTTTGGGGTAAAGGAAAAATGGAAATCATTATGTTGTGTCAGGTTCCCTGACTTATATTCTGACTTTCAGAACAAGGAAGAAAATGCCATTTCATCGGCTCCCCCCAGGAATCTCCTGTTTGAGGTGTCTAAAACCTTTTGAGGACTTCATCTTGGAACTAAACCCCTAAAGGTGTTGAAAATCTACTTACGGTCATTTTAAAAATATATACATATTTCTTATTAATTCCACCACATATGTCCTAATTACATTTAAAAGGTAAAATGCATTTTGTTTAATTTTGAGCAACCCCATTATACCCCATCCTCCCACAACTTGCACACCCATTGAGAAGCCAAGAATGGATTTTACATGTGACATCACACAAAACATATTTCTATATTAACCATCTTACAAACACACACATACAAGAAAAATAAAGAAAGTGTACTTTAAAAGTATGCTTCAAGTAACATTCAGAGTTCATCAATTTTCTCTCTAGAGGTGAATAGCATTTTTCATCATGGGTCCTTTGGAATTGTCTTGAATCATCACCTTTATCAGACTAAGTCTTTCATAGTTAGTCATCCTTACAATATCCAATACAATACAATGCAACATTATAAATTTCTCCTCATTTTGTTCTCTTCATTTTGGGCAAACTTACCTAAGTCTTCCCAAGGGTTTTTTTTTTTTTTTTTTCTGAAAAAATCTTGCTCATTTCTTACAGCAAAATAGGATTCCATCACAATCACATAGCACAACTTGTTTTTCCAATTCCTTATTGATTTGTATCCCCTCATTTTCCAATTCTTTGCCTACACAAAAATTATTGTTATAAATATTTTTATACAAATATGTCTTTTACTCCTTTTCTTTGATCACTTTGAGTTACAGAACAAGTAGTGGTATTTGTGGATCAAAGGAAATGAACAGTTTTATGACCCTTTGTGCATAGTTCCAAATTATTTGAAATCATTCTTCATTCATTGAGAGATACCCCTTTTATTATGCCTTTTCTATCCCAGTGATTCTGAACTATTGGTTATCATTATCTGGGACCTGTTTTCCAGCTACCATACTCTGCAATTTCTTAATCCTATCCCCTTCAATCCAACCCCCCCAGCCCACCCCCAATCAAAAACTTTGGAACTCCTTGTCTCTTTCACAATAATTTATATGATGCATCCCCTGTAAGTGGCAAACCTATTCATTTAAAACTCTTTCCCTCACCTAACCCTTCAATTTTCTGACACACAAGGAGACCTGACTCTCTCCTGATGACACAATATTTCTGGTTACCCTTTCTAGCACTATGTATTATTTCACTCATTTTCTCTGAATCACTAGTCAAGGTAGTGGTAGTTGTGGGAGTATGTGTGGAATGCTCCTTACTCCCTATTTTCACTTCCAGGCTCTCCCTTGATGAACTTGCCTCAGGAACTTCTCCTTCCTCAATTCAATTATAATTCTGATGACTAGTCTCTTGTCAATCTCCAGCTGACTTTTCTTTCTCAGATGAAGTCTAGGTCCTGCATCACAGTTTTTTTTTCTCCCCAGTTTCTGATTCCATGCTAGGATACTTCAACAAAAACTAGTGACACTCCTTCAAACAGCATAATGACCTATTTCCTCAACCTTATTCTTTTTCCCATAACTTACTCTCTCACACACCTCAGCTGCACACAAAAATAAACTTGATCTTTCCACCATCCACAAATGCACCACTTCTAGGACAGTGAAATTTGAAATTCCTTTGTTGATCACTATCATTTGTCATTTCCCCTCCTCCTCTACCTTTTGAACCCAAATTTTGTTCATCATCTTCATGTGACTTCTAGTCCTTCAAATTCTCTATTATATCCTAATTCACTACTTCTGCACACTGGTCTTCTTTATTTAATATCTTGCTCCCTTATACTGTTGCCAAATTTACCCTGCAGTACCTCAGCTATGGAGTGCTCCCTGCCCTAGTTGCCTTTGCTCCTACTGACCCTCTGCTGAATGAAGCAGGAGTAAATAACTAAGCTGTGCTAACTGGGTCCGCTAGAAATATATGCTGCTTATTTTAAAATGGAGGTCCACTGTGTCACAACAGTTGTTTTATACTTCTTTAATGTAATTGATTAAATTAATTTACTATCCCACTTACATATGTCAATTATCCCTACACAATCACATGTGTGTATGCAGTGTGTATATATGCATGTATGTATACTACGTTTTTCATATTTGTTTTCATATTATCTCTTGCATTAGACTGTAAGGTCCTTGGAAGTAGAAATTATCTTTTGACTTTCTTTTCATCTAAAAACCTTAGCCCAGTACCTGGAACATAGTAGGTACTTCAGAAACAAATGAATAAATACTTTTTGATTGGTTAATGATTACTTTCCTATGCAGAGTGGATAAAACATTGGTCCTAGGGTTAGGAAGATCTGAGTTCAAATCTGCCCTCACCAGATGCATGACCTCAGGCAAGTTAACTTCTATTTGCTTCAGTCTCCCCACCCATAATATGAAAACAAGAATAATGATAATACCTAAATCATAAGGTTGTTGTAAAGATCAAATGAGATAGTCTTTGCAAAGTTTTTCACAGTGTTTGACATATAATAATTTCTACATAAACACTAGGTATTGTTAATAATTCATAATCTTTAATTCCATCCTCTTCCTTCTTTGCCTTTCTGCGACAGTTGAAATCTTTTGCCAACAAGTCCTCATGTTAGAAACTCCTTTTCTTTGGCTCTTTGGATTCTGACCTCTCAGGGCAAAACTCCTACAACTCCGATTTCTCTTCTTTCTCTTTTATAGATTCCTCATGTTCCTCTAATTCATTCATGAACAGCAACACTATATTGGAATTCAATGCTTGTGCCATTTTAGCTCTCATCTATCCTTCCAGCAATATATCTTATCACATTCCTGAAAATACACACTGGATTAATATTTCTCCTATGTTTTCTTCTTATCATGATCTATGAACTCTCTATTTTGAATTGCCTATTACCTAGATAGAGCTTAAAAGATATAACATCTATGTGAAAATGATTTGTTCTCTAAGTATCACCCTGTCTTCAGTGCCTAGCACTGAGCTTTCGGTGTAAAAGTTGCTTAATCAATATTTCTTAAATTGAGTCCAATTGAAGATTTTAATTCTGCTTACAATTAGGGTATACTTCAGAGACTTAGAGAAAAGAAATGTGCAACAAAGTGAGCTCCAGAATGTTTTCCAACTAGCATCCTAATGCAAATTCAGCTGTAGAATAAAACCAATAAATTACAATACTTCTGTGGCAACAATGAAATGATACTCAGTGATTGGTCCTTGCTTATTTCATTTACTGGCAGCCTGCAGAGGAACGGTCAGAGATTAAACAGATATGAAAACTGAATTATCTTTTGAATCAAACTACTACTTCTGGCTTTGTTGGATTTCTTCTATAATTGTCTGTCTGTCTGTCATTCTATAAAAAACAAAAGAGACAAATAGTCCTTAAGAGAGTGGAGAATAATTGTGCAGACACCATAACACAAATAATAGATTAAACTCATTGCCTTCCCTCCACCCCACTGAAGTGAGGTGTAAATTCAATTTTGAGGAAAGATAATGTTTTTCATTCTGTTTTAAAGAAATTTCTTACCTGGCAGATGGGTAATTCTTTCTTTACTTGTATCTCTTGAGGTGTAAATTAATTTTTGGTTCAGATAGTAACCTATCTCTTTTGTAAACAAAATTATAATGGTAAGAGCTGATTTATTACATTTCAAGAAGGCATTTGGATTGAACATTAGAGAAAGATTTGATTCAGGAAATGCTTACTTTGCTTAAATTTTATTTGTATTTTGTATTGTATGCTTGGAAAGGTGACACTACTTTTATTTCTATGTCAAATTTTAAACCCTCCCATCCCATTTATATTTTTAAAATATATTCACTTCCTTTTAGAATTAGGATGTTCTAAACTTTAATATATTTAAATGTGAACATATGTATAAGCATATAATATCAAATTTTAATTATAGGAGTTAAAAGTCCAATTGACTGATATGACTGCAATATTTTACAGTTTTGATCATTATGGTGAAAATGTATTGTTATTGTTTCTGGATTTTTAAAGATGTATAATTTCATTGCTATTAAAGCTTCTAGAGAAGGATTTTCATTACCTAATGGAGATCTCCACCTTCTCTCGAACTTGGAGAGCGATTTGAGTCACTGATATGTTAAGTAACTTACCTAGGAACATGGATCCACTTTATATTGCAGAGAATATTTGAAATTATTTCTTTCTGACTCCAAGGCCAGTTCTCTAATTACTCTGTCATGTTACCTTTCCTTCCTGAAATATGATCTGAAAAAATGTTTTAATAGTAATACAATAATGTTCATTGATTGTTATATATGAAAAATTTTATGATCTAAGCCTAATATTTAATTTCACAATGGATATATTATTACATTGGAAACTTATCTTTTGGTCACTAGAATTGTTCTTTCTTGTCAGGCAAGAATTTACTTACAACTGCAGGTAATAGATACATAAATTCAAGTTATGAACTTATCAAATTTCATAAAAGATAAATCCTTGTACTAGATTATAGCACCTATGGACAAAGTTTGATCATTAGGTCAGAGATTTAGAGCTAATATAGACATGTGAGGGCACCTAATAGCATCTTGTCCTTTTACAAATAAGAAAATGAGACAGATAGTTTACATGCTTGTCCAATATCACATATCTGAATAAGTATTTTGAGTGAATTTTACCCTGTCTTCCATCCTTACAACTACAGTCCATTATTTCTATGTATTGTACTGTGCTCCTATTACACATTATAGAAACTCAAATAAAGAACTGAGATTAGCAAAGTTCAAAACACTTTCATTTGGGAATCATGGCATGACTAGATATAAGAGAAATGTCTGGTGTGTAATGGAGTTGGTGAAGAAATAGAAAACAAATGAGTTGGAAAAGTGATGGAAATGAAAGCTGAATTAACAGCAAATAGTACAACTTCCAGAACTAGATCATATATTCTGATGTTTTCCCTATTGTACTGTATATCCAGTTTTATAATAGAGTCCTGGAAACAGATTAACTTTTGAGAAATTTTCTTAACATTAATGTCCTTAGAATAGATATTTTCTTGTACTTAGAAGTGTTATAGGCATTTTAAGTGAAATCTAAATGAATGAAGTGATGAGGGTCAATTGATTAAAAACTGGATCAATCCTTGCAAGATCCCATCTAATTTAAATGACAAGGCAATTTAAGCTTAAACAGATTGGGGCTTGCCCAGAGTCCCATAATTAAAACGTATCAAGAGTTTATTTGAACACCACCTTTTCTAATTCCTCCCCAGAGGATAAGTAAGAAACTGGGGCTAGAAGCCACTTCGTTCACCTCAGAGAGAGAGGATATTGAGCTAAAATTAAATCTATCTACTCTCTTAAATATTATAAATCTAAGGGATATGATATGGTTCAAACTAACTTTTGATTACTGTTATTATCATTGGGGGAAAGAAGATCCTACTCTTTATATCTAAGACTTGACCCTATTCCTACCAAATGCCATGTGCATAATGGACACATGCAAATGAAACTCATGTATCCAAACTGGTGGTAAAACAGATATCAAAGAAGCTATACATAGGAGAATATATACCACACAATAAAAAATGAAAGAGGAGAGAGAGAGAGAAAAGAAGAAGAAGAAGAAGAAGAAGAAGAAGAAGAAGAAGAAGAAGAAGAAGAAAAAGAAGAAGAAGAAGAAGAAGAGGAGGAGGAGGAGGAGGAGATGCTGCTGCTGCTGCTGCTGCTGATGATGATGATGTTGGGGGCGTCAACCAAGGGGAAATTTCCTGAAATCTCTGAAGCTAGAAGAAAATGAGGACATGATTCCCAGAATCTTTTCCTTCAACAACTAGAATTGGAATTGAACTCTTCCATCTTTTCTCTCAGAACTTGAAATCATAATTGCTTAGAATGACTCAGCACTTGAAGAATGCTGATGAACAATCCGAGTTTGAAGAGTCCTTGAAAAGAACTGAAGAAGGCTTTTCTGCTTTCACTAACTCCATTTCTTACTCAGGGCCAAATATTCATTTATATTCCAATGAAGAGAGAATCCCACACAAATTGGCCTTGGAACTGGGATTATATTCATAAAATATGAGCATTGTATAGCCATTAGTATTGCTATTAATTGGGAAAGCAACAAGACCTAATAATAACAGTTAGCAATGATATAACACTATAAGGTTTGCCAAACATTTACGCAAAATGTACTCCTTTTAATCTTCACAACAACTCTGAGAAGTAGGTGATATTTTTATCTCCATTTTGACAGAAAAGGAAACTTAGGTATACAGTCGAAGTGATTTGTCTAAGATCACATAGCTAGTAGATGTCTAAGATTGGATTTGTACTCAGGTCTTTCTGATTTCGGGTCAAGCAATCTATCAATTAATGTACTGCCTTTGATTTTTGAACTGCAATGGGAAGATCATCAACTACCATGGCCCATGAGTACCTTCTCTGGAATATGTTAGTTGAAGTGTTAAAGATTTGACTAGAATAATGAGGCAGCTAGGTGGCATAGTAGATTGAGTGCTGGATCAGGACTCAGAAAGACTGCACAATTACCATTGGCAGGACTGTCTGAAAACTTGCACAAAGCTCCTGAAGAAACAAAAATAAACAAAACAACTCTAAAAAGGCCATTAGCTTTAGCAGATAAAAAAAATCGTTGGTAACTTTGTTTTGAACAGAGTAATTTGAAGGGACCAAGTGAAAGTGATGATTATGTATCTAGCAAGTATACAGAAAAAAAAATATTTATATATGTACATACGTGTGTGTTTATATATATATACATATATATATATATATGTACATATATAGAGCAAGCAAGATCAGAGAATATTTACTTGACACAACATTTTAGGCAAATTGAACATTTATGTAAAGATATTTTTATTGTCCTAATATCAATACATAATAATTCAATCATATTTTTATTCTATATGGTACTTACTGAAGGAACATATTATTTTAAAAAATACATAGGAACATACCTGAGGGAACATAACATAAAGAAGAAACAAAATTATTATTTTTTGGCTATTCATCATATCAAAAGGTTGATGAAGTATGCTTCCCACCTCTTGGCAAGGAAGTTGATGAAATAGAAATGTAATACAAAACATTCATTTTCATATATGCTCAATGTGCAATTTTGTTTTGCTTGTGTGTAGTTATTTGTTCAAAGCAAGGGTTTTTGTTTTCAGGCAGAAGTTGGTTGAAAAAGATGCAACAATAGAAATGAAAGGGTCAATAAACCATTTAAAAATAACAAGAGAGCAAAAGGAAATACAGAAAGGGGACATTGACACATAGGACAGGTTTGTTATTTTTAAGTCAAATGTAACATACATTTTAAAGAACAAAATGAATGTAACATAAATTTGTGATCTCATGAATTTCTTCATTTTTGTTCTATGTATGTGGAAATACTCAATTCTTTCGAAATTTTTAAAGTTCTTAAAGTTCATAAGTTAAGAAGAAAATGAAACTTCAATGTATGCAGGCACACACGCATGCATACACGCACACAGACACACACACACAGGCACATCCCACCACACCCCCACACACTTGTATTTGCCAAGGGGAGAGACATCTAAATGATGGCCTGTAATGGCAAGTAAAATAGAATCTTCTGCCGCTTTATGTTTTACTAAAAGTGCCTCTGATTGAATAATGTGATTAAGGAGAATCTTTCTTGCCTACTAATGGGCCTGCCCATGGGAAGAAGATTGATTAGGGGTGTGGTTTTGTTGAAGAGTCCCAGGTACCTTTTGTATTTTTTCTCCTGAGGCACTAGATCAGAAGATTATACCCTCTGGCTTTAAAAGTGTACAAATACTCTGAGGATGAGGTTTTACTTTGGAACTTACTGACTGGAAGTATTTCTTAGGCCACAGAGACTCTGGGAAGCCACTAAACAACACCCCCATGCTTGGCAAAAACCCAGAAGTTGATGTTTCCCTCTCTGGTAACTGTGCATGCATGTAATGGTTAGACATTTTAGAAGGATATCTGTTGACTTTTGATTTCTCTGTATTTTCTCTGAAATTTTGATTTTCTCTGATAACCTGTGCATGATTAAAGTGATTCTTAACACCTCAAAAGTTGCCTTTCATTTTATTAATGAAGATCTAAGAACCTGTGATAGCAGGTGCCCCTCTGTTTGTTGGGGTGCTTACTATTACAGGGCCACCCTGTTATACAATAAACACTAGGGAGGAAGAGTGATGTTGCTTCAAAAAATAGCAAAAAGCAATGGAAAGCAATTTAGTCTATCAAAAGCTCAGCATGAAGCCCAAATGAACATCATATCAAGAGCATTCATAGTGGAAAATGGCAGAAAAACAACAAATGAGGCAAATATGTCAAAGTTTCTATCATGATGTATTTCTGTCATCATTGACAGAGATCTTACCACATTGGAATCCTGACACTTTAGTTTCTGAAACACTACATAAAGAAAAAGTAACCACTTAAGAGATTGAAATCGAAAACAGCACTTAAATCAGACCTTGGACACCCTGAAAAAAGGCATCCTGGAGGCAATATAACCTTGAAGGCATTGAGGGACTTTTGGGTTAAAAATTTCTTAATACAGTCAGTATTAATACATAAAATTAACCATCGAAAGAACATCACTAATTGCTGACCCCCATAGCTGTTTTCTCTATTAAAGGATATTCATGAGAATAATCTACATAATATGAAGGTTACTATTGAGGAATACATGAGATAGAAACAGAAAAAGTTTTACAAACACACAAATACATACATACACATATACATGCATGCATATTCATATGCACAATACAGATATATATACACACATGTACATATACACATAGACACATATAGTTCACTACATTGTTATAGCTGACAGAAAGACTCAAGAAATACAAGATCTCCAAATTATGACTGTTAATTTAAAAACAAAACAACACGTGATATGGTAGAGCAGAGCACGAGATTTCTCATACAAATGAACATGTAAGGTTTCTTGATAATTACTGCAGAGCGAAAAAAGGAAATGAATGCCTCCTCACCAAAGGTCCTTGTGATGATCATAGAAGATTGCAGGGCAAGGTAAAAATGGAGAGGGGATTCCCTCTCAATAGTGAGAAACTACAGATGTTCCCATCTGTACATAATGTTGTGTAGAGCACTTCAAGACTCAACATATTACAGTTTCCTAAAAGATTTTCCTTTCACAGCTCTTTACTTTTTTTGTCTCTGTTATTTGCTTATAACTGCAGTCTCCAACAATATTTATTGCTAACTCAATGACTTTTATGAGTTGCCATTTTTCTTAACCTCTGCTCTATTTTCCTTGTTATCTTCCTTTTTATCTGATTCTGCATGTTCTTTCCTTCCCTGCTTGCTCTGACATTGTTCTCTTTTTGTTAACTTCCAACTTGTGTAAACTATCATCAGTTTCAATTATCTTCAGTTGAATATCTGTGTTGTGGGAGAGATGAGGGGAAGTCATTGAACAGACATCACTTAAAATTCATAAGCCTTTTTTTTTCATTCTATTCACTTTCCATTGGTGATATTGTTGTTCAGTTTTTTCAGTCATGTTCAACCTTGTGTGACTCCATTTGGGATTTTTTTGGCAGCAATACTGGCATAGTTTGACATGTCCTTGTCCCGCTCATTTTATTTACGAGAAAACTGAGACAAACAAAGTTAAGTGACTTTCCCAGGGTCATACAACTGGTAATTGTCTGAGGCCAGATACGAATATAGATATTCCTGATTCCTGGCCTGGATCTCTATCCACTAAACCAGCTAGTTGTACCATTGGTGATACTACCTCCCCATGAATATAGCCATAACCTCTGTATAAGCTTGCTAATCTATGGCGATATGACCTATTGCTTTGGAAATCTTCATCGCTATACCAGTCACCCAGGAACACAAACTAAGTATTATTATCTATGCCTCACACTCTCAATACTCCAGATTTTTGCCAAGATCTACTAACAATAATTTCACAATTCCATATGTATACACCCTCTTCTTTCCTCTCATGCTATTATCACCTTGTTGCAGGCCCCCATCATCTCAGAATTGGACTATTACATTGTCCTGATGGTTGAACTTTCTTCCCACCCCACTCTACCCTCCAGAGAGCTGTCAAAGCTAACTTCTTAAAATGCAAGGCTTATCATCTCACTCTCCTGTTCAGTAAACTAAGTGGTTCCCTACTATTTCAGTGGCCCTGTAGAAATGACTAAATTTCATATTAAAAGACCTTTAAAATTTAAATGCCAAATTATATTTCAAGGTTTATTGTGTACTATTCTACCCTATGTATTTGAAGATCCAACAATCCTGGCCTAATTCCTACTCTCTATGCATGGAATTTCATCTCTCATCTTTTAACCTTTTCACAGATTTTTCCCCATGCCTAGAACGTTTCCCATATTGATCAAAAATCAACCAAAACAATATCTCCTACAAGAGACTTTTACTGATTTTCCCAATTATTATTTCCCTTCCCCTAAAACAAATTCATATTTTACTTTTCACATTAAATTAAAAATTTCACATTAAAAATTAAATTAAATTTTCACATTAAATTTCACATTTTCTTACCTGTGTAAGCATTACTTCCCTAGTAGAATATATACTACTTAAGGGCAAGAACTGAGTTTTCCCAGTGCAAGACACAGAATCTATCACAGAGAAAGTGCAAGAAAAATGCCTATTAAATGGTATATGGGTGAATTACTTACTAGTACAGCAGATAGAGCACTAGGCGTTGTGTCAAATAGACAACAGTTCAGATCTGACCTCAGATATTTCCTAGTTGTGTGACTAAGAATAATTATCTTAATAGCCTCAGTTCTCTCCCCTGTAAAATAAGGATAACAATAGTACTAATGTTCTGAGATTTTGGTGAGGATTCAATGAGGTTTGGCACATAGTAGGTACTTAATAAATACACATATCTTTCAATGACCTAATATTAAAACTTCAGGATGCTATATTACATTCTTGAATCATATTTAGCTAACATTCTCTGCAAAATGCAACATTTTCTTCTACATACATATTCTTAACTAGTATATTATGACTACATATATATATATATTCTTAATTTATCTATCAATATGTGTGTGTATATATATATATGTATAGATAGATAGATATAGATATAGATGCACACACATCTCTATTTCAGTACCTAATGGCAAGATTAGTATTTATACTTGAAGATAGATTAATGAGCAACCTTGTTGATTTCTTTTCTAGATCAATTTCTTAACCAAAAATGTATGTATGTTAGTACACATATACACATGTGTGTACATACATAAATATATATATATATCACTGTCTATATATTTGTGTGTATACACATGTACCCACACATATATGAAATTTCTTTAGTTAATCGCCCCAAATATTTGTGGTTTATGGTTTCAGATGCTCAGAAGCTATGGCTTGAAGATAATAAGTTGCTGCTGAAGGTAGGAGGAGCAAGACTCTGGGAATGGAAATGAAAAAATAGATATGTCTTTCAGATGCAAATTTTAAGAGATAAGTACTTTTGCCAGTTACATTATTGTGATATATTTTTTTCTGAATGTGGAACAAGGATTTGGTTTTGGAACTTTGTTTTTTGTTTTGTTTTGTTTTTACTTTGCCTTAAGCATAGTTTTGCCTGGCAAAGAAAAGATATCTCAATTTTCCAGAGGGGGATTCCAAATATTCTTTCCTTATCTGTAACTATATGTTAAGTGATAGAAGTGATAGAGACTTGGAAAAAAAGTAGGAAAGGAAAACAACAAAGCTTCTGAAACTCTTTCAACTTACTCAAATACCTACCAGGACTAAATAGAATCAGATAATAAAGTGGAGTGAATGATTCAGTGGGTTAACAGGAAATAGCTCTCTCCCCTCGATGTCCTTTTTTGGGGAGGTTAGGGGAGAGAAGTGAATAGTTAAAGAAAAGTATTATAGTGTGATATTTTTATTATTTAATCTGCTGGTTATTGTATCTGCCATATTTGAACTCCATTAGTCATCAAGACTTATTTGTTCACAATCCTCATCCAAATTCTCAGAGGGTGATTGTTCTGATTTCCTTCCTGTCTGACAATGATTTCCTATATTCACCAATGACTTCTTCCTCAAATATTTTTTTTCTTTCCACAAGTCCCATATGAAGCAGATCCTGGTACGCTAGAATGCTGACCAAAGTACATTTTCTTCAGGTTAAATTCCCTCCTTAAAGTTTCTCAAGTCACTGCTTTCTGAAGGCATGACCAAAGGGAAGGTATATTAAAAAGAAACAAACCAAAAACCAGAACCATATATATGTACACACACATTCATATATATTTAATATATATATACATTTATGAATATAGTACATATATGCACTACTTATTATAATGAAGACAAAGAGATAAAATATTTTTCCAGTTGAGATTCTTTTGACTATTTTTAAAACTTTTTAACTTAAAACTATGACTAAATAAAATGACAAATTCCATATAAAGTATAGAGGAAAAAATAATATTTTTATATTATGACATTGATCTCTATTTCACAAAGTTACTTTTCATTTCCTGTATGTAATACGTTAAATCAGTAGCATGCAAAGCTTCCCTGCTTGGCTCTGATTCTGAATGACTTTCTTTTCTCTGCTTTAAAAAGTCTGCAGCAACCCTCTGTATGATCTTATTTTTGGCAACAATATACATATTGTGCCTAGCAAACTCCTACTCACCTCCATTAGGAAGAAGAAGGAATGGAAGGAAAGAAGGAAGGATGGAAGGAAGGAAGGAAGGAAGCAAAGTAAGAAGGAGGGAAGGAAGGAAGGATAGTACTGATACTTTTTTCCAATTTTATTTTTCATTATTACATTATTTCATTATCATATTTATTTGAATATTTATATTTCATTATTACATTAACATGTAGCTGGATGCTACAATACTGGAATAGTTACACTGATTTAAATAATATATTCAGTTCATTGTCATGATATTATTCATGGAAAATTAATAATTTTCTAATTTTTTGTTGATTATTAATTTCTATAAGTAATGTTTTGCAGTTGCTTTCAGGTTGTTCTCATATATCTCAGTAGAGAGATTCTGAGATATTTTCTATATTTTGTAATTATTTTGAAATGAATTTATGTATTTATTTATACTGGGTTAAAATGAATATAGAAATACTAGTGATTTATCTGGATTCATTCTTCATTCTGTAACTTTTCTGCATTTATGAATTACTTTTACTAATTTTTAGTTCACTTTCTAGCTTTCTCCAAGTAGTTATCATGTCATTTTGAGTACATGATAACTTTTCCCTATCTTCGATTGTATTTGTTCACAAAACTGATTTCTATGGTAATCAAAAACATTCCTATCCTTATATGAAAAAGTAATGCTAATAATGGGTATTGTTTCTTAAACAGTGATCTTATTAGAAAGACTTCTACCTGTTTTCCATTACATGTATTGCTTGCCCCTTTTTTTTACTTTTATTTTTGTTTTCAGTTTCTAATTCTGTCCCTCTGTTTTTCTCCACCTGTACTCATTGAGAAGAAAATACATGTTATGGATATTAAGTAAAAATAAAATTTTATGCAATAGCCATATTTAAAAATAAAAGAAAGAATGTGTTTCTGTCTTCTCTCTTGAGATCATTAGTTCTGAAATTTTCATGATTGGTCCTTTGAAATTGTAGTGGATTATTGTATTGATTTAATTTATTAAATTTTTCACAATTGATTATTTTTATGTTATTGTTGTTCATGTGGTTTTGATAATTTCAATATGTATCAGTTCATGTGTCTTCCCAGATTTCTTTAAACCATCCCTTTTATCATTTCTTATCACAACAAATCCAAATCCAAATCTGGATGGCCAAAAGATGCCCCATTGACTTGGATTTTACTACCTCCTTTCTTTTCTTTTCCTTTCCTTTCCTTTCTGTTACCTAAGTCAATACCTGCAAAGACCTTGGCCTAAAGGGCCCAAGATATCCCAGTGCATCCTGGGTCATCTCCAGTCATCCTGATGAGTATCTGGTCACTGCATTCAGATGGGTCTGGAGGAGAGTTGAGACTGGTGACCTTCACAGCCCTTCCTCACTCAAAACAAAGTCAAGTGCAAGTCATGTCATCATTTCTCTGATGGCATGGTCTTCTTCAGGAACAAAGGACAAACACAGTCACACAACTGATATTTCATCACCTTCATATATTGTTTAGTCATTCCTTTATTCAGGAGCATTCTTTAAGTTTTCAATAGTTTTCAAATAGTTTTACACAAATGAATTATTTTTTTTCCCATTGATCATCTTGGAAATAAACAAAGTAGTAGTATTTCTGGGTCAGAGAGTGTGCCCAATTTTATACCCCTTTAGCTATGGTCCCAAATTTTCTTCCAAAATGATAAGGCTAGTTCATAACTCTGTATTTTCCTATATCCTACTGAGCATTTGTCATTTTTTTCTTTTCTGTTATCTTAACCAATCTGATTGTACAAAATGCATCTACAGAGGTGATTTAATTTGCATTACTCTAATTATTAATGATTTAGAACCTATTTCCTAAGATATTAATTGCTTCCATTTCTTCTGAAAACCACCTCTTGATATATTTTGACCATTTATCAATTGGGTAACAGATCTTATTTTTTTTTATAAATGTCATTCATTTCTGTATATTTTTAAGAAGTGAGAGACCTATCAGGGAAACTTGCTATAAGTGTTTTTCCCATTTTTCTTCTTTTTTCCCTCTAATTTTCACTATGTTGATTTTGTTGTTATAAAACTTTTTTTGATTTTACGTAATTTAATATTATCCATTTTACTTTCTGTGAAGGTCATTATTTCTTATTTGATTATGACTCTTTCCCAAACCATAGATCCGGCAGATAATTTCTTATATGCTTCCTAATTTGCTTATCATCCTTTATGCATAAATTGGCTAACCATTTTGAGCTTATCTTGGTATAAAGTTTCAGTTATTGGCCTATGCCTCTTTGTTGTGAAACTACTTTCTAATTTTCACAGTTTTTCCAAGTAGTGAGGTTTTTTCCTCAACAATTTCAGGTTTTGGGTTTATCAAATACTAAGTTACTATGTTGATTTTCTTCTGTATATTAAATATCTACTCTATCCTATTGATCAATCACTCTATATCTTATCAGTTAAGAAATTGTTTTGACGATTATCCCTTTGCAACATAGTTTGAATTCTGGCACTACTAGATCCCTTTCTGAGTATGTTTCCCATTAATTCTTTTGATATTCTTTATTCTTTTGTTCCTCTAAATGGATTTTATTATTTTTTCAATCACTATAAAAAAATATTTCTCTGGCGGTTTGATATTGCACTTAGTGAGCAAGTTAATTTAAGTAGTGTTATCATTTTTGTGTTGACTTAGCCTACCCATGAGTAACAATTATTTTCCAATTACTTAGATCTCTCTTTTTTTCATGTGAAAACTATTTTGTACTTGTGTTCATACTGTTCCTGTCCTTATCTTGGCATCAAGATTTTCAGATGTTTATATTTTCTCCAGTTATTCTAAATGATATTTCTCTTTCTATTTCTTTTTGCATGGTGTTCGTGGAAATATATAGAAAAGGTAATGATTTCTATGGTTTAATTTTTTTCATGTAACTTTCCTAAAAACAGCTTGTTAGGGCATTGGTAAAGTGCCAGATTTGGAGTTAGGAAGACCTGACCTTATATAAGACCTCAGACACTTATAAGCTGTGTGACTGACACAACTGAAAAGCAACAAAATTTTATATAGCTGATGGTCACCTCCCCACATACTGGGATTACATTTTCATTAATATATAGGCCCTTTGAATTTCTGAGACATTGTGAAAAATTGTGAAAAAATAGGTAGTGCAGTGAATAGAATATCTAAATAGGGTTTAGAATAGAATAGAATAGAATATCTAAATAGGGTTTAGAATCAGGAAGATTGATCCTCATGAGTTTTGTACTAGCTGTGTTACCCTGGGCAAATCACTTAAAACTATTTGCTTCAGGTCTTTATCTGTAAAAATGATTTAGAGAAGGGAATGACAAATCATTCCAGTATTTTTGTCAAGGAAATTTCCAGCGGGGTCACAAAGATTCAAACACAATTGAAATTAACTGAGCAACAACAAAATTTCCAATAACTGTTAATTCTTTCAACTTTTTTTTTTTATTGATTCTGTAGGATTCTTTAATATACTACCATATCATCTATAAAGAGTGATAGGCTTGTTTGCTTATGGCCTATTCTTATTTTTTAAATTTATTTTTCAAAGTTAATTACCGTATGTAGCATTCCTAGTACAATGTTGAATGGTAAAGGTAATAATGAACATTCTTATTTCGCTCTTGATCATCTTTAAACAGCTTCTTTTTTAGCCTCATCATAGATGCTTCTTGCCCTTGGTTTTAGATGGATATTGTATATCATTTTTTTAAAGTTCCATTTATTCCTTTGCTTTATAGTGTCTTAAATAGGAATAGATGTTCAATTTTGTCAAAAAAGTGTTCTGCATCTGTTGAAAAAATATGATTTGTGTGTTTTTTAATTGATATGCTCAAGTATGCTTGTAATTTCCCTAATATTGAAACAGTCTTACATTTCTGAATTTACAAAAATGATCAAAGTATACTATATGATGTTTTTTAGATATAACTGTAATCTTCTTGCTGGTATTCTCTTTAAAAATTTTTCCATCAGTACTCATTGCAAAAATGGTCAATAATTTTCTTTCTCTGTTTTTGCTATCATTCTTTTAAGAATAATACTGGTACCACAGAAGTAATTTGGCAGGATTCCTTTAAATAGTTTTTCAAATAGTTTATGTACTATTGGAATCAACTTTTCTTTAAATATTTGGTGCATTTATTTATAATTTCTTCTGATCCTTTTTTTTCTGATAGCATATTTACATCTTGTTAAATTTTCATCTAACTATCCTATTTCCTTGCCTATTAATATGGACTATTTATATTTTGCAAAAATTTAATTTCATTGCAATTGTTGTTTTCATTGGTAAATAATGGGTGTATAATAGCTCCTAATAAATGTTTTAATTCCATCTTTACTAGTGTTAGATTAATTCTTTTCATTTTGATACTGGCAGTTTGGTTTTATTATTTCTCTACTTAAATTAACCTAGCTTACCCTTTTTTGTACAGTTTTGTTACTTTTTATGTGACTAGCTTTGAGTGTTACTGATTGATTGGTCTTGTTTTCTTTTGAGTTCAATGTTATTAATATTCTTTGATTTTCAGAATTTCTATTTCATGGTTTAATTATGGATTGTTACTTTGTTGCTTTTCTAGTTTTTTTTAAGTTACATATTCAAATCATTGATCTGCTCCTTTTCTTCATTTATTTAGATATATAAAATTTCCCCTATTACATTGATCTCATCCCACAAATTCTAGTATATTTCTCATTACTGTTATTATCATTAAATTTTAGGTTATTTCTATGCTTTGCTCTTTGACTCATTCAATCTTTAGAATTTGATTATTTAGTTTCCAATTAATTTTAATCTATGTTTCAATTTAATTTTTATTTCACTGTGGTCTTAAAAAGATTGGTTTGATATTTTTTTCCTTTTTTACATGTGTCAGTGAGGTTTAAATGTCTTCCCATGTGGTAATTTTTTGTGAAGGTGCCACACATAAATGAGAAATCAAAACAACCCTTCCCATTCCTTTTCTATGTTCTCCAGATATCTAGCATATCTAAATTGTGTAAAATTATACTTATATTAGATTCTTTCTTTTTAAAGTTATGGTTAGATTTTTCTAGGTCTGAGAAACAAAACTGAAGCTCTCCAACAGTATTATTTCACAGTTTATTTTCTTCTGTAACTCATTTAAATTTTCTTCTAATCATCCGGAAACTAGACAGTTAGCAGGGAAAAGTAACAAGATGGAGGATTAAGGGCAGTCATCCAGGTGAATGTGCCTAATATCTCCCTTCACATATTTTTAAAATAATTTCTGAAATAAAAGTTTGTAGGAACAGAGCCAACAAAAAGTCAGAGTAAGATATTTTTTCTGGCTTGAAAACATTTAGGAAGTAGGCAGAAGAAGTCTATGACATCTGGGTGGAGGTTTGATGGAGGTCTGTGGCAACACCAATAGCCATTGAAGAAGAAGCAGCTTTACAGGATCTCAGCCCAGAGATGGTGAGCAGGTCAGGCAACTGCTCAGAAGGAGATGACAGGGGGAATTTTGTGGTCATTGGATATAGTTAATACTTATTGGAAACCCTATTTCCCATACATAGTTCTGGATTGCAGTTCCATGGCAAAGAGGGGCACTGGTTGTTGGTCATAATGAATCAGGGATTCCAAGGCAAAGAGAGAATTAACAGGTGCCATTTAAGGGCACCAGAGACCCTTCCTTGGTAAAGACAACAGGGCAGACTGAGGAGCGGTGATCACGCATTTCCCAGTATCATATCACTTTGGAGCACCAAAAATTGCAGACCCCCACGCCTAACTCTGAAAACAGCAGAATAAAAAGTCTGGAGATTGGGGCAGTGACTTCTCATTTCCAGGTGAGCAGAGCCCACCTTTAACATAAAGTTCAAAGTCAAGAAATAGGCTGAAAAATGAATAAACAACTAAAAAATATTTGATGATGAAAAGATCCTATGGTGACAAGGAAGTTGTGTTGTTCTGAACAACAACAATGTCGTAGCAGGGAAGATCAAAACATAAACTCAGAAGAAGGAAACATTGTGAAAACGGTTACCAAATTAAAAAAAAAAAACTTTAAAAATGCTAATTCAACCTAACTGCAACAAGACTTTCTGGAAGAATTTAAGAAAGAGTGACAGATGATAAAGTGGGAAAAAAAGAATCACGTAAAAAATTGTAAAAATATAAAAGGGGTACAAAAATACTGAAAATAGCACCTTAAAAATTCACCAAATAGTAATGATGGCACATAAATTCACTGAACAAAGAACTCCCTAGAAAGAAAAACAAATCAAATGGAAAATTAAGTAAAAAAAATCAGTGAAGAACATCTTAAAATTAGAATTTTATAACTGGAAGCTAATGACTCCATGAGACATCAAGAAGCAATAAAACAAAGTCAAAAGAATATTTATTTTTTTAAAAAAAGAATAAAATGTGAAATGTCTCACTGGAGCATAAAAAGAATTGGTCTGGAAAATGGACTGAAGAGAGAGAATTTAAGAATTAATGGACTACCGGAAAACTATGATCAAAAAAAGAGACTAGAGGCCATATTTCAAGAAACCATTAAGGGAAATTGCCCTGATATCTTAGAACCAGAGGTAAAAGATAAATTTAAAGAACCAGAGATCCCCAAATGAAAATTCTCAGGAACGTGATAGTCAATTTCATGAGTTCTCAGATCAAAGAGAAAAATACTTCAAGTAGCCAGGAAGATACAACTCAAATATTCTGAAGTCACAGTGAAACTCACACAAAATTTAGTGGCTTCCAAGTACAGGAATTGGGGTTTAGAATATATTTTTTTTTTTCTGGGATGGGAAAGGAGCTAAGATTACAAACATTAACCATCTAGCCAGAAAAACTGAGGGCAACACTTCAGAAGAAAAATGGATACTTAATAAAACAGAAGTTTTTCTACCATTCTGGATGACAAGATAGAGACAGAGAGACAGACACAGAGAGAAACGGAGAGCCAGGCAGAGAGAGACAGACAGATGTATATAGAGAGAAAGACAGAGAGAGAATAGTGGAATGAACAGAAATATAGTTAGTAATAATAACTGTGAATGTGAATGGGTTAAACTCACTCATAAAATAGAAACAGACTTCAGAATGCATTAGAAAACAGAAACCAGTTATATGATGTTTACAACAGATGAAATTGAAACAGATGAAATTAAAGACTAGAACAGATTCTACTATGCTTCACTGAATTTTAGAAAGAGCAAGAGTAGCCATCATGATCACAGAAAAAGCAAAAATAAATTAAATTAAAGGAGCTAACCAGGGAAATGACATTTTGTTAAAAGGTATCATAGAAAATGAAGTCATATAAAATGTGGCATATTTCATAGTTAAATATCTAATTTCTCAAAAAAAAAATACTGAGTAAAAAGACAACTAAATTTGTAAAAACAAAAGCCATTTCCAAACTGAAAAATTGCCAAAAGATATGAAAAAGTAGTTTTTAGAACAAAGAAAACAAAAGTAGTGATAGTCACTTAAAAAAAATGCTGTAAATCACTATTGATTAGAAAATGGATAATCAAATGATTCAGAGGTACCACCATATATATATATATATATATATATATATATATATATATATATATATATATATCAGAAATGCCAATTGCTAATAGACAGCAAACCTATACTAGTGAGGGACCTCAACTTCACCAGCTCTGAACTTGATAAATCTAATCTCAAGATAAAAAAGACAGAAGTTAAGGAGGTGAATACAACTTGGCATAAGGTAGATCTGATAGATCTCTGAAGAAAATTGAATGGGGATAGAAAGGAATACACTTTTTTCTCAGCGGTACATGGCACATATACAAAAACTGACCATGTTGTAGGCTGTAATAACCTCACAATCCAGTTCACAAAGGCAGAGAAAGTCAATGCATGCTTTTCAGATCATAATGCAATAGAAATTATATGTAATCAAAAACCATTGAAATATAAACCAAAAACTAATTGGAAACTAAACAATCTAATCCAAAAGAACGATAGGGTAAAATAACAAATTATAAAAACAATCAACAACTTCATTGAAGAGAATGACAATAATGAGACAACCTACCAAATCTTATGTAATACTGCAAAATCAGTTCTTAGAGGAAGTTTTACATTTTTGAATGACTATATGAATAAAATAGAGAAAGAGGAGATCAATGAATTGGGAATGCAGCAGAAAAAGCTAGAAAACAAACAAATTGAAAATCTCCAAGTAAATACTAAGTTAGAAATACTGAAAACCTAAGGAGGGATTAGCAAAATTGAACCTCAGAAAACGAAGAGTTGATTTTATAAAAAAAAAAATAAAATTGATAAAATTTTACTCAATTTGATTAAAAAAAGAAAGAAAACCAAATTATCAATATCAAAAATGAAAAAGGTGAGCTCACCTCCAATGAGGTGGAAATTAAAACAATAATTAGAAATTTCTATGTCCAACTGTATGCCCATAAATTCTACAATCTAAATGAGATGGATCATTATGCCAAAAAATATAAATTGCCCAGGTTAACAAAAGAGGAAGTTTAGTACTTAAATAACCCCATCTCAGAAAAGGAAATTGAACTCCTAGGATAAATCTTCAGGGCCAGGTGGATTTACAAGTGAATTCTATCAAACATTTAAAGAACAATTATTTCCAATACTATGCATATATACTATTTGGGAAAATTGCTGAAGAAGGAACCCTACCAAATTCTTTTTATGATACAAATATGGTTCTGTTACCTAAGCCAAGAAGAACCAAAACAGAGAAAGAAAATTCTAGACCAATTTCTCTAATGAATATAGATGCAAAAATTTTAAATAAGACATTAGTCAAAAGAACACAGCAACTTATCACAAGAACAATACATTATGATCAGGTAGATCATACCAAGATTGTCGACCAGGTTCAATATTAGAAAAACTAGTAGCATTATTGATAATATCAACAACTAACATAAACCACATGATTATCTCAATAGACACAGAAAAAAAAAAAAACCCTTTGACAAAATAGAACACCCATTCCTATTGAAAACACTGGAAATCATAGGAATAAATAGAATTTTCCATAAAATAATAAGCAGTACCTACCTAAAACCATGAGCAAGCATCATACGTGATGGGGACAAGCTAGATGCATTTCCAACAAGATCAGGAGTGAAACAGGGATGTCCATTAGCACCACTGTTATTCAATGTGGTATTAGAAATGATAGCTGTAGCAATAAGAGAAGAAAATGATATTGAAGGAGTTAGAATAAGCAACAAGGACTAAGTTATCACTCTTTTCAGATGATATAATGATGTGCTTAGAAAATCCCAGGGAATCAAATAAAATACTACTTGAAAAAAATAAGCAACTTTGACAAAATAGCAGGTTACAAAATAAACCCACATACATCATCTCCATTTCTATATATTGCTAACAAAGCCCAACAGCAAGAGATGGAAAGAGAACTCCCATTTAAAACTATGGTAGACACTATAAAATATCTGGGAATCTACCTGCAAAAACAAACATAGGAATTATGTGAACACAGTTACAAAATACGTTTCACACAAATAGTCAGAATTAAGTAAGTGGAAAAACATCAGTTGCTCTTGGGTAGACTAAGCCAATATAATAAACATAACAATTCTACCTAAATTAATTTACTTATTCAGTGCCATACCAATCAAACCACCAGATAATTATTTTCTAGAAGTAGAAAAAATAATATTGAAATTCATCTGGAAGAACAAAAGATCCAGAATATGAAGGGACCTACTGAAAAGTAATGCTAGATAAGATGGCCTAGCCCTACAAGATCTGAAATTCTATTATAGAGCAGCATCAAAACCACTTGGTACTGGCTAAGAAACAGAAGAGTAGACCAAGGGAACAGGTTAGATACTCAAGACACAGTAGTTAATAAATATGGCAACCTACTCTTTGGTAAACCCAAGGACCTCAGCTTCTGTAATAAGAACTCACTGTTTGACAAAAATTGCTAGGAAAACTGGATAACAATGTGGTAGAAACTGGGCAAAGACCAAAACATCATACTGTACACAAGAATCCAAATGGATACATGATATAGGTATAAAGATTGATACTATAAACTAATGAGGGGACCAAGGAGTAGTGCTATTATCAGATTTATGGAGAATGGAGAAATTTATGACCCAACAAGAGATAGAGAATATTATGTAGCGCAAAGTGGATAATTTTGATTACATTAAATGGAAATGTTTTTGCAGAAACCAAACCAAAGCCACCAAGATTAGGAGGGAAACAGAAAATAAGGAAAGAATTTTTTTTCACCTAGTGTCTGTGACAAGGACCTCTTTCTAAAATCTATAGAGAACCAAGTCGAATGTAAAAGAATACAATTCATTCCCCAGCTGATAAATGGTCAAAGAATATGAACAGGGAATTTTCACAGGAAGAAATTAAAGCTATCTATAATCATATGAAAAAATGCTGTCAATCACTATTGATTAGAGAGATGCAAATCAGAAACAACTCAGAGGTACCACATTATACCTATCAGATTGGCTTACATGACAAAACAAGAAGATCATAAATGTTGGAGAAGACATGGGAGAAGTGGAATACTAATTCATTGCTGGTGGAGTTGTGACCTGATCCAAGCATTCTGGAGAGCAATTTGGAACTATGCATAAAGGGTCACAAAAATGTGCATACACTTTGATGTAGCAATATTGCTTCTGGGATTCTATCCCCAAGAGATCATAGGATTGAGAAAGGGCCCCAGTTGGACAAATATATATATATATGCCACCGGAAGTCAAGAAGATACATATCAATTGGGAAATGGCTGAACAATCATGGTATATGAATTTTCTGGAATATTATTGTGGTGTGAGAAACAATGAACAGGAAAACTTCAAAGAAGCCTGGAAAGACCTATATGAACTGATGTTGAGCAAAAGGAGCAGAACCAGGAGAACAATCACAGTGTGTGAGGAATTTTTCTGGTAGACTTTGTACTTCATTAAAATGCATGGACTTTGAAAAAAGATCTAATGGTCAATCCTTATTATAGATAGGTAGCAGATATTTATTTATACGAAGGTGAGTTGAGTGTGAGCCAAGATGGTGGAGTAGAAGGACATACCCCTAGAAGTGCTCATACCCTAGACCATGAAAAACCTGCAAAAAATTACTCTAAATAAATTCTAGATCAGCAGAAGGCACAAAACGACAGAGAAAAAGACATTTCCAGCCCAAGGCAGCCTAGAAAGCTGGCAGGAAAAGTCTATCATACCAGGTGTCCTCAGCCTCACTGAGGTGAGGACAGGACTGGGGTGGACTTCAAGATGCCACTAGCAGCAGCTGCTTGTCCCAAATTCTTCAACTGACAAATGCCAAAGACAGCCTCAAAATTCAGTAAGAAAGCTCTTTCACTTGGATGAAAAAAGAAAACAGAAGTCCAGCTCTGGCCCCACATAGTGGCAGGTTCCATTGTTGAAGCCCTGCCCTAAAGCCCCTGGGGGAATTGAGCAGCTGATCTGAATCTCAGCTCCAAGTGGCAGCCCTAGGGTGAGGAGGAGATCTGGCTATCTTGGTGGAGCTGGTGGGGGGATCTGGAGAGGGAATCCTCCTCACAGACCAGAGCACAGGTCAGTAGAGGAATAGACTTCTCTCCTTTGATTGTGCCATCTTGGATGAACTGAGAACTTACAGGTCCTCAGAGTGTATCCTCTCCTTGCAAAGAATTCAAAGGTCAAGTAAATGGCTGTGAAAATGCCCCAAAAAGGGAAAAAATAATAAGACAGCAAATGGTTACATTCTTGGTAAGCAGGTATTTTCTTCCATTTTTACAGATGAGGAGGAAAAATGCATACCATCAGAGGAAGACCTAAAAGACAAAACTTCTGCATCCAAAACCTCCAAAATAAATGTGGAATGATCTCAGGACATGGAAGAGCTCAAAAAAGATTTTGTAAACCAAGTAAGAGAGGCAGAGGAAAAACTGGAAAGATAAATGAAAGTGATGCAAGAAAATCATGAAAACCAAGTCAACAGCTTGCTATAGGAAAACCAAAAAAAAAAAAAATGCTGAAGAAATTAACACCTTTAAAAAAAGGCTAACTCGAATGGCAAGAGAGGCCCAAAAGTCCAATGAGCAGAAGAACACTTTAAAGAGCAGAATTGGTCAAGTGGAAAAGTAGGTTCAAAAGCTCACTGAAGAAAATAGTTCTTTAAAAATTTGAATGGAACAGATACAAGGTGATGACTTTATGAGAAACAAAGAAATCAAAAAATAAAACCAAGAGAATGAAAAACTAGAAGCAATGTGAAACATCTCATTAGAAATAACTGACCTGGAAAATAGATCTAGGAGAGACAATATAAAAATTATGGGACTATGTGAAAGTCATGATCAAAAAAGAGCCTAGACATCATCTTTCATGAAATAATCGAGTAAAACTGCCCTGATATTCTAGAACAAGAGGATAAAATAAATATTGAAAGAATTCACTAATCACCTTATAAAAGAGATACAAAAATAAAACTTCTTAGGAATATTGCAGTGAAATTCCAGAGCTCCTAGGTCAAGGAAAAATATTTCAAGGTGCCAGAAAGAAACAATTCGAGAATTTTGGAAATACAATCAGGATAATGCAGGGTCTGGCAACTTCTACATAAAGGGATCAAAGGACTTGGAATATGATATTCCAGAAGTCAAAGGAACTAGAACTAAAAGCAAGAATCACCTACCCAGAAAAGCTGAGCACAATTTTTAAGGGAAAAATGGTCATTTAATGAAATAGAGGACTTTCAATGATTCTTGATGAAAAGACTAGAGCTGAATAGAATATTTGACTTTCAAACACAAGAATCAAGGGAAGTGTGGAAATTAAAAAAAGGAAAGAGAACTCATAAGAGACTTACTAAAACTGAACTGTTTACATTCCTACATTGAAAAACAATATTTATAACTCTTGGAACTTTTCTCAGTATTTGAGTAATTAGAGGGACTGCATATACATATATAGACAGAGGGCACAGGGTGAGTTGAACACGAAGGGATGATATCTAAATAAATAAAATTAAGGTGTGAGAGAGGAATGTATTGAGAGGAAAAAGGGAGATACAGAATGAGGCAAATTACCTCTTATCCAAAAGACAAGGAAACCTTTTTCAATGAAGGGGAAAAGAGAGAGGTGAGAGGGAAAAAGTGAAGTTTGCTCTCATCACATTTGGCTAAAGGAGAGAATAACATGCATGCTCAATTTGGTATGAATATCTATCTTACACTACAGGAAAGTAGTGGAGAAAATAATAAGTGGAGTGTGGGGGGGTGATAGAATGGAGGGCATATGAGAAGAGGGGCATAATTAGAAGTGAACACATTTGCGGAGGGATAAGGTCAAAAGAGAGAAAAGAATAAATGGAGGGCAGGATAAGATGGAGGGAAATATAATTAGTCTTTTATAACATGACTATTATGGAAGTCTTTAGCAAAGCTAAACTTGTATAGCCTATATTGAACTGCTTGTGTTTTCAGTGGGGATGCGTGGGGAGGGAGGAAGGGAGAGTAGCTAGAACTCAAAGTTTTAGCAACAAATGTTGAGAATTGTTTTTGCATGTAACTGGGAAATAAGAAATATAGGTAATGGGGTATAGAAATCTATCTTGCCCTACAAGAAAAGAGGGAAGATGGGGATAAGGGAGGGGAGGGTTGTGATAGAAGGAAGGGTAGATTGGGGGAAGGGATAATCAGAATGCATAGTGTTTTGAGGTGGGGGGAGGGGTGAGAAGGGGAGAAAATTTGAAACTCAAAATCTTGTGGAAATGAATGTTGAAAACTAAAAATAAATAAATTGAAAAAAAAAAAAGAAATGCATGGACTTAAAAAAAAATTTCCAAAGGATCCTTAAGGCAAAATACCTCCATATCCTGAGAAAGAACTTTGAAATTGTATCACAGATAGAAACAGACCATTTTCTTTTGTATTATGTTTCATTTCATTTTGTTTTATGATTCCTCCCATGCATTTTAATTCACTTTATGCAATATGCATTTAATAGAAATGTATGTGTAGATCTTATATAAGTTTGTCTGCTGGCCAAGGGAGGGAATTGGGAGAGAGGGGGTAATATAAGGGAGACAGAGGAAAAAATCTAAGATATATGGAAGTGATTTTTGAATACTGAAAATAAATAAATTAATTCAATTAAAAAATAAAGAAATGCCAAGTGCTTTAAGGGATGAGGGAAAACTAAGTGCACTAGTTACCTCGTGGTGGAGGTGTGAACTGGCCCAACCACTGTGAAAAACAATTTAGAACAATCCTCAGAAGGTTATTAAATTTTGTATGCCATTTGATCTTGCAGTACTACTGTTTGATCTGCATCCCCACAAAATCAAGGAAAGGGAAAAGGACACATATTTAACATCTTTAAAACTAAAATTTTAAAAATAAAAAGACTATTAAAATAAATAAAAAGTATGAATAGTATGCCATTTGGTAATTCATATGAAGTATTTATCTTAATTCAATATATGTACATATATATATATATATAATGAGTTTTAGGAAAACATAAATTTCCTTTTCATCTTTTTAAAGTCTATTTTTACTTTTTAGTTTGTCTGACATAATTAATGTTATGCTTCCCTTTTTTATTTCAAGTGAACTATGATAGATTCTTCTCTTGCCTCTTACTTTAGCTCTCTGTCCTTCTGTTTCACTTGTGTTTCTAGTAAATAACATATTCTTGGATTCTGTTTTCTAATTCTCTTTCATTTTGAGATATGTTCAAACATCTAACTTTTAAGCAAGGATGATTGGAAGAATGGTGACGCATTTGACGCAAATAGAGTTTAGAATTTTGGATTCAAACAATGAGTTCAGTTTTTGATACTTCAAATTTAAATTGTTTTCATTCAGCATATTCAGTTTGAGATATCTAAAAGGCGATAGGAAATATGTGACAATGTCAGGTGGGATAAACAAATTTGAGAATCTTTTTTTCTTTTTTCTTCAACCTGGTGACTTTATTCTCTAGCTTTATACAATAAGCCTGGACAGGGGAAGGCATTTTGGTTCTCCAACACCTGTCCAGAGCAGCTTGAAACCACAGATAGTAGACAGGAAATGGGAAGCTGGTTTTTCATGGGAACAAGCATTATTTCTCTTATGCCAGATGTGCTCTGGGACTCAAACTTCAGACCAGCCATCATATGAGAACAGAGGTCCTCACTCTGTCCAAGTGGACTATTTTTCCCCCTGGAAGGATGCCTGGATCACTTCCTCTTCCTGTTTCCCTAGCTCAGTGCCAGATCCAGGGACTGAGGGGCCTCTGAGGCAAAGAAGGAGCTGTTGACCAAGTGTGGACCAAGTTAGCTGAGTGAGAGGAGGCAGTCCTTATGAAGTTGTGTTTGCTTTGGGCCAGAAGAAGCAAAGACCTCCACACCTGCCAGAAGGCCATGGCCATCTGCACCATTGCAGAGAGCCAACATCTACCTGGAACAGAGCTGCAGAGGAGGAGCCCTTCTTTTGTTCTGGAGACTCCCTCTGAGACAGTGCCTGGGAAAGGGGGATGGTTGATGTTGCTTTCAAAGGGCACTCTCTTTCTCTCATCACAAACTGGGGAAGATTTCCTGTGCCTTCCCTCTAGCAGAGTCAGTTGAGAGTCAGTGAAAGGAGACCCTCAGTGGCTACTGTCTGGTACTCCCTCAGCAGAGGGATGAGGGCCTGCTTTCTCACTAACCCAAGGGGCAGACACAGGAAATCCCCAAATCCAGCAGGGCCTGGTTCCAGGCCTCACACACAGTCACTGGAGCACCAGCCCTGACCCAGTCAGTGGGCTCTGGGGTTGGCTGCAGGATGCTCCATTGACTGCCAGGGAAGCAAAAAAGGCCACTCAAAGTGGACACTAAGAAGAGTGACTGGCCTTCTTGTGTCATGTGTGTAATTTCTACTCAAGTCACAGGAGCTTGCACAGATACATAATCTCTACATATCTTCACCTGTTGGGGCAAGTAGTTCCATAGCTCTGCATGCAGACACAGGCTGTTCAGAGAGGTCACGCTAAGCAAGTTACAGAGGCTGCTCCCAGGCCTCTACTGGGGACACTGGCTACTGAGACTCCTGCCATTTTCCCCTCCTTCCTCCCACCACAGCAGTCTGTCCACTTAACCTTTAGTTACTAACGTTGATTTCTGTGCTGTTTGCCCAGTTTGGAAATCTGTCCAGGTCAAATAACAAATGTCCCCAGATGTTGATGACTAGAGAGATACAGACCAATCTGATTATATTCATTATGAAGTCTGCTTTCACCATATCAGAAACCTTGAGGTGACCATAGGAGAACATGATAGCATTTGGAAGCATGCCCACAGGTAGCATGAAGATGAAGGATGAACTCAGCATGCAGGGAATCATGATATACAGGGGACTGATTTGAATTTTTTGGGACATAGAGGCAAAGATAGGCAGGAAAAGGGTGGCAGTGCAGTGTTGCTAGTGTACTCAATGATGCCAGTTACTAAAATGGTGAGGCATAGGACCAGCACTAGTTGGGAGAAGGACTTCAGTGGCTCCATCTGCTTCCCCATTCATTATGACAGCCCCGAGACCTCACATCCTTTAGCCAAGGTAAATACTCCACCTGGGGCAGTACAATGCTCAGGGAACTTTCTCTTGAACTACCTTCCAGGTCAACAGGAATGGTGGGTAAAATGGAGCTTTCTGCTCTTCTTCAGTCTGGCTTAGGATAGATAGACACAAAGACCAGAACAGTGCCATCTGACACATACTTTTTTTCTTATTTTCCATCCAACAAAATGACTGCCAACCAGGAATGAAGCTAGGATTCTGAAAAAAAAACAAAAACAAAAACAAAAACAAAAACAAAACAAAACAAAACAAAAAAAAACATACAGTTCAGGAACAGGAAGGTGGTGAGCACGCTCATCTCTGCGTAGGAGAAGGGACCAAGCATCTCATACTCTTCTTTCAACATCACGTATGCTGCCTTCTTTTTTTGTTTTCTCCACACCAATACCCATGTTTTTTGCTTTTTATTTTTTTTTAAATTGGTGCCCAGGAACACACACTGAAGTGAGATCCAAGAAAGGATGAGCATCAGAATTATGTTGTAGAAGGCAAAGCCAAACCTGGAAGTAAATTGATAATGTCTTCGTTTTCAGAGAACAACATGCTCATCTGCCCTGAAAGCTCTACGTTGTGTCCAGTACCAGTCAGAGTCCCTGTCCCTCCAATGCTCACTGTGTAGCATACATACAGCATCAATGCTTTGCATGCATTTCTATCTTTTGCTGTTGCCTCCTTGCTCTTGGCCTGGGGAACTACACTTTTCACTTGGAGCTCATATGCATCCTTATCCAAGAGCTCTATACTAGACAGGTAAAATGTGTTATCCTTGCTCTTCACCTTCAACTGGTCTAGCACAGCCTGGACATTGGGCACCATCATGGTTGTTGTAGCCATGTTGCTGATCCATATGAGCAGGAAAGCTGGGATACACATGAAACCCTGCAACAGGAGGCCAGGTGAGATGCTGACCAGGAGAAGGGTGCACAGGGCAATCCTCTTGTGAACGTTCAAATGCTCCACAGCCACAGCTACGAACAGGGCCCCTAGGAAGCGCATTGTGGTATCCTTCATGTACTGGACACATACATGTTTGGAGTCCAGGACTTTGGTCAAAGAGAATAGCAAAGCAGGGAGGAGGGATGTCATGGCCAGGGGGATGACCTTTGTGCACCAGTACACAGTCACAAGGGAGGTGACATAGTCACAATCAGCAGACTTGCACTTGAAGAGCACCATGACGGGCAGCAGCAGCAATGGGGTCAAGAACAGGAACAGGAAAGAGTCGAACTTCGTGAGCCAGCTCCGTGCTAAAACCATCATCCCTTAGGGGAGAGAGAGCCAAGAGCAGGAGAAATTTGAGAATCTTTAACAAAGAAAGGAGCGCTGAATATGGAGGAGCTGATGAGTTCACTACGTGAAATATTATAGAGCAAGAAGAGAAGCAGAACTAAAATATACTCCTTTGAAACACCCATCTTTAGCAAATATGACCTTGAGGAATGTCTAGTAAAAGAGACTGATAGCAAGCAGTCAGATAAATAAGCGAGAATATCATCCCAAAAACAGAGAAGAGAGATTCTCAAGATAAGAAGAGTCATCAATAGTTTCAAAGTCAACAGAGAGATCAAGAATGATGAGGATTGACAAAATGTTATTGGATTTGATATTCAAAAGATCACTGGTAACTTTGGAGAAACCGGTTTCAGTGGAATAATATCAGACATCACTCCATAGAGTGATAAAAGAAAGTGAGAGGAACTGAAAGAGACACGTATTATAGACTACCTTTTCAAGGAGTTTAGCCACAAAAGGCAGGAGAAATATAGGATAATAGTGAAGATGAGTGGTCACGTAAGGCTTTCATTGTCATTGTTATTATAGGGAAGATGTGGGTATTTTTGTAGGCCTTAGGAAAACAGCCAGAGATCAGGAAGTGACTGACAGTTAAAGAGTAGTAATGATAAAGTGACAACCTGATGGAAGAGATGAAATAGAATGGCATGCCAAGTTCCATTAGAGGCATTTGCTTTGGCAAGGATAAGGGTCCCCTATTCATATGTAATGGGTGACGGAGGAGATATTGACAAAAGGCACCAGAAGAATATGAGATAGGGAGGAGGAGAAGAGAAAGAGCTCTTGAGGAATGGCCTTAAATGAGTAAAATTGGAGATAAGTTTCTTGCCCAAAAGAAGAGGAAGTGCCATGGGAGGTTTGACAAGGGAATGGAAAGATTTCAAATTGCTCTTCTCATCAGTGAAACAATGAGTTAATTAGGAAAATATAGTAACCTATCTCCTAGCAGTTAGGGTCCAGATGAGGCAATGGAACATAAGTATATAGTGAATCAAATCACAATAATTTCATAATTTCTCCCATTTTCATTCATCAACACATGAGTTGGTTCAAAGGCAAAGTATGGTGGAAGTGATCTGAGACTGAGGCTTGGCAGGACACAATAAGCTGTATATTAGGGATTTTACATATATATATATATATATACGCATATACACACACACACACACATATATGTGTGCATATTTATGTGTGTATGTATGTGTGTATATATGTATGAACTCATGAGAAGACAATAATGAAGAGCTTAAATGTTTTGCCAAGGGTTTAAGACAGTGAAAAGAGATGAAGTAGCTGGTACAGGCAAGATGATTTGGTAAAATACAGGGTCAAGAACTTGAAGGTCACATTATGGATGAAAGGTAGGTTTTGTTAAGGGACACAGAAAGAGAATTGCAAAGCCAAAATATTTTGATTAGAAAAAGAGATTTTTGAATATTTGAATATGTAGACATTACTTTTATGGGTGATGGTCAAATCAAGGGCACGTAGATCTTTATGTGTGTGATGGAGTGGAGGAATGTAATGGTTATTTGAATTAGAAAACCTTTTCTATTCATTAATAGTCCCCTTAAGTCACATGAAGCTAATGATAGGAGGAGTTTGCTGAATGGGTAGAGCAGGAAGAGGAAGAGCTACAGCAGGCCTGAGAGAAAGTTAGTCTAAAGAGCAGTCAGAGGTAGGAACGATGCAGGCTCCTGAGTAGCATGAGTGATTTTGTGATTTGTTTAAGGAAATCCTCCTTGTGATGAGTGTGATGGACCTGATTTGTGGGAAGCCTAGCAGGGAGAAGGCTTGGGGATGGTGTTGTCCTCCTTTTGTATAGATTTTTGTTGCTGTGATGGATGTATCTGAATAAATGTTTTGATTCTGTCTGCCATGTGGAGAGTCTGTGGTATTAAATGATTCTAAATTGCACCGTTATATTCATGGTTGCTGTGGGCACTGTGAATAATGCATTGGCACTACAAATGGCAATGGGGATGGGATCAGGAAGTAGCAGAGCTCTACTTGGAGACAGAAAGGCAGAGGAGACAGAGGAAGAAATGGACGTCCCAGGATGTGAGGATTTTGTTCCTCCCTAGAAAGAGAATGGCTAAAGGCACAGGCCTTTGTGAAGACTGGGAACAGAGGCTATAGATGGGAGAACTCCAAGACTTAGAAAGATGTCTCCAGGGAATAACAATGGAACCAGAGAAAGAAATGGCAAGGACAAGTAGGAGACGCTGAGCCTTGCTAACAGGCTATTGAATTGTACGTAAATGCAGAGACAGGTTGGTGGAGGAGAAGGCTCAGATGGAAAGGGAATTGGCTGGTTTGGAACAGAGGCTTTTTGTCTTTCAGCTGTCTCTCAGGAGAGGAAGCTGGAGAGTTTTGGGTGGTAGAAAAGAGGGTTCTTGTTGATTTGTCTCACAGCAGGGGAAAAGTTAACAATAGGAAAGTGAATGCATGCCTTGCACAGGCTGGGCTTCATTTGGGCCTAAACACAGGCCAAGACAATGTGTAAGAGGAGAATGAAACAAATGAGGAGGTTGAGGTTGGGCCAGTACTAAGAAGGAAGCAGGGGAATCAGGGGGCCTCCCCAGTATTTGTGGATATAATTGAGGATTTTGCTCACTAGGAAGTCATATATATGTTTTGAGTTGGTTTACCCAAAAGATGGGATAACCATTTCTACCTTGGATGGTGAAAATTAGTGAAAAAGATAGGTTTTCTCAAGAGAGAAGAATGAATAGCCAGTGGATTTGGGGTCAGAGTGGGTTGACAAGAAAAGAGTTGTTTGCTGCTCTGTTGGGAACAGGGGTAGATTTTGAAGGAATAGATGGCATTCCAACTGATAAACTATATAAAATATATCCAGGAAAGAGCCTTGATTTTAAACTGATCAAGAAGGTAGGAGCAGCCCCTGCAAATCATCCTGAAACATTGTATCCAGATTCATCACACCTGCAAGGGAAAATGGGACGTCGGCCAGACCCTAGCTCAGATTAAAGAGGGTATACCTTCAGCCAGAATGAGGACCCTGGGACTGCAAAATAAAACACTAAACAATAGTGAATGAAGTTACGATAATGGACTTCATAAGCATGGTTGACCCTGTATCTACTGTGTTTCTGGTTATTGTAACCTTTTTTCTTTTTGGCTTTTTGTCTGTTCACCTTGTTTGTCAGATTTGTTTTCTGCAGGCTTAATACCCTCCACTTGTGGATGCCTGATCACTTGAGCTTTCTATCCCTGATGGTGCTGTCATCTCTGGACCTGAAGTTAACCAAACTCCACATCACAGAACTGATCTCTCAAATGGGACCTGTTGGAGCAGAATCATCTCTATGTCCAGTCTCAGTAGGAAGTAGCCATGGAAGAAGAGACCTTTGCCCTTTACCCCAAGATTGGACCCCATTTGTTAAAGGGGATATGATAGGGTGCTTGTGCCCAAATCCCACACTATGATATTGTATTATGTGCTCATTTTGTGTGATCCCTGTTATACTGTTGTAAAGTTCTCTTGACATCAGTTGCCCCACTGTGTGTGTGTGTGTGTGTGTGTGTGTGTTTTCATCTTTGGTTGCTGAAGAAGACCATGCTATCAGAGAAATAATGACATGACTTGCACTTGACTTTGTCTTGAGTGAGGGAGGGCTGTGTGGTCACCAGCCTCACTTCTCCTCCAGAGCCACTAACCTATGTAATGAATATGAAAGATCTTGGGGCCAAGTGCAATGATAATTTGAATAGGAAAACCTTTCCCATTCATTAATGGGCCCATTAAGTCACATGGAGCCTGTGGTGGGTGGAGTTTGCTGAACCGGTAGAGCAGGAAGAGGCAGACCTAGAGTGGAGCTGAGAGGAAGTTAGTCTTGAGAGCAGTCAAAGTTAGAAAGGATGAAGACTCCTGGATAGTATAAGTGATTTTGTGATTGTTTGTGATTTGTTTATGGGAAGCCTGCTTGTGATGAGTATAATGGACTTGGTCTGTGGGAAGCCTAGCAAGAGAAAGACTTGGAGATGGTGTTGTCCTCTGCATTGTTATTGTGTATATATTTTTGTTTTTATGATGGATTTGAATCTGAATAAACGTTTTGGATCTGCTTTTCATGTGGTGAATCTGTGCTATTTCACAATTCTAAAGTGACAATAAGGAGAAAAGAGTATTCCTTTTGTATTGTTATATTTCAAACTTTCCTCTCTTATGTGATAACTGCCAAAACTACCATGATCTTTACTATTGTTCCTTTGAACACAGAACTCTTTTTGGTATTTGTAATTTTGCCCTTTGACCCAGAAGACATATTATTAGCTGTGACATATTGTGAGATTTTCATTTTAGTTTTTATTATTATTACTATTGCTTTCAGATAGTGATTCCAGGATCATTTCTTATTTCACAAAAATAATGAGAAATATGGACAGTTTTTGTTTACCTTTTCTTGATATATACTGTTAAAGCATTTTTTTCTAGTCATGACTGTAGACAGTCTGATGATTTTTAGATAGTTTCTACTTGAATTGTTTTACTGGTCAGTTGTTTCTGATCTTATATTTTTCTTATTTTTCCCTAAAATATTCTTATTTTATCAATGATAATTTTCTTTTCTTTTTCTGACAAATTCTAGTTTTAGGGGGTTTAGTTCCCAGAAAACTTTTAACACAATTTATTTTAAGGCATTTCATTTCTTTAAAATTTACCTCACAATCATTTCATTTTGTATCTCTGATTTGATTCTGTTCAGATAATATTGTAGATGACAATGAATGATATTCTTTTCTCTAAGACTGTACTTATGATTGAATATTTTTCTTTATAATAATTCATTTGTTTTTGGTTTCCAACATTCACTTTCATAAGTTTTGAGTTTTCAATTTGCTCTCCTTCTCTCCACTCCTCTTTTCCAAGACAGCAGACAATCTGATTTAGATTCTATATATACACTAATATTGAAGATATTTTTATATTAGTCATGTTGTAAAGAAGTATTAGCACCAATGAGAGGAACCACTTGACAGAAAAAAACAAAAGAAAACAACAAAAGGAAAATAACACAAATAGTATATACTTTGATCTGCATTCACTTTCCATAATTTTTTTCTCTGAGTGTGGACAGCATTTTCCATCATGAGTCTTTTGGTTTTGTCTTAGATCTTTGCATTGCTGAGAAGACCCAAGTCCATGAAAGTTAGTCATCTCACAATGTGACTGTTACTGTGTGCAATACTCTTCTGGTTCTGCTCACTTCACCCAGCATTAGTTCATGTAATTATTTTCAGGTTTTTCTGGTCTATCTTCTCATTATTTCTTATGACACAACAGTATTCCATTACATTCTTATACCATAACTTGTTTAGTCATTACCAAATTGATGGATATCTCCTCAATTTCCAATTCTTTGCCATGACAAAAATAGCTGCTATAGGGGTGGAGCCAAGATGGTGGAGTAGAAAGATATATATTATCTAGCACTTTTCCCACAGCCCACAAAATATCTGTAAAAAATTACTTTCAACAAATTCTGGAGCAGCAGAGGCCACAGAAAGACAGAGTGAAAGAGATTTGCAGCCAAAGGTACCCTGGAAGGCCAACAGGAAAGGGATATCCCACAGATGCTAAGCAGAGCAGAGCCCAGCCCTGGTCATGCAACACAGTGAGTAACAAGACCAGAACAGGCCCCTGGGGCAGAATCCCCAGCAGGGTGGGTCCCAGATTCCTCAACCCACAAGCTACATGGAAAGCTTCAAAGGTCAGCGTGGAAGGCTTTCTCAGCTGGGCAAGAGGAGAGCGGGTCCCCCCAGCACTTACCCCAGGTGGTGGCAGAGGCTGCAGTAGCAACCTGGGTTCATTGTCCAAGCAACTCAACTTAAACTCTCTGGGGGAATTGAGCAGGGGATCTGAATCTCAACTCTGAGCAAGGTCCTGGGGGAGGAGGAGCACCAGGACCCTCCTCTTGACAAAGGATTCAGAAGTCTAATAACTGACTGGGAAAATGCCCCAAAAAAGGGGAAAAATAAGACCATAGGAGGTTACTTTCCTGGAAAACAGGTATCTCCTTCCATTCTTTCAGAGGAGGAAGAACAATGTATACTGTCAGAGGAAGTCAAGGCTTCTGCCTCCAGAACCTCCAAAATGAATATGAAATGAACTCAGGCCATAGAAGATCTTGAAAAGTGACTCAGTAGTTTACTAAAGGAAAAAGAAAAAATGCTGAGGATAACACCTCTAAAAATAGACTAACTCAATTGGAAAAACAGATCCAAAATGCCAGTGAGGAGAAGAAGACTTTAATAAGTAGAATTAGCAAAATGGAAAACGAGGTTCAAAAGCTCACTGAACAAAATAGTTCTTTAAAAATGAGAGTGGAGTTCACGGAAGCTAATGACTATATAATAAACCAAGAAGTAACAAAACAAAATAAAACAAAAAGATTGAAAAAATAGAAGATAATGTGAAACATCACATGGGAAAAACATCTGATCTGGAAAATAGATCCAGGAGAGCCAATTTAAAAATTATAGGACTACCTGAATGTCATGATCAAAAAAAAAAAAAAGAATCTAGAAATTATGTCAAGAAATTATCTAGGAAAACTGCCCTGATATTCTAGAACTAGAAGGCAAAAAAATAGTGAAAAAATACACCAAAAACCTCCTGAAAGAGACCCGAAGACAGAAACTCCTAGAAATATTGTGGCCAAGTTTCAGAATTCCCAGGTCAACAACAAAATATTGCAAGCAGCTAGAATGAAACAACTTGAATACCGTGGAAATGCAATCAGGATAACACAGGATCTGGTAGCTTCTACATTAAGGGATTGAAGGGCTTGGAATAGGATATTCCAGAAGTCAAAGGAAATGAGATTAAAACTAAGAATCACCTACCCCTCAAAACTGAATATGATCATTCAGTGATTTAGAGGGCTTCCAAGTATTCATGATGAAAAGACCAAAACTGAATAGAAAATTTGACTTTCAAACACAAGAGTCATGAGACAGATTAAAAGGTAAGCAGAAAAGAGAAATCATAAAGGACTTTCTAAAGCTGAACTGTTTACATTCCTACATGGAAAGATAATATTTGTAACTCTTGAGACTTTTCTCAGTATTTCAGAAGTTGGAGGAATTATACACACACACACACACACACACACACACACACACACACACATATATAGATAGAGAGTACAGGTTGAGTTGAATCAGAAGAGATGATAGCCATTAACAAAATAAAATTAAGGGGTGAGAGAGGAAAATATTGGGAGGAGAAAGGGAGAAATGGAATGGGGCAGACTATCATTCATAAAAGAGATAAAAAAATCTTTTTCAGTAGAGGATTAAAGGGAGGAGGTGAGAAGGGAAAAGTGAAGCTTACTCTCTTCTCATATGGTTTAAGGAGGGAATAACATGCTCACTAAACTTGATAGGAAAATCTATCTTACACTTGAGGAAAATAGGCAAAAATGGGACAAGTAGGGTTAGGGAGTTGATAGAAGGGAGGGCAAATGGGAGAAAGGAGTAACAAGAAGTAACCACTTTTGGGAAGGGACAAAGTCAAAAGAAAGAATAGAGTAAATGGGGGGCAGGATAGGATGTAGGGAAATATAGTTAGTCTTACACAACATGACTATTATGGAAGTCTTTTGCAAAACAACACATATATAGCCTGTATTGAATTACTTGCCTTCTCATTGGAGATGGGTGGGGAGGGAGGGAGGGAGAAAAGTTGGAATTCAAAGTATTAGAAACGAATGTTGAGGATTGTTATTGCATATAACTGGGAAATAAGAAATACAGGTAATGGGATATAAAAATTTATCTTGCCCTACAAGAAAATAGAGAAGATGGGATAAGGGAAGGGTAGGGTACATTGAGCAATGGGGTAATCAGAATGCAAGGTGTTGTGCAGTAGAGGGAGGGGAGAGATGGGGAGACAAATTAGACCTCAAAATTTTGTCGAAATCTAAAAATAAATAAATAAAACTATTAAAAAAACACAAAGGAAAAATATCGCTGCTATAAATATTTTTGTACATGTGCACCCTTTTCCCATTTGTATGATCTTTTTGGAATCTAGATCTAGAAGTGGTATTGCTGGGTCATAGGGTATGTACAGTTTTATAGTACTTAGTCATAGGTTGGATCCATTCCCAACTCCACCAACAATGCATAAATGTTTCAATCTTCCCACATCTTCAACATTTGTCATTTTCCTGTTTTGTCATGTTAGTCAATCTGATAGGTAAAATGTAGTACCTCACAGTCGTTTTTTCTCTAATAAATAATGAGAACATTCTTCTATATGACTCTAAATAGCTTTAATTTCTTCAATCTGAAAACTATTCATATTTATCAATTGGGAATCTACTTGTAATTCTTGTGCAATTACCATTTTCTTCTGGGTATACTCCTTATTTACTTATTCTAAGTTGTTTCTTAATTTTCTTCTGTTTACACATAACTTCATTCTTAGTTTCTAGATTGCAACCTTGTGCTTGAGTCAAATGCTATTTCTCAACTCCTGGATTATGTGGATAGATCCTGCGTAATTCTGATTCCATAGACCATGTAAATACACTCCCACTTTCTACATGAATTATCTATCCTTCTACATGAATTATCTATCCTTATCTGTTGCTGTGGTTTGGCCCCAAATTCCTAAATGTTGAATTGGGCATAGACTTCCTGAATAATAGGTGAACTTCAGGCTCTTATCTATCTCGTGCCAAAAGTGAGAAACCAGTATCACCCAGTGTTTAATCCTACTCTAGTCCTGTCTCCTGGTTCTCCTGGTTTAACTGTGCTGGGCACTGTTCTTTTATTGTTTCCTGCCATAAATGGGAAGAGGATCTATGGGTAAACAGCTTTGTTCTATTCCTCTTTCCATTAATTGTAAAACATGACTGTTTCAAAGATCTTCATGAATATAATGTTATTAATTATAATAAACAGTATTAGTTAAAAGTAATAGTACAAAGGAGTTTGATATAATATTAGGAGCACTACCCTGAAGACCAGGCTACCTGGGTTTAAATTCATAGTTTTATCTTCATAGTCATGTAACCTTTAAGAAATAACTTAATCACTTTGACACCAAATTTTCCTTTAAAACAAACAAGGCCAATTTCTATGACTTGGAGAATCATTTCTACAAGAAACCTAAACTACTGTCATAACTTTTTAATACAGGATGTAAGTATAAATAAAATTATTTCAGTAAGGTAAACATTAGAAGAACATATAATTTATAGTTGCTCTGGTATGTTTCTGAATATACCTGAGTTTTTTTGGTACAATAATATGGATAATCATTTATGAAAACTAATTAACAAACATATAGATAAATTTTTACTATATTTGAAGCAAAAATGAATATTTTCCAAAAATTACATTTTTGAGATCAAAGATGATGAATTTGTTTCTATATTTGTCTTAAAGATTTAAGAATGGATATTTCAGGAATTTCTTTTGTTCAATACAAGAAAGGAGGACACCACAAATAAAAAAAGCAGTTTGCCATCCAATCTACTCACAGTATGTCTAAGAAGTGTCAGACACTGCCTCTATTTTAAGTGACCCATTAAAATATTCCCCAAGGTTTTCATTCTAGAGTTTTTTTGAAGACCTTTTATTAAAGACTGCAATTCCCTGACAAATAATTGATTTTATTTTATGGTGCCTTGAGACAGACTTCCTAAGAGGGTTTAAAGTATCTTTCCCATTGAAGAAAATCAAAGCTTTTGCAATACAAAAAGCCACATCTCCCTTTAGTCAAGTTGGGAGAAAATTCTCATCATTACAGCAAGAATATTATGTGAGAATCAAGGAAAATAAACTGGATTTTGAAACTATAGAAAATGGCAGAACTGAAGTTAATTGTATTTTCAGCATATCAACAGGAACCCTAGTAGAATTTGATTAATGTTCAAAGGTATTATCATAAGCAGCTGTGTCTAAAACCAAATAGATTCCCACTGAGAAATGTCCCTTGCTGAAATATTGAATGGTTTTAATGGCAACACTGAAATTAAATCAATTGTATAACAAGAAAATAGTATCAGGTTTTTTAATAACTAGCACTATATCTTTAGGCAAATCAGTAAATTTCATCAATGAAATGAGAGTACTACTCAGTCTCTAAGTTTCCCTTTAATTCTAAAAAGGTATTTATTCAAATCTTCGCCCACCACTCAAAGACCTGATTATTGCTCAAAGCAGTCTATTCCAATTAAATAATTCTAATATTTAAGAAAGTCTGAGGTATTTTATCAGTTCCAGTATCAATAGTTAGTGGACAATTAGGTGGCCCAGTGGATTGAATACTGGGCCTGGAATCAGGAAGACTCATATTCCTAAGTACAAATTTGTTGTCAGACACAAACTAGCTATAAGATTCTAGGCAACCCAAATATATTAAAAAAATTATCTAGATAATTTTTATGTTCCTTGAAGTACTTTTCTGGAAGGATTATTCTTAGTTCCACACTCTTCAACTGTTTACATTTTTGATAACTGAAAATAATAATTTCATTATCTGTAAAAATAATATAACCAGAGTTCACATTTTTATAGTTCTTTAAGGTTTTTTAATTTTTCAAATTTATTTATTTTTAGTTTTCAACATTCACTTCTACAAGATTTTGAGTTCCAAATTTTCTCCCCACTTGTCCCCTTCCCACCCCAACATAGCTTTTATTCTGATTACCCTTTTCCCTAATCTGCCTTTCCTTCTCTCATATAATATTAATGAGATTTAAAGATCTTCCCCACCCATTAATGGCCTAACCATTAAGGGACTTTGTTCTGTTTCAAAGGCCCATACTTTTTGTTTGTTTCTGTTGGGGCACTGGTTCTCAAGGATTGTGATGGCATCTTACTCTGAAAAGTGCCTATGTACTCTGAGATGAGGTTTTACTTTGTGACTTATTCATCAGAAGTCTTTGTCTGTTCAGATGAGACTCTGAACAGCCACTAAGGAGCCTCCTGGCCTTGAAAATTTAGATGTTGGTGCTTCTCTCTCTGGTAACTATGTATACACTGCTTATTGTCAGAGAGTTGGAAGCCCTGTCTATGGATTTTTATATCTCTGCATTTTCTCTGAAATCCAGTGTGCTGATGTTTTTCTCTGTAATAAGTGAAAGATATTTGTGTTTTATTACAGCAGATTGTTGACCCCCCACTAAGAACCTGTCCCTAAGAACAGATTCTCCTCTGTATGCTGGGGTCCTTGTTGTTACAAATCAACCTCCCCCTTCTCTTTTCTCCTTCACTTCTATTTTCCTAAAAAGCAAAAATTTATTTCTGTATCCCATTGCCTATATACCTTACTTCTCAGTTGCATTTAAAAATAATTTTTAACATTTATTTTTAAACTTTGAGTTCCACAATTCTCTCTCTCCCCATCTACTTACATTTTTTTAAATATACATTTAGTTATTTAACTTTTTACATTCATTTTCACAAAATTTTGGGTTCCAAATTTTCTCCCCATTTATCCCCTCCTCCACCCCAATACACTGAGCATTCTAATTTTTCCTATCACCAATCTACCCTCTCTTCTACCATCCTTCCCTTCTCTTGTCTCCATCTTCTCTTTTCTCCTGTAGGGCCAGATGATTTTCTATTCCCCATTAACTGTATTTCTTATTTCCTAGTAGCAACAACAATACTCAACAGTTGTTCCTAAAAGTTTGAGTTCCAAATTCTCCCCATCCCTCCCTCCCCATCCATTCCCTTTGGGAAGGCAGGCAATTCAATATAGGCCATATCTGTGTAGTTTTGCAAATGACTTCGATAACAGTTGTGTTGTGTAAGACTAACTGTATTTCCCTCCATCCTACCCTGCCCCCCATTGTATCTATTCTGTCTTTTGATCCTGTCCCTCCCCGAGTGTTGACTTCAAATTGCTCCCTCCTCCCTTTGCCCTCCCTTCCATCATCCCCCCCACCCTGCTTAGCTCCTTCTCCCCTACTTTCCTGTATTGTAAGATAGGTTTTCATACCAAAATGAGTGTGCATTTTATTCCTTCATTTAGTCGAATGTGATGAGGGTAAACTTCTTGTTTTTTTCTCAGCTTTCCTCTTTTTCCCTCCACTAAAAAGTCTCCTGCTTGCCTCTTGAATGAGAGATAATTTACCCCATTCCATTTCACCCTCTCTCCTCCCACTACACTTCTCTCTCACCTTTTACCTTAATTTCTTTTAAGATATGGTCCCATCCTATGCAATTCACTCTGTGCTTTCTGTCTCTGTGTGTGTGTGCATGCATGTACATGTGTGTGGGTATGTGTGTGGGTGTGTGTATGTGTGTGTGTGTTCCCACCAACTACCCAGATACTGAAAAGTTTTAAGAGTTACAAATATTGTCCTTCCATGTAGGAATGTAAACAATTCACCTTTGGTAAGTCCCTTATGACTTCTCTTTGCTGTTTACTTTTTCATGCTTCTTCTCATTCTTGTGTTTGAAAGTCAAATTTTCTTTTCAGCTCTGGTCTTTTCATCAAGAATGCTTGAAAGTCCTCTGTTTCATTGAAAGACTATATTTTCCCCTGAAGTATTATACTCAGTTTTGCTGGGTAGGTGATTCTTGGTTTTAGTTCTAGTTCCTTTGACTTCTGGAATATCCTATTACATCCCTTTCGATCCCTTAATGTAGAAGCTGCTAGATCCTGTGTTATCCTGATTGTATTTCCACAATACTGGAATTGTTTCTTTCTAGCTGCTTGCAATATTTTCTCCTTGACCTGGGAATTCTGGAATTCGGCCACAATGTTCCTAGGAGTTTCTCTTTTTGGATCTCTTTAAGGCGGTGATCTGTGGATTCCTTCAATACTTATTTTGCCCTCTGGTTCTAGAATCTCAGGGCAGTTGTCCTTGATAATTTCATGAAAGATGATGTCTAGGCTCTTTTTTCGATCATGGCTTTCAGGTAGTCCCATAATTTTTAAATTGTCTCTCCTGGATCTATTTTCCAGGTCAGTTGTTTTTCCCAGGAGATATTTCACATTCTCTTCCATTTTTTCATTCTTCTGGTTTTGTTTGGTGATTTCTTGGTTTCTCAGAAAGTCATTAGCCTCCATCTGTTCCATTCTAATTTTGAGAGAACTATTTTCTTCAGTGAACTTTTGAACCTCTTTTTCCATTTGGCCTGAGTTATGGAGACACCCCGCTCCCCTCTTGGCCAGCCCAGAAGGCTGTGTCACTGTGGGTGGAGGGACCTTCACGGCCTCTGGAGGTTCCATCCCTGAAGCCTGCTTGGATCTGGTCCTCTCGGGGCCACGTGGCCAGGGCAGGTCTGGGCTCTGCTGTCTGGTGTGCGACAGCCCTTTGGTGCCGGTTTTTCAGGGCTCTCTGGAATGGAAATCTCCTCCACTGTGTTGCTGTGTGGCTTCTGCTGCTCCAGAATTTGTGGGGAGTTCTTTTTACAGAAAATTTATGGGTTGTGCGTTCAGAGCTAGCATACATGAGTCTTTCTACTCTGCCATCTTGGCTCCTCCCCCTCCCCCCCATCTACTCACATTGAGAAAACAAGGAATTTCATGTAGGTCATACATGTGTAATCACGGAAAACACTTCCATAATAGTCATGATGTGAAAGACTAACTATATTTTCCTCCATCCTAACCTGCCCACCGTTTATTCTATTTTCTCCTTTGACCCCGTTGCACTTCAAAAGTGCTTGCTTCTCATCATCCCTCTCTATATTTGCCCTCTTTTCTCTCATCCTCCCTTCTTTCAGCTACTTCCTCCCTATTTTCCTTTAGGGTAAAATAGATTTCCAGACCTGTCTGATTGTATGTTGTTCCCTCCTTTAGTCAAATCTGATGGGAGTAAGATGTGTATATGTGTGTGTGTGTGTGTGTGTGTTTGTGTGTGTGTGTGTATGTTTTACTGGCTCTTTCCCTTCCCTTCCCTTCCCTTTTCTGTCCTTTCCTGTCTTTTCCTTTCCCAAAACCTTAAACCTACTGCACTCTAAAGCTGGGACATCAATGGGCCCCTGTCTAAGGGCTCCTCTGGAACCTTCTGTCTTTAGAGTGATTATCAGTAGTAACTGTTACTATTTCCCTCTCAGCCTGAGGTCTTTCTTTTTCTTGGCCTCATTAAAGGGGTCATGCCCTGGCTACTTATTTAACAGGCCTAGTCAATGAATGGGTATTAACTTACCCTAAGTGACTTTGCCCTAAAGTATCCAAGGTCTCCCAGTGCATCCTGAGCCATTTCCAGTCATCCTGATGAATATCTGGTCACTGGATTCAGATGATTCTGGAGGAGAAGTGAGGCTGGTAACCTTGTACAGTCCTCCCTCACTCAAAACAAAGTCATGTGCAAGTCATGTCATCATTTCTCTTATGGCATGGTCTTCTTAAGCAAAGAAGGATGAACACAATAACAATATATACATACGCATAAGTATACATATACACATATATGTACATATATATGTATATGTGCATATACATACATACAAACGTACATATATGCGTGTGTGTGTGTGTGTTCAAATTTAACAAGTCCCTTATGGTTTCTCTTTTCTATTTAACTTTTCCTTCTTTAATTTAATCTTATATTTGAAGGTCAATTTTCTATTCACTTCTGGTCTTTTCATCATGAATGCTTGAAAGTCCTCTATTTCACTAAATGATCATTTTTCCCTTGAAGTATTATGCTCAGTTTTGCTCTGGAGGTGATTCTTGGTTGTAATCTTGTCTACCTCCTTTGACCTCCACAATATCATATTCCAGGCCCTCTAATCCCTTTCCATAGAAATCGTTAAATCTTGTGTTATCCTGATTGCATTTCCATAATACTTGAATTGTTTCCTTCTGGTTGCTTGCAATATTTTTTTCCTTGACCTGGCTACTGTATTCCTAGGAGTTTTCCTTTGGCGATGTCTTTCAATAGGTGATAAGTGAATTCTTTAAATATCTATTTTACTTTCTGGTTCTAGAATATCAGAGAAGTTCTTCTTGATAATTTCTTGAAAGATGATGTGTAGGTTTTTTTTTTTTTAATCATGCCTTTCAGATAGTCCAATTATTTTTAAATGATCATTCTAGGATCTATTTTTGAGGTCAATTATGTTTTTCAGTGATATACTTCATATTGTCTTCTGTTTTTCATTCCTTTTTATATAATTTCTTGAATTCTAATAGAATGATAAGCTTCCATTTGCCCCATTCTTAATTTTGAGGAAATTATTTTCTTCATTGGGCTATTGGATATACTTTTCCATTTTGCCAATTCTGCTTTTTAAGGCATTCTTTCCATCATTTACTTCTTGCACCTCTTCTGCTCTTTGGGTTAGTCTATTTGTTAGCCATTATTTTCTTCAGCATTTTTTGGGGTGTCCTTTAGTAATGGGAGACTAATTTTTCATAGTTTTCTTATATCACTCTCATTTCTCTACCCAATTTTTCCTCTGCTACTCTTACTTGATTATCAAAATTCTTATTGAACTCTTCCATGACCTGAGACTAATTCAAATTTTACTCGAATGCTTTGGTATAGGAGCTTCAACTTTGTTGTCTTCTTCTGCTTCTATGTTTTGATCTTCTTTGTCACCAAAGGAAGAATCTATATTTTGATTTTTATTTTCTACTGTTGGCTCATTTTCCCAGGAAATTATTTACCTTTGTAGATCTTTTTTGAGGCCAGAGTGGAGAATGCACTCTCTCAACCTTTGTGAGATTTGTGCAGCTATTTTCAGAGATATTTCTAGGGACCTATAAATTTTTAATTCTTCCAAGTTTGATTATCAAAGCAGAGGTGCTTACTTCTCTCCTGATCTGTGCTCTTGTCTGTGAGTGAAGAAAAACACTCTATTTTGTCTTGGAACAGGGAAAGGATTCCCTTTTCACATGCACTACAAGCTCCATCACATCAGGGATTCTCCTCGCAGGCCTGCTCTGGTTGTGGCTGGGGCTGGTCTCTGCCAGTGTGACCCACAACATAATGTGCTTCTCTCTCAGCTCATTTCAACAGACCTTTCCTGTTGACTATCCAGTTGTCTTGGGCTAGAAATTTGTTTCATTGTGTCATTTTGTGGGTTCTGCTGCTCTAGAATTTGCTTAGAGTCTTTTATTTACAGGTATTTGGGGAGTATTGGGGGAGAGCTCACCAAAGTCCTTGCATTCACCTCACCATCCTGTCTCAGCCACTTCTTTAAGATTTATAAAGCATTTTCCTCACAGTAACTCTTTGAAATATGTAGTGCAGGTACCATTCTCATTTTATGGAGGAGGACAGTAAGTCTCATAAAGGGGAAGCTATTTACATAAAATCATGTAGCTAACAGAGTTTTGATTTAAATTTAGAAATCATGATTCTAAGTCCAGCAGTACTTTTTTTACTACTGCATAAATGTTTAGAGTCTAATTAACTCTTACTCTTAATTGACAAGAACTTTTAGTGGAAATATATAAAAGGCAAACAAAGATCTTAGATATATCATGAAGCCACTAAGACCATAATGCTTCAGGTATACAAAATATCCTTGAAAGTTCTTTAAATCCTGGTATAATGAAATCTGTATATTTCCAAGTTTTCCTTCTACGTACCTAAAGGATAGGTTGCTGAAATTACTGTAAGTTTTTCAAAGAAAAAAAATCTCTATCTTCTAGCCATCAATGCCTTAAGATAAATTTATTGAAATAATTGATGTTTCCTTCTTCAACTATATCTATAAATAATTTAAGGAGAATTCTCATAATCTGAATTTGCTATTGGAGAGAACAGATTGCTTAGCATGAAAAAATCTTACTTTCAATCTGGCCTCTCTGTCCTTGACTTAGAGTCATGGGACTTTTACTGGCATTCCACTGAATTCCAGTGATTGGTATGTCTCTCCCAAGAGGACAAGAGAATTTTTTGAAGACGTCATGTCTCTTTTCCTCAAGCAGCTATAGTCTAACTGGAGACTCAGTTATACAAAAATACACAATAAAATTATGTCATTAAAACTACATGATAAATCAAAACTATGAGCCTTAGGGATGTTAAGTTAGGTTAAGTGGTTCAAGCAGGTTCAATATTTAGCCCTTGGTATTTCACATTTACTTTTTAAAAAAAAAAGTTTCATTTAGTAAATCTCTTTTGGTTTTGTTTTGTGATTTCCTGGTTTCTCACAAAGTCATTAGCCTCCATCTGTTCCATTCTAATTTTGAAAGAATTATTTTCTTCAGTGAGCTTTTGAAACTCCTTTTCTCTTTGGCTAATTCTGCTTTTTAAAGCATTCTTCTCCTCATTCACTTTTTTGGACTTCTTTTGGCAATTGAGGTAACCTACTTTTAGAGGTATTATTTTCTTCAGCATTTTTTTTTGAGTCTCCTTTAGCAAGGTGTTGACTCTCTTTTCATGCTTTTCTTTTATCTCTCTCATTTCTCTTCCCAATTTTTCCTCCACCTCTCTTACTTGATTTTCAAAATCCTTTTTGAGCTCTTCCAGGGTCTGAGACCATTGAATATTTATTTTGGATGTTTGGAATACAGACGCCTTGCCTTTTATGTCTTTTCCTGATGGCAAGCATTGTTCTTCCTCATCCAAAAGGATAGGAGAAGATATCTGTTCACCAAGAAAGTAACCTTTTATACTCTTATTTTTTCCCCCTTTTTGGGCATTTTCCCAACCAGTTACTTGAGTTTTGTATCCTTTGTCAAGAGAGTAGGGTATACTCTGGGGGTCTGTACAATCTCAGTTCCTGCAAGGTGGCACAATCAAGCTTGTACACTGGTCTGGGAGGAGAAAGAGATTTTTGTGCCCAGAATCCTAGCAATTTCCTCTCCACAGCCACTTGGCCTCTAGTTCTGCCAAGCCAGCACCCAGGGGGCTAAAATTCAGTTAAGATGTGGGGGCAGGGCCACCATTCAGTGTGAGATAAAGATCAGCTCCCTCAGGACCTCTACACAGGGCAGAGGTAATAATTAGCTCCTCAGTGCCTCCAGGGTTTTTTATGATCCAACAATGGATGTGGGCTGCTGTAGGGGCTGCAGTGGGAACTCTTGTCAGATTGGCTAAGATGACAAAACAGAAAAATTACAAATGCTGGAGAAGATGTATCTATTAATGAATATGTAAGATCTCCCCATTTATTACCATTACAGATCAAAATTCTATAAAACTGTGCATACCCTTCTGTGTGGTAAGACTTCTATTTCTGTATCCCAAAGAAATAAACAAATAGAAAAAGGACCACCCACATGTATAAAAATGTTTATATCAACTCTTTGGTGGAAAAAATTGCAAATTGAAGGAATGATCATCAAATGGGAAGTGATTGAACAAGTTTTGGTATACGAATGTAATACTATTTGCTGTAAATGATGAGCAGGCAGACTTCAGAAAAATCTAGAAAGAATTATATGAACTGATGCTGAGTGAGAGGAGCAGAACCAGGACTACACTGAATGTATTTATAGCCACATTGTACAATGACTAACTTTCATTGATTTGGCTCTTCTTAGTAATTCAAGGTTCTAAGACAACTCCAAAAGCCTCATGGTGGAAAATGCTATCCATAGACAGAGAAAGAATTATGGAGTCTGAATGCTTATTGTGGCATACTATTTGCTCTCTCTCTTTCTCTCTCTGTCTCTGTCTTTTCTCTCTCTCTTTCTGTGTCTCTCTGTCTCATTTTTTTTTGTTTTTTTTTCTCTCATCTTGTTTTCCATTGGTTATAATTCTTCTTTATAACATGACTAATGTGAAAATATGGTTCATATCAACATATATGTAGAGCTTATGTCATATTGCATGCCATCTTGGGGAGAGGGGAGGGCAGGGAGGAAGAGACCAATTTAAAACTCAAAAAACATATAGAACTGAATGACCTATGAAAAACAAACAAAAAAGATTATGAAAAGTAAGTCAGAAAACTAGAATAAGAGATCTTAAATTTTACAAAAGCAAAGAAATCCTTGATAAGTAGAACTGAGCAACAGGAAACCAGTAAAGTTATAAAACACCAAGAAATAATGAAAACAAAATGCAAAGAATTAAAAAAGAAGAGAATGTGTAAGCATCTTATAAGAAAAAAATGATCTGAAAAACAGATCAAGAAAAAAAAGAATAATCAGTTTAACTGAAAGCTGTGATCAATAAAACGAACTTTATCCAATAACATAAGACATAACTAATGAAATTTGTCCTGAAATGCTGGAACAAGAGAGGAAAGTAAATATAGAAAACATTAATTTGTCATCATATGAAAGGGATCGTATGAGGAAAACTTAAAAGAATAGCATAGCCCAATTCTGCAGCTCCCAGGTTAAGGATAAATTATTACAAGCAGCAAGAAAAAAAAGTAATTGAAATATTGCGAGTCACAAAGAATTAGACAAGACCTAACAGTAGCTAAACTGAAAGATCACAGGTCTTAGAATGTTATTTACTGAACAGCAAAACATTGTGTTATGGCTGAAAATATCATGCCCAGAAAAATTAAGTATAATTCTGAAAGGAAAAAAATGGATATTCAATGAATTGACAGACTTTTAGGATTTTATTGCAAAAAGATGAGGACTAAATGGAAATTTTGACATATAGGATCCAAGAGAAATATCAGGTAAACATCAAAGACTAATTTCAAGGGACTCAACATGGATAATTTGCTAACATTTTATGTGAGGAAATGTAAACCATAACTCTAAAAATGTCATTAGTAATTGAGTATTTCAAGAGAATGAGTGATTGTACAGTTGAGTATAATGTGATTTTAAAAAAAGCAAAATGATGCAAGAAAAAACTAAAAATAGTAATTATCTCACACAAATGAGATATGGGAAGATGTACTGATACAGAGAATTAGATAAGATAGGAAGACAGGTAGTTCTGGAACTCTTTTCTCATCAGGAATCTGTTAAAGTGGAAACAGTTCATATATTATCTGGAAAGGTATAAATATTTTATAAATTTAGAAAGGAATAAGAGGTTAAGGAGATTGGGAGGGGGTAGAGGATAAGTGAGGGATAGGAAATAAGGTAAGGGATGGTATGGAAAGATCTGTAGATTAATGGGAATAGGATAAGAGGAAACAACATATATTTAGAAGGACATGAAAATATAAATTCAGAAGGCAGAAAGAGGATAAGATTGAAGGAGAGGATAAGGGAGGGTAATGTACAGAGCGCGGACAATTTTATTTATCTACATTATGCATGTCTTTCTAAATTAATCTGTAAGTTTATTTTTATGTTGTCATAAGTAAAGTACTATTTATTAATTTTTTTTCTGATTGTTCTTACTCATATGTAAAAGCATTGATGATTTTGTGGCATTATCTACTTTATTTTTAAAACCATCTACTGAGTTGATTAATTCTATATGATTTTACTTCTTCCTAAATTTTCACTGTTCATGGAAACACTACTCTACTTGGTGTCATGGTTGTTAACAATAAGAAACTGTTAAGCTGTGACTCATTAAATTATATCACTTCAATGACCCTTACACTGTCCAGACTTTATGCAGAGTAGTCAAAATTAGATCAATGCTAAGCTAGGAGTCAGCCAATATCAGTCTTCCAATGAAATATAGTTTACCATCTACCATGGAACTATGTACTTTAGATGCCCAAGTGAATCAATAAGCATTTATTAAGCACCTACTGCACATCGGACACTCTGTGAAACATTAGGGATATAACGAAAGGTAAAAAAAAAAAATACTGACCATGCACTCAAAGAATACACATTTTAATGTGTTGGCAACATCCAAGCAAATGTGTGTGTGTGTGTGTGTGTGTGTGTGTGTGTGTGTGTGTGTGTGTGTCTGTTTAGTAAATAAGGTTGAGTAGAGGACTGGGAGCAACTTCTTTAAGAAGGTAGGCTCTGAACTGTGCAATATATTTAGAGGAGAGAGTAATAGAGAGTCACTGAGGTTTATTGAGTAGGGAAGGTAAGTTCTTGGAAAGCACATACTGTTCTTTTAATTTTGTTTGTATTTATAGTAGAAACACATAGTACAGTGCCTGACACATCATAAGTGTTTGATAAATGTTTGTTGACTTGACTTGATTCTTTTAAAAATTTAGTGTAAGAAGATATCTTAGTAATTGTCTAATGACTTTTGGCCTCATATGCTCACACAAATGGGAACATACTGGAAATAATATAATGAATGCACTTAGACTGTGGACATATATGAGATTGACTACACAGTAGTTACTCCAATCTCCTGAGGATAATAAATATTATATGAAAGTTGAAAAACAAACTGATAAATCTAAAGTTTCCAAACATGTCACTTTCTGATGAAAAGATACATTTTGATCCCCAAAATTTTTCAATCATTTGGTCATTTAATAGCCACCTGCTATTTTTCAGGAACTGTGCTGGGTTTAGAGGATACCCAAGCACAAACATGAGACTAACTTTGCCATATACATAGAGTATCACATGCAAAATATATATATATATATATATATATATATATATACATATAGATAGATAGATAGATAGGTAGATAGATAGATAGATAGATAGATAGATAGATAGATAGATAGATAGATAGATAGATATGAGAATTTGGGTAGGATAAGAAAGCATATTTCCTACCCAACCTACTTGAATTAATCTTCATCTCTAGCAGGTATGGGAATGAGGATTAAAATTTCCAAGCCTTATACAGACAAATAAATATTATGTCCCTTCAAATAAGTCACATTGGTTGTTTTTCATTAATTGAAAAGATGCTAGTATGGCTCAGATATGTTTTGGAACTCCTTGTTTGGAATCCTTCAAATCCTTCAGTTCATGGTTCTATATATCCTTGATGATTGCAAAATTTCTTTAACTGTAAATTTACTGTTGAAAAGTATCAATAATCATACTAAGCCAGATCTGATGAGTATGTGAACTATTGTTAATTCAAACCAAATGAAATAAAATTAAACATTGGTGAAATGCTTACTGTGTTGATGACAAGGCTAACCTTTGAGTGAGGTTGATCTGGATTCAAATCTGCCTCTGACACATACTTGCTACATCTCCATGCTCCAAACAGCTCATTAAAACTCTAAGTTGTAGCCAAGTTGGCAATTTGAATAGATTGAGGAATTTTCCACTTTAGGATCTATCCATCAATCCCATTTATTATTCCATCTATCTGCCAAATTTCTGCCATTTCCCACCAAAAAGGGGGAGGTGAGGGATTGTGTTATGATTTGAGATATAATATTCGTTTGGGTAATTAAAAAATATAACTTTGACAGGTGTTCTTATGTAAATCCTAATCTCATTCTGAAGGAAAAAAAATAAATGGACCAACATGTCTTAAAAAATAGACAGGATATTGGAATAAATATCTATGCTCACAGGACAAATACTTTGATATATAGTTGCCCTTTGGACATATATTTTTTTTTTATTAAAAAATTAGTCTTGTTACTTTACAGTCATGTCTTCTAGATGTCTGTCACTATATGACTTAGATCTTCAGATTTTTTTGGAACAGTTTCATTGTCCCTGTACCACTTCATGATGTTACAGCTCAAATGATATGGATACATGTTCATTCTTGTGGTTATGGGGAAAAAAAGTCTAATGTGGATTTTTTCGTTCCTAAATTAAGAAGGGAATAATTTTGGCACTGGGGAGAAAAGGGCTTTTTAAATGTCAAATGCATGTTTCATCGCGCCATTTCCCTTCCTAAACTAGAGATCAAAAAAACACAAATATAATATAGGTTATTTGTATTCATGTATTCCACCAGAAAATTGCCATGGGTCTTTGTAGGTCATATTTTAAATTATTCTTTGAAGAACACACATTATTCTCTAGTTAGAAAAATACAAAATACTCACATGTTGTTTAAATCTGTTCTTTAGGAAATCCTGGGTTTATCTCTGGATAAATGCTCTTACTAAAGTAAAGGCTATGGAATGTCATTTAAGCTGTAAATTGCTTAGTTCAGATTTTGCTCGAGGGTAGAGGAAAAAGAGGTTTTACTTTATCTGAGTTAATAATCATTTAAACCTCCTAAGAATCAGAGCTCTGCTGCTAAACTTAGATCTAAGTGTGGTGGGGGGAGATAAAAACAAAAACCTTATAGTGTATATGCAACCTAACCTTGGTAAAGATACATTTTCTGGCTTACATCTTTCTTTTATGTTCTATTCTGTCACTCCAGCTAAAACTAATCAATTCATACATCCTTGCAGGTTGTCCTGTGTCTTGCTAATTTTGTTGGTTCATATTGTTCCGTTGTTTCAGTTATTTCTGACCTCATGACCTATTTATGATTTCCTTGGAAACGATACTGGAGTGGTTTCCCACTTCTTCTACAGCTCATTTTACAGATGAGGAAACTGAAGCAAAACAGTTTTAAGTGACTTGCCAAGGGTCACACTGCTAGTATGTGTCTGAGACTAGATTTAAAATCAAGAACATGGCTTCCTGATTTCAGGCTTGGCAGTCTATCCATTATGCTATACAGTTGGCAGTTTAAATGCACAGAAAAAAATGTAGATTCAGCTTTACCCTTCCTCTTTCTAAGCATCCCAGTCCACTTCCCTCAGATACATCAAACATACCTTAACTGTATAGAGCTTTATTTGCATGCCTGTAGTCATTGCCAACATCACAAATCTACTAAGTATCTTCTATGATTCTGGGCATGATGACCTAAGTGGAGAATTAGGAAAGGCAGATTCATTAAGGATTAAACTGATAAGAGGTCAGGAACAGATTTATTTCTGTTTGTATATTCATCTACCAAGTTCAAATATAAAAGTGTGAATTTCACCTCTGTGTGCAGTGTGAATACTGCTTCATTCAAGAATATCTGAAAAAACGAACTGACATTACCTACTCAATGATGTCCTGGCAAGGAGCTATCTAAGAAATATATTTTGCAATTAAGACTTGCCAAAGTCTAGACTTAGTGGAACTTTATGCTTCCTTTAGACTTCATGGCAATCTCTCACCATCTATCACAGTGAATCCCTTTCCTTTAACACTGACATTGATTCATGCTGGCAACATAGAACGCTATTTATTACTGCTATGCTTGATAAGGTATTCCAGAGGCTCTTTAGAACACAGATCATAATTTTAGAAAGTAATCCTTAGATTTTAGCATTGTGTTTCATACAAGTTATTATTCAGTTGTTACATATGGTTCCCACTCTTTTTGACTCCATTTGGGGTTTTCTCCACACAGATATTGGAGTGGTTTGCCATTTCTTTCTCTAGTTAATTTTATATAAGGAAACTAAGGCAAAGAGGGTTGAGTGACTTGCTCAGAGTGACAGATTTGAACTCAGAAAGAGGAGTCTGCCTGCGCCAACTACTTATTCTACGTTTTGTATAGTGTTTTTTTTTTTAATGGTGAATTAAAGAGAACTAAATCTTCAAGAGAGTTTTAATTTGTGGGAAAGGGCAACAATGTACATCAATTTATTTACTTAACAAATATAGTTATGAGACGGAAAAATTAGAATTTAACTTAGTCCAAAAGAAAGAAACAAAAATATATAAAACAATTCTAAATAATAAGAAACGTAATGCAAAATTATTTTCACCTACCCTGCTTTTACAAAGGAAAAGTAGAGAAAATAAAATGTTCTTTGAATACTTTTGAAAAAAGGGGGAAAAAAACCAACTTAGTTTCTGAAGAAAAAAGTTTTTTTCTGAGGATTGGATAATCTAGTTTTGTGATATACATTAAACTAACAGTGAAATTGTTATACTCTATATTATATTATCAATATAACATGCAATAGGGCTACTATCCCAACATCAGCTTACACTTTAATTACTTACATCCCCCTAGTGGCTATTATCTTCCTCTCAAGAATCTACAGGTACATCTGAGGTATAATTCAGAAGATGAGGTGAAGGGATGTCTTTCCTAGGGCTATATAACAAAGGAGCACCTACTGATGAGCTAGCTGCTATGATTATCAATTAAAAATCATTTAGTCAGACAGGTGTGTAAGTAGCTTTTCGAAAGAATCATCTATTCAAGGGAGGAGGAACATTAAGAATAAATGTTAAAAACACTACCACTCCCTGTTAAGTGGGTAATATTCTTCCACAAGTATATATAGAATCCAGGGGAAAGTAGGTTCAATCTCAGAAAGCACATATGACAAAGGGGTAACTTAAAGTTCCTGGTTGCAAGAAGTTCTTTTCTCTCCTTTGTGACATGCTCAAAAAGCACTCTCTGGACACAATGTAGGTACTTAAACTGGGATCTTTGTAGAGTTATGAATCTACATCTAATCTTTCCTTGGTTCCCAGTATAGACAATTCCACCAACTGCTACTATTCTGGGAACAATTTCAGGATAAACTATTGAAATAAAGGAAGATCAATAACCTCTATACCCTGTGAAGATTGCAAAGTTTTCCTCTGGACAAGGAGAAGAGAGGAAACTAAGGCCAAAACTATCCCCATTCTCTAAGTGACTCATTAGGGAAGTTAGTTGTGGTGTACTCTCTCCCAACTGGACACTCACTAGAATCAATTTCCACCAATGATCTACTATCTGAGTTCTGAAATGGTCTTCTCTTTTAAAGATCACCCACAAAGTGTGCTGTCTTTTCCTTGTCAAATTTAAAGTCTTACTATCTCAACCAACATCTCTCCTGTTCTTCTGAGAATATTTCTTCCTTTAATGTAAAAGCTTGGATTGATTGAATCTTCTCCCTTCAATAAAGTATTAGATTATCTTTGGGTGGCTCAGTGGATAGAACGGGTGTCAGGAGGACCTGAGTTCAAATTTGACTTCAGTCACTGATTGTGTTACCTTAGGCAAATTATTTCAACCTGTTTTTTCAGTTCCTCATCTGTAAAATGCTCTAGAGAAGCAAATGGCAAACTGTTACAGTATCTTTTCCAAGAAAACTCCAAATAGGGTGATGAAGAGCAAAATACAACTGAATAATAAAAAACACTTGTTTTAACTGGAATGTGGTAATTTGTTTGACTTAATCCAGTCTACTCTTATATCTATACTGATATATTCTTATTGACATATCAAAGGCCCAAGGAAAAAGAGAAAAACACCAAACCTCTACATTTCATTGGCATCAAAGCAAATATAATATTATGTTATAAATTCACATCCCATGAAATGCTTTCTGACTATCAACAGAACACATACTTTTTCTTTTCCTTTATGGGATTTCCTTTCTGTGCATAATATATAATTGTTTACATGTTGCCTTCCATTTGTTTCATATAAGTATGGCTTATCTCACTAAAATGAGCTAGAGATTCCCCAAAGCTAGGAATTAAGTCATCTGTATATTTTATATCCGTCATAGTATTTATCAGTGTGCTTTTTGTACAAAAGGCAATGGGTGAAATTCGATAAAGATGGTCACAAACAATGATAACAATAACACCTTAAAGTCCATCCCAACAGATGGTAAAAACAATATTAATGCCTCAAATAGTTTGTGAAAGAATTGATCATATGATCAGAGAGGCCTATTGAAAGTATATTTGAAGGGCATGTAATGGAATATCTTTCTCAACCTGGATCTCTGATGTCAGAGGTAAGTATAGAAGATTGGTTCTAGAACCACAGAAGGCACTGCTAATCAGTATTTACCTGGGCATAGTATTCAAAAAACCAGGCAGGACCTATGTGTGCAAGCACAAGTAATAGAAGAATCAATGAGAAAGAAGATGCATTTATACATCCATCCATTTATTCATTCATCCATTCACTAATTCATTAACCAGCATTTAATGTATTCCTCTTACTTGCCAAGAACTATTCTGGACTACAAAGACAGAACTGTTTAAGTTACTACCGGCCATGAACATAGATTCTATTGTTTTTTCTTCAGATTCCAGTTCAGATGCAGCCTTTTCCATGCAGATTGTCTTCCCCATCATCACATGCTTCCCTTCTCGTTTCTCTTCTCTTGTTTGACCCTTGCTGTACTATTATGCTGTTTTTGGATCTTTCTTGTTTTCATGCCATTTGCTAAATTTTTATTATTCGAATGCTCACCATTTTGTAATTAGAACACAAACCTCTTAAAGGTTGGTGCTGTACTTATGCTTTTCTCCTTGTACTGCAAGCACTTACTGTAGTACATTATAGACATTTGATAATTAAGTGCTTGTATATATAATACACATGAAAGGGTTGAATATTTTGATCTTGCTTGCTGGTACTGATACATTTTTATGACTTTTCTTATGCAAGAATTACTTAGGAAAAATACTGTCTTTCACATTTAAAGCAATTAAGTAGAAAATTTATATAGGTTAAAACCCTGTCTAGTACAGTAACCAGATAATTAAAAAATAATGAATTAATCTATTCAAGTGACCAACTCTAATTGAGATAAATCAGACAATGAACTCCACTATCTATAAAAGACAATAACCCCACTAATTTCTCTTTTGATGCTAGAAGAGAATAGTTCTCACAAGAAATACTCTAGAACTGTTTATTAGTACAGATAAAGAAATTAATGAAATAAATATATATAGAAGAAAATACATCAAATTTGAAACCCATATCCACAGATGTATTTAATAGAGAAAAATTTTGCATATATTAGATGTAACAGATTTCTTACTCCAAGTTAAAATGAAGAATTTCCAACTGTATTTGCCCTGCTAGTCATATATCATATATGTATATATGTATATATTGATATACATATATATATTTAAAATTCTTAGAAACACAACATATGTATATTATAAGCAAATTTTGAATTACCAAATTAAAAAATGTCTCAAAACTTGACCTAGTATACTCTATGGCAGTTTAGCATCTAAGTAAAGTAAGACAAAAATATTTGTGCAATCCCTTTTCTTTAAAGTCCAAAGAAATCCAGAGAGATTTTGCAACCTCCATTACCAATCTATTAGTGTTTAGTTACCCTTGCATTCTTGTTCTAAACTGATTTTATCAATGTTATTTAAATCTCTTCCTTCTTACTTAGTCTTCTGTAGATGTTCAAGGTATACTTCCACATAACTTTTTAAAAACTTGAATAGTCATTTAAATTGTCTTATTGCTAACATTTCTTGTCGTAGTCTGTGAAAATAATTTATATGTGTTTATTTTTATGTATATTGTATGCATGTATATATGTGTTTGTGTAATTTAATGGTATAGGAAAGAAATGATTCAAGTGAATATTGAAAATTGACTTGTTCTAGATCAATATGATAGAAGAAGGGAAAGAAAAAAGTGAGAAGAAAGAGGAAAAAATTATGAAAGAGGAGGTCAGGGATAGGAAGACAAAGGAAGAGAAGGGAATAGAATGGAAAGGAAAGAAAAATAAGGACAGGGAAAGAAAAATAAGGCAACAGAAGAAAAGAGAAGGGAAAGGAAGGGAAGCAAGGAAAAGTAAAGGAATGGAAGGGATGGCAAGGCAAGGGAAGACAAAGGAAGGTAAGGAAAGGAAGGGAAGGAAAAAGAAGGAAAGACAAGGGAAGACAAAGAAAATGATGGAAAGGAAAGGGAAGGAGAGAAAAGGTAAAGTTTCCTCTTAAGAAAGAAGATATGGAGAAAGAGATGAACAATCTAAAATTAGGTCTCCTCCTGTCTCCCTTTACTTCAGTTTCATCAACTTTCACAACTTCTATTAAAGGTGGTTCAGCACAGCCTCCACATAAGCCCACTCTTACCACACAGACCTCTTCTGTCTTCTCACACATCATTGCTTAGATTTATAGGCAGTACTCTTTATCTCACATCTATGTGTGCTGTACCAACACCTGGGTGGAAATATTTCTACATAGCCACCAGATACCCTAGATTTTCTGAGTTGTCAGAAATACCTACAAGCAATTTGGTCCCAGGATTTTCAATCATTTCAGAAGGATCTTCAAACAGTAAACACTGATATACTTGTTGACTACTGTGTCTTGAGTACCTAACCTATTCCACTGATCAATCCCTTAATTTTTTAACTAGTACCAAGTGGTTTTGATGATTGCTGCTTCATAATACAATTCGAGATCTGGTTGGGCTAGGTCATCTTCCCTAGCATTTCGTTTCATCAGTTTCCTTGATATTCTTGACATTTTGTGCTTCAAGATGAATTTTGATATTGTTTTTTCTAGCTCTAGAATATAATTATCTGGTACTTTTATTGGTATGGAACTGAATAAGTAAATTAATTCAAGTAGCATTGTTATTTTCATTGTATTAGCTTGACCTACCCACGAGAAACTAATATTTTTCCAGTTACTTACGTCTGACTTCATTTGTGTGAAAAATATTTTGTAATTGTGCTCATATAGCCCCTAGGTTTGTTTTGGCAGGTATTATCCTAGATATTTTATAGTGTCTACAGTAACTTTAAATGGGGTTTCTTTTTCTATCTTTTGCTGGGCTCTGTTAGTAATATATAGTAATGCAGATGTTTTATGTGGGTTTATTTTATAATCTTCAACTTTGCCAAAGTTGTTTATCATTTCAAGATTTATTTTTTTGCTTGGTTCTCTAGTATTCTCTAAGTGTATAATCATATCATATGCAAAATTAGTTTTTTCTTTGCCTATTCTAATTTCTTCAATTTCTTTTTCTTCTCTATTGCTAAAGCTGATATTTCTAGTACAATATTAAATAACAGTGGTGACAGTGGGCATCCTTGTTTTACTTCTGATCTTATTGAAAATGCATCTAGTTTATCACCATTGCATGTAATGCTTGGTGATAGTTTTAGGTAGATACTGATTATTATTTTAAGGAAAGCTTCATTTATTCATACGTTCTGCAATATTTTCATTAAGAATGGGTGTTGAATTTTTGTGAAAAGCTTTTTCTGTAACTATTGAGATAATCATGTTTTCTGTTAGTTTCGTTGTTGGTGTGATCAATAATGCTGATAGTTTTCTTAATACTGAACCAGCCCTGAGTTCCTGGTATGAATACTACCAGATCATAATGTGCTATTCTCATGATATATTGCTATATTCTTTTTGCTAATGACTTGTTTAAAATGTTTGCATCTATATGCATTAGAGAAATTCATGTATAATTTTCTTCCTTGGTTTTGGTTCTTCTTGTTTTAGATATCAGCACCACATTTATATCACAGAAAGAATTTGGTAGTACTCCTTCTCGGCCAATTTTCCCAAATAGTTTATGTTACATTGGAATGAACGGTTCTTTAAATGTTTGACAGAATTCACTTGTAAATCCATTTGGCCCTAGAGATTTTCTCCTAAGGAGTTCTTTGATGGCTTATTCAATTTTTTTTTTTCTGAGATAGGGTTATTTAAATATTTAACCCCTCCTTCTGTTAATCTGGGCAATTTGTGATTTTTTTTAGATATTTATCCATCCCACTTAGACTGTCAAATTTATGGGCATACAGTTGGACAAAGTAATTTCTAGTTTCTGTTTTAATTTCCTACGCATTGAAGTGAGTTCACTCATTTCATTTTGGATATTGGTAATTTTGTTTTCTTCTTTCTTTGTTTTTTTTTTTTAAATCTAATTGACCAAAGTTCATAAACTTTAATGTTTTTTTCATAAAACTACTCCTTAGATTTATTTATGAATTCAATATTTTCCTTAATTTCAATATTATTAATCTCTCTTTTGTTTTTCAATTTAGTATTTATTTGGGGATTTTCAGTTTGTTCTCTTCCCCAGTTTTTTCAGCTGCATGCCGAATTCATTTGTCTCCTATTTCTCTATTGTGTTTATGCAGCATTCAATGATATAAAACTTCCCCAAATAACTGCTTTTGCAGCATCCCATAAGTTTTGTCAAGTTGTAGCATCATTATCCATTACTTGAATGAAGTTATTGACTATTTCTGAGCTGTTCAACCCACTCCTTCTTTTAGATTAAATTATTAACTCTTCAATTAATTTTGGTCTATCTTTCCATGGAATTTTATAACCTATAATTTTTATTGCATTATGATATGAGAATGATGCAATGACTACCTTTGCCATTCTACACTGGATTGTGAGGCTTTTATGGCCTAGTACATGATCAATTTTTTATATATGCCATGTACCACTGAGAAAACAGTGTATTCCTTCCTATCCCCATTCAGTTTTCTCCAGAGAGCTATCATATCTACCTTATTGAGAGTTTTATTCACCTTCTTAACTTCTTTCTTATTTATTTTGAGGTTAGATTTATCAAGGTCAGAGGGGGGGAGGTTGAGGTCCCCTATCAATGTAGATTTGCTATTTCTTCCTGGAACTCCCTTAATTTATCCTCTAGCAATTTGAATACTAGACAACTTGGAGTATATATGTTCACTAATGAAATTGCTTTCATTGTCTATGGTGTCTTTTAGCAAGATAATGTTCCTTCCTTATCTCTTTTGATTAGATCTATTTTTGATTTTGCTTTGTCTGAGATTAGGATTGCTGTCTCTGCTTTTTTTACACCAGATGAAGCAAAATATTTTCTGCTCCAACCTTTTCCCTTTTCCCTGTGTATGCCGACATTTCAAATGTGATTCTTACAAACAACATATTGTTGGATTATGGGTTTTCATCCATTCTACTATCCATCTCCTTTTTTTGAGCGAGTTCATCCCCTTCACAGTTATGATTACTCTTTGTGTCTTTCTCTCCATCCTCTTTCCTAACATTTGTACTGTTATTTCTATCTTCTACCTTTCCCTCCACAATAGTTTTAATTTTTGACCACCATCCCCTGCAATCTTCCCTTCCTTCTTTCAGCTCCCCTCCCATTTACTCTCCTTTATCTTTACTGCTCCTTCCCTCCCTTTTAGCTTCCCCTCTCTTTTCTTTCCCTCTTCCCCTCCTACTGCCTATAAATCTGGTTGGATTTATATATTTAATTAAGTTTGTTGTTCCCTCCTTGAACCAAATCAAATGAGAGTAAGTATCAAAAAATGCTCATCTCCCTCCCCTCTTTCCCTCTACTGTAATAAAATTTTGTGTCTCTTCCTGTAATGTAATTTACCATTTTCTGCCTCCTCCTTTTTCACATCTCCTGTTGCAGTCCCTTGTACCCATAAATCACATTTTTGTCATCACATCATTTGCTTTATAGTCGCTCTTTCTATCTATGTATATCCCTTTTGTATGTCATAATAAACATACAGTTCCTGAGCTTAAGGAGTGTCAAATTCCTTCATAGGAATGTAAACAGTTTGCTCATAATGGGTAACAAGGTTTTTTTCCCTCTGTTTATCTTTTTATGCTCTCTTGAGGCATTCCTTGGTGTTTTTAGTTTGGGATTCCTTTAGGGAGTTGAACAGTAGATTCTTTCAATTCTTTCTATTTTGCTCTCAAATTGTTTCTTTCTGGCTGTTTGCAATATATTTTCCTTGACTTGAAAACTCTGAAATTTGACTACAATATTCCTAAAAGTTTTCATTTTTTGGCGCCTTTCAGGAGGTGATAGGTGAATTCTTTCCATTGACATGTTACCCACTGATTCTACAAAATCAGGACAGTTTTCTAGCTAATTTCATGGAAGATAATGCCTATGCTTTTCTTTCATCATGGTTTTCAAGTAGACAAATAATTTTTAAATTAGTTCTCTTGAATCTATTTTCCAGGTCAGTTGATTTTTCAATGAGATATTTCACAATTTTTCTTTTCATTTTCTTTGTTTTGTTATACAATTTCTCAGTTTCTCATAAAACTATTAGCTTCCATCTGCTCCATTCCATTTTTTTAAAGAACTGTTTTCTTCCATAAGCTTTTGAACCTCCTTTTCTTTTTGTCTAATTCTGCTTTGTAAAGCACTGTTCTCCTCATTGGCATTTTGGACCTCTTTATCCATTTTGGTTAGTCTATTTTTTGAAGGTTTTGTTTTCTTCAGCAATTTTTTGAGTTCTCTTATAGCAAGCAGTTGACTTGTTTTTCATGATTTCCTTGCATCACTCTCATTTCTCTTCTCAATTTCCCCCCACCTCTCTTACTTGATTTTAAAAGTCCTTTTTAAGCTCTTATGACATGAGACCATTGTATATTTTTTGGAGATTCTGGATGGAAAAATCTTGATTTTGATGTCTTACTCTCATGGTATGCTTTGTTCTTCCTCAACTGAAAGGATGGAAGGAAACATCTTTTCACCAAGAAAGTGACCATCTAGTCTTTTGTCCCCTTTTTTTGTGTATTTTCTCAGTCAGTTACTTGATTTTTGAGTCCTTTGTCAAGTGGTGGGTATAATCTAAGTATCTATAAGTACTCAGTTCCTCCAAGGTGCCAAAATGAAGGGTGTGGAGGTTACTCTTCTCCTCACCTGTGCTCCAGTCTGTGAACAACTGAAAGTACTCCTTTCTTCCCTGGAACTGTAAATAGGATTACCTCTTTACTGCCACCACCAGTTCCAGTGTGCCAACATTCCTCTTCATCCCAGGACTTCCACTCAGGGCTGAGGTCCATATCAGCAACTTAACTTCCCCAGAGTCTTTTGGCCAAGAGCTCCAAAAATGAAGGCTGCTGCCACCCTGGCTGCCACCACCCTGGGCTCAGAACTGCAGCTAGTCTGCACACCCTTCTCATCCAAGTGAAATAGCTTTCTCATGGACCTTCGAAACTGTCTTTGGTGCTTATGGGTTGAGAAATCTGGGTACCAAAGCTGCTACTTGTGATCCTGCACCATGAAGCCAGCTCCAGTCCTGTCGTTGTCATTCTGCATACGATGACTGTGCTGCTCTCTACTTTAAGCCTGGTGAGATAGACCTTTCCTGTTGGCCCTCTAAACTTTATTGGGCTAAAAATCTCTTTCATTCTGTTATTCTGTGGCTTCTGAGTCTCTCTTGGCTTAGAATAGGGTTCTTAATATGAATTCCACAGTTCTTGGATTTTCCAAGGATTCTCTGTGGTTGACATCACCTTGTCATTGTAGCTATAGTCTCTTCAGTTAACTTTTGCCCTTCCTTTTCCATTTGTCCAATTGTTCCAGTTAGGTTTTGAAACTTCTTATCCCTTTGCCCAATTTTTCTTCTAAATTCTTCTGTGAATTCTATTTTCCCATTTTTAATATTGTTGGCCAATTTTTCTTCTACTTCTCTAATTTGACTTTTAAAATCCTTCTTGAGCACTTCCAAAAAAGCCCTCTGGACTTGAAACTAGCTCAAATTCCCTTCTGAAGTTGCAGATATGAATACATTCTCAATGCTGACCTCTTCTGTATTCACATGTTGATCTTTTCCTCAGTAGAAAGAGTCTATACTCTTTTCTTTTCTGGTTTGCTTTTTGCTCATGATAGTTGCTTTTTTCCTTAGCTTTTTGTAACAGTAAGCACCCCAACATACACAGAATAACCTGCTGTCACAGGTTCTTAGATTTCCATTCATTAAATGGAAGACAATTTTCAAGGGCTTAACAGTCACTTTAATCAAGCTCATGTATCATTCCTTTAACCAAGTACACATTTCAAAGAAAATACAGAGAAATCAAAAGATCAATAGATATGGCTTACTCTGTTTGAATTCAACAGACAACAGTCTGGCCATATATACCAGACAGAGAAGCACAACATCTGGGTTCTCAAAGCAAGTGGGATCCTTACACAACATCTGGGTTCTCAAAGCAGGTGGGATGCTTACTGGCTTCCAGAGTCCTCTTCTGGCCAAATACTTCCAGTCAGTAAGCCACAAAGTAATCAACACACATGACTTCCTCTGCCTGAATTTAAAAGACAACTACACCTATCTGACCATTGCTACTAGAGAGGGAAGCACAACCTCTGGCTTCTCAAACCCAGCAGGCTCCTTAGTGGCTTCCAAGAATCCTCATCTGGCACTCAAACCTTTTTACCAAACACTAAGCCCCAAAGTAAAACCTCAACTCAGAGAATTTGCACCTTTTTAGAGCTTCGATAGAAGAAATAAAAGGTACTTTGGACCCCCCAATAAAACAACTACCATAATCAAGCTTCCCACATTGTTCAGAACCATCAATGAGTGGGAAAGATCTTTAATAATACTAAAACAATTAACAATACAAATACAAACACTGTTTCTAGCTAAAGAAATTCTTCTTCTGGTACGTTACTCTTTGTAAAACTCTTGATTTATGAAAGCAAGATTCAGTCAGAGGCATTCCATTATACTAAAATGAAAACAACAGAAGATCCTATTTTGATTGCCTTTGCTCTTCTAAAGTGAATCTCTGGACTTGAATTTCCAGGCGCCAAGGTGGCACAGTGATTGGTAATTGCTATCTCCCTCCACTTGTTGACCTTGAAGAACCCATGCAATATTTCCACAGGAAAATTCCTAGAAGAGTGTGATCAGCCTAAGGGATAAGCTGTCTCAGCCTATGAGGATAGAAAAATTGCTAAGGAGAGTTCCTCTTGCTGTGCCTGAAGGGGACAAGTGCAGGACTGGAGCTGTTCCAGACAACCTCACCTCAGCAAACTGGGAGGAGATCCTGAGCTCCACGGTGGAGGAGCCCACAAGCACCAAAACCAGGACCCCAGGTGTGCATCAACATCGCAGAGAAATAAGGAAAACACTAGGGCAAGTGGGTTCACCAAGCACTGAGCTTGACCATGTTCTAACTTAGCAGAGGAGACCTTCTGTATCCAGACCACCACCCTCCCCGGCATACACATACTTAATGCAGTTAGCTCTAGGGTAACTCCAGGGAAATCTAGAATGATTTCATCTGGCCTCTGCTTTTGAACACCAACTAGCACAGAACCAAATAAGCTGCAGCATTTTTGCTTCCAGTTGAAAGAATACAAGGGCAAAATACACAAAGCCTCAAGTTCTAGGCACAAGAAGTGTGGGACAGAGCCCCCTATGCCCTAGAACAAAAGATATACTTTAAAAGCCAGGAAAAGAATAATCATCATGAGGAAAAAGCAAGCCAGAAAAGAAAAGAACATAGAATCTTTCTATGGGGAAAAGGACTAAAACACAAATAGCAAATAGGTCACCATTGAGATTGTACTCTCATCTAAAACTTCAGAAGGGAATATGAACTGATCTCAGGTCCAAAGAGCATTTTTGGAAGAGGCTAAAAAGGTTTTTAAAAGCCAAATAAGATAAAAAGAAGAAAAACTGGCCAATGCTTTTAAAAACATATGAAAAGAATAAAAGAATTCACTGAAAGGAACAGCTCCTTAAAAAGGAAAATTGGACAAATGGAAAAGGAAGCACAAAACCTAACTGTAAAAAATTGGACAAATGGAAAAGAAAGTTAAAAAAAAATTAACTGAAGAAAATAATTCCTTAAAAGGAACATTTGGGAAGATGGAAAGGGTTATAAAAAAAGTTAAGAGAACAAAACAATTTGATAAAAATTAGAATAGGACAAGTAGAGTCTAATGACTTCATGAGACATCAAGAATCAGTCAAACACAATCAAAATAATGAAAAGATAGAATAAAATGTCAAATATATAATAGGAAAAACAACTGACCTGGAAAATAGATCCAGGAGAGAGAATCTAAAGAGTATTGATCTACCAGAAAGTCATGATGAAAAAAAAAGAACCCAGACAATATCTTCCAAGAAATCATCAAGGAAACCTTCCGAGAACTCCTGGATGCAACAGGTAAAATTGTCAATGAAAGAATTCACTGTTTACCTACTGAAAGGGATCCCAAACTAAAAACACCAAGGAATACCTTCACCAAATTCCAGAACTATCAAATGAAGGAGAAAATATCACAGGCAGCCAGAAAGAAACAATTCAAATATGGAGGAGCTACAGCAAGAATCACACAGGACTCAGCAGCTCTGACATCAAAAGATCAAAGGAATGGAGATATGATATTCCATAAGGCAAAGGAGTTTGGACTACAATCAAGGATCAATTACCCATCAAAGTTAAACAAGATATTTCAGGCAAGGAGATGGACATTCAATGAAATAAGGAATTTCCAGAATTTCCTGATGAAAAGGCCAGAGCAAAATAAAAAATCCTATCATCAAACACAGGGGTTAAGAGATTCATAAAAAAATAAACAGGGGAAAAAAAAACTTGCTAATAATAACTGTGACTGTGAATGGGATGAACTGGCCCATAAAATGGAGATGGATAGCAGAATGGATTAAAACCACAATCCACCAATATGTTGTTCCCAGGAAATAGGGGCATACACACAGGGTAAAGGTAAAAGGAGGAGAGTATATTGTGCTTCAGATGATGTAAAAAAGCAGAGGTAGCAATCCTAGTCTCAGACAAAGCAAAAGCAGAAATAGATCAAATCAAAAGAGATAAGGAAGGAAACTGTATTCTGCTCCAAGTGTAGTATAGCATTCAGATTCTTAGAAGAGAAGTTGAGGGAGTTAATGAAATAAACAGAGAGCAAAACTATACTAGTGGGGGACCTCAGCCTCCCCCTCTCTAAACTTGTTAAATCTAACCTCAAAATAAATAGGAAGGAAGCTAAGGAGGTGAATAAAACCGTGGATAAAGTAAATATGATAGATTTCTGGAGAAAATCGAATGGGGACAGAAAGGAATATATATATATATATACTTTTTTTTATCAGCAGTACATGGCACATATACAAAAATTGACCAAGTATTAAGGCATAAAAACTACACAATCCAGTGCAGAAAGGCAGAGGTAGTCAATACATCCTTCTCAGATCATAATGTAGTAAAAATTATATGTAATCAAAGGCAATAAATAGATAAACCAAAAATTAATTGGAAACTAATAATCTACTCCTACAGAGTGAGTGGGTCAAACAACAAATCATAGAAACAAGCAATTACTTTATTCAAGAGAATGGCACTAATGACAAAATCAACCAAATCTTATGGAATATTGCAAAAGCAGTTCTTAGGGGAAGTTTTTTATCTTTGCATCCCTACATGAATAAAATAGAGAAAGAGAAGATCAATGAGTTGGGCGTGCACCCGAAAAAGCTAGAAAAATAACAAATTGAAAATTCTCCAAGAAAATACTAATTTAGAAATACTGAAAAACAAAGGACAGATTAATAAAATTGAAATTAAGAAAGCTATTGATCCAATAAATAAAACTGAGAGTTGGTTTTAGGAAAAAAAAAAACAATGAAATTGATAAACACTTGGTCAATTAGATTATAAAAAAGAAAGAAGAAAACAAAATTTAAAATATCAAAAATCGAAAAGGTTAAATAACTTCCAATGAAGAAGAAATTAAAACAATAATTATAATTTACTTTGCACAACTGTATGTCCATAAATTTGACCACATAAATGAGATGGATATTTATTTTAAAAAATATAAATTGCCCAGAGCAACAGATATAAGATGTTAGCAAAAAGGAATATAACAACTTATCATGGGAATAATACATTATGATCATTATGATGAGGTTGAATTTATACCAGGAACGCAGGACTGCTTCAATATTAGGAAAACTACTAGCATTATTGATCTTATCAACAACAAAGCTAACAGAAACCACAAGATTATCTCAATAGATGCAGAAGAACCTTTTGACAAAATAGAACACCCATTTCTATTGATAATACTGAAGAGCATAGGAATAAATGGAACTTTCCATAAAATAATAAACAATACCTACCTAAAACATTGAGTAAGCATTATATGCAATTTGGATAAGCTAGGTGTATTTCCAATAAGATCAGGGGTGAAACAAGGATGTCCATTATCACCACTGTTATTCAGTGGGTACTAGAAATGTTAACTGGAACAATGAGAGAAGAAAAGGAGATGAAAGGAATTAAAATTGGCAAAGAAGAAACTAAGTTATCACTCTTTCAGTATGATGTTATGATATACTTAGAGAATTCCAGAGAATCAAGTAAGAAATTACTTGAAATAATAAATAACTTTGGCAAAGTTGCAGGTTGAAAAATAAATCCACATATATCATTTGCATTTCTATATATTATCAACAATGCCAAGCAGCAAGAGAGAGAAAGAGAAATCCCATTTAAAGTTAGAAGAGACACTATAAAATGTCTAGGACTCTACCTATAAATGACAATTTTACGTAAATTAATTTACTAATTCAGTGCCATCCTAAAAAAACTACCAGATATTTTTTTCTATAGGTAGAAAAAAATAACATGAAAATTCATCTGGAATAACAAAAGGTCCAGAATTTCAAGGGAACTAATGAAAAGAAATGCTTGGGAAAGTGGGCTACCCCTGGTGGATCTCAAATTGTTTTATAAAGCAGCAATTATCAAAAGCACTTGCTACTGGCTAAGAAACAGTGGGGTAGACTATTGGAATATGTTAGGTACTTAAAAGACAGTAGCTAATGAATATAGCAATCCACTGTTTTTAAAAACCCAAGGACCCCAGCTTCTTGGATAAGAACTCTCTATTTGAGAAAAAGTGCTGGGAAAACTGAATAACATAGACCAAGGCCTGACACTGTACACAAGAATAAAGTCCAAATGAATACATGATCTAAGTATAAAGATTGATACTGTAAACAAACTAATGGAGCAAGGAATAGTGTATTTGTCAGATGTGTGGAGAAAGGAGAAATTTACAACTTCATAGGAGATAGAAAACATTATGAAGTGCAAAATGGATAATTTTGATTACATTATATTGAAAAGATTTTGCACAAACACATTGAAACCAAGATTAGGAGGAAAGGAGAAAATAGGGAAAGAATTTTTGTAACTAGTATCTGTGATAAAGGCCTTATTTCTAATATATACAGAGAAATGAATCAAATGTGCAAGAATACAAGTCATTCCCCAATTGGTAAATGATCAAAGGATATGAAGAGTTAGTTTTCAGAGAAAGAAATTAAAGCTATCTATAGTCATAGGAAAAAATGCTCCTAATCACTATTAATTAGAGAGATGCAAATCAAAGGAACTCTGAGGTACCATATCATACCTATCAGATTGACTAACATTACAAAACAGGAAAATGATAAATGTTGGAGAAGATGTGGCAGAGGTGAAAAACTAATTAATTACTGGTGGAGCTGTAAGCTGATCCAACCATTCTGGAGTGAAATTTGGACCTATGTCCAAAGGGTTACAGAAATCTGCATACTCTTTGACCCAGTTATATTACTTCTGGGATTCTATCCCAAAGAGATCATAGAAACAGGAAAAGGTCCTACATGTATAAAAATCTTTATAATAGCTCTCTTTGTGCTGGCCAAAGCATGGAAAACAAGGGAATGCTCATCAACTGTGGAACACTTGAACAAATTGTGATATATGAATATAATGGAATACTGTTGTGCTATAAGAAGTGATGAACAGGAAGACTTCGGGGAAGTCTGGAAAGACTTATATGAACTGATGCTGAGTGAAAGGAGTAAAACTGCTAGAACTTTGTGCACAGTAATAACCACAATGTGCGAGTTTTTCTGGTAGACTTAGTTCTTCATTGCAATATAAGGACTTAAAAAATTCCCAATGGACTCTTGAGGCAAAATACCTTCCACATCTAGAGAGAACTATGGAATTTGATCACAAAATGAAACAGACCATTTTCTTTTGTATTATCTTTTGTTTTGTTTTATGGTTCCCACCATTCATTTTATTCTTCTATGCAACATGATTAAGGTGAAAATGTTTTTAATAGGAATGTATGTGTTAAACATATATAAGAATGTAAGTCATCTCAGGGAGGGAATGGGAAGGAAATATCTAAGAGGGGAAAATATCTAAGACATATGGAAGTGACTGTAGAACACTGAAAACAAATAAAATAGTTTAAAAAGAGAGAAAAAAAATAAACTGAATCTTGGGTTCTGGGGCACAGGGTTCTTTGTTCCACTGTTTTTGTGCTTAAAATTTGAGGTTTTGTGTGTTGTGGCCTCTAGTTCTTTCAACTAGAAGCAATAGTGCTGCAACTTACATGGTGCTGAGCTGGTTAATGTGTCAACGCAGAGGCCAGATGAAGTCTTTCTGAGTTCTCTGGAATTACCCTGAAGCACACTTAGTGAGGTGTGGGGGAGAAGTGGTGTGGCAAAAGGAGGTTCCCTCACCTGAGCTACAGCACAAGCAGGCTCAGCAGCTGGTAAACTGCTGTCTGCCTTGGAGTCTGCTCAATTCCTCCGCCTGTGCTAATGCACTCCTAGGGTCTTGGTGTTGGCACTTAATTACTCCATTCCACTGGAGTTCAGAATCTCTTCCTGGTTCATTCAAGTGGGGCTGTCTAGGGCATATCTGGTCCTGCACTGGTCTCCTTCAGTCACAGCAAGAGGGATTCTCCTTGATGATTTTCAGAGCCTCTCGAGCTGAGACACTGTTTACCCCTTTGGCTAATCCCACTATTTCAAGATTTTTTCTGGGAAAAATATTCTCTGGGTTTTTCAAGGTCATCCAGGGGAGGATATGATCACTTACACATCACTTTGCCACCTTGTCTCCCAAAGTAGCAACTTTGAAATAAAATATCCATTACATCATTTGACATTCTTTTCATTACTATGTGTAAATGATATGAATGGAGCAATTCACACATATCACAGTAATACCTACATATCATTAGCATTCAGTCAAATAATCATAAAAAGATGCTATATCAATAATGACAGCAATAAGCCAATAACACAAAAATATATGTAAAATCAACATGAAGTAAAATGCAATGAAATTATTCATACTAACACAGAGATCTTGTTACAGTAAAAATGAGACATTAATAATAATGAATAAATGTGTGTATACACACATGTGACACATTATATGGCCAACATCCTTAATGGCTACACATAAAACTGATTGTCTTTGTTTGCACCATAACTTAACCTGCATTGGGGTCAAGTTTTTTCTAGTGCCTCGGTAACATACTGATAATTATGCAATTTTAATTAGGTTGGTTAATAGTATGAACTGATAATCATTATCAGACATGAATTTGTTGATAGACCAGACAGGCTATAAACTGCCTCAGTTCTTTACCTTGTCTCTACACCTAAGCTGTCTCTACAAATAATATTTTAGGAAAGAAATGTATTGGTCTGATTTCAATTCTCTCACCCCTGTCTGAACTGAAGACTTTGCCAAATCTAGACCAGGTTTTTATATTACTGTACACAATGTCATCTTTATTGAAAGCAATTCTGTCATCTATTTTTTTTTGGCTCACATAAGCTTTCTAAAGCTGTTAAGTATCTTCTTCTCTTCTGAGTCTACTTAATTAATTGCATATTATTTCTTTCTTCCTGTTCATCCAAAAGTAAAACAAAATTTTCTACAAGCAATACATTTTTTTTAAGTGAATTGTCTCTATATGATCCTCAATGCATTTTGGGATTACTCATAAACTGTCAAGTTGGACAGTCTTTCCAAAACCTGATAGGGAGTAGGCAAATCATTTGTTCCATGCATGTGAAGGTTTCTTAGTAAATTTATGTTTTCTTGTTGCAATTCTTGGCCATAGTCAACAAAAATTTTAGTTCTTGGTGTGTGCTAGGCAGTATACAAAGCAATACTGAAGTGAAGATAGGCAAATCATAAAAAATAATCCTCCAGAAAAGACCCTTTTCCTGCCCTAATGTAGGTTATATTCTAGTAGCAGAGACAACACGATACAAGACTACATAGGAGATAATAACTAAAAAGAAAGCACTAAAGTTTTCAGAGTCAGGAGAGATGGACTTGTTAAACTTTTCTTTTAGAATGTAAGATTTCAGCTGAGTCTTACTGAAGTAATTCAGTGAAGCAAAAAAAAAAAATTAAAAGTGAAAAAAAAGAGCAATCCAGATATGAGGACAGCTAGTCCAAAGACACAGAGTCAGCTGATGGACATGAAGAACAGCACATATGCCATTGTAGTTGGATCACAAAGTATATAGAGACTAGCAAAATGTAAGAAAGGAAAAAGAACAAAAGACTGTATTGCGAATGTCTTTGAATGTCATTCAGAATTTCATATTTATTCCTGGAAATAATATGGGGCCACTAGCAGTTACCAAGATGCTCATGGGAGTTGAGATGATAAGAACCATGATTTAGAGAAATCAGTTTGGTACCTGAATAAAGTGTGGATTGATGAGAGGGAGACGCAATGCAGGAAGACCAACCTGTTGGCTCATATGGTAGTAAAAGCAATGATATGTGTACTACAATAGTAAAAGATAAAGATGATGGACTGTATTTGGGATAACCGTGAAGATAGAAAGAAGGATAAGTACTGTGAAAATCATGAAGCATCATCATACCATCACTTGTTTCTGTCACACCTTTCTTAGCAGAAATGGTATTTGTCTGATAAGCTTTTTTGAACTTCTCTCAACCAAGCAACATACTTACTTATGGGTAATATCTCTGTCTTTTGAGCCCCAAACCACAAGTAAATATGTACAACATGAATCACTTTTGCCCAAATATCCACAAGTATGTTTCATAATAACTGCTGTGGTATTAACATTCATAACAGAAATATGATCTCTTGACTACACTGAGATTTTTTTCCATATTCAGTGTTCATTAGTATGTTATTAAAATGCTGAATCACTGGTTTTCTGTGGGGATGGTAAGACACATTCCTTGATTTCTTGATTCAAGCCAAAATTGACATTTCCTTGAGTGCCTTGCCTATAAAGTCCTTAACTTCATCAGAATGAATTCTGCCAGGGAATCAATGCACTGAGGAATATTTCTCATAAAACAATTTGGTAATCATGAGAGATTTCTGGTGATTGACTGAATATTTATATACATATCTAGTAAGAGAATAAATCATAATTAAAGTATGAAATTTTTTATTTTTTTTCCAAGATATAAAAATCAATTCAAACATATGTCAGAAAAATATCAGTAATTTAACACTCTAACTTAGGGAAAGGTAGGTCAGCAATATCAGCTGCCAAAGAACATTTCCAATACTTTCATCCTTACAACTAAATGGAAATATCCCTACCATAGTAGCAACAAACACAAAGCAGGGTTACTTTGGGGCTTCCTTCATTGCTGCTTATACTCATGATCTAGTCTTTGTCCAGTGTCGATGCTTACACTTCTTCTTTCCCATCTGGGTCCAATACTGTTGCTTGTTGTGCTGAGACTTGTACTGTTGCTGTCTGCTTTGTAAGGGGGCCAGGGTATGGTAGCACCATTTTACTCACTGACTCTCTTCTCTCGGGACTGTCTACCTTGTTGTCCAAGCAGTTTAATAGAGACCCAGTGTATAACTATTGTCTCACTCTCTCAAGTTCCACCCCCAACACACACACACACACACACACACACACACATATGCACGCACGCGCACACACACATGCATATACACACTCCCAAACAAAAAACTGAACCAGATCTGATCTTATATATCAATTGTCCTACAAAGAGTTCCACAACCAGATCAATGAACAACTTCTCACCTATGGGTTCAAATAAACAATTGCTTTACTAAAAACACACTGAATAAATCTCAAGACAAAGCGATCTTAAAAAAAAAAAAAAAAAAAAGGTGAAATCAGCCTGCAAGAAGGTTCAGTGAGGACACCGAAGCCTCTTCTTTCACTTACAGAGTGAGCAATACTCTTATAATTCCTATTCAGAGGCTAGAACTGTTTCAAATCAGTGCATCTAGATCATTAAGATCCTGGTTCACAACAATTTGTCCTTTCGCTTCCCTTCCTTGTTTTCTGGATCTTATCATTTTTCTTAGATTTTACCAGCTGTTCTTGATGGCACTTATATATAGACAATGAAGACTTGAATAGTTAACAGAAAACTAAACTATAAAAATTCTTGCATTCTCTATTGGATGCTGTTTAGTAGAAGCCTCAAAATCTCAGATTCCTTTGTATTTTATTGTGGTTCATATCTATGCATATGACACAGGTTAGTTCTTGCATAATTATAAGCAGAGATTAATTGTCTTGTGGTCTTTAGCACAGCTCTCTTATAGGCACATTAGCGCTCTCTACCAGATAGTGTATATTCAATTCACAGTTGACTAGTATTCCTACATGTGTTGAGCAAATACCATTAACTTGAAATCATCTAGACATGTCAGTCAGTGAAATGTCAGTCTACACTTAAAATGTAGCTCAATATACATAGTGTATGTACATTTCATGTATTTTCCACTTCAAAGTAAATAATTACAATAAGAGTTATGAAGTTTCATTTTTCACTAATAATTTCTCAGAGCAAAAATACATGTTTTGGTGACCATCAAGATCTAAAGGATTGTCTCCCTAGTTCTCCAGGCCAACATCACATTTGTCCTTTTGCAGCAAGAAAAAAAAAAGCTTTCTTAAATCTTAATGAATATTCCATGGACATCTCAAAATCTACATGTACAAAAGAGAACCTGATACAATTTCCCTCAAATTCCATGCTCTTCAAAAATTACCCAAAACTCCATCATCTTTTTAATAACTCAAGTTTTTAATCTTCGTTTTATCTTTGACTCGCCTGACACCCTCAAACCACATATCCAATGTGTTTTTAGCTCATATGTACCTTTGGAATATACTTTTTATATGTCCCTTTCTTTTTTATTTACATAATCAGAAACTAGGATATCACCTCTTACCAGTAGTTTGGTAATAACCTTTTAATTGCTTTCCATTCTTATCTCTCCCCATTTGAATCCATTCTTCATTCAGGTGACAAAGTTATTTTTTTGTGAAGTTCAGGTATGATCATGTCATCCTCACTCCTTAATAAATTCCAGTGACTACCTATTACCTCTGTGATAAAATACAAAATCATCTATTTGATATTTAAAATACTTTAAAATTTGACCCCTTTTAGCTATTCTAGTTTTATTTATTTTATTTTAACAGCCTGTTGAAAAAAATGAGTTCCTGATATTGACAGATGTGAGGTGGTGCCTCAGACTTATTTTGCTTTATATTTCTCTAATCAGTAATGGTTCAAAAATATTTATATGATGATACATGACTTTGATTTACTCCTCTGAAAACTACATGTTCATATATTTGGCTATGGGGGAATGATTCTTATTTTCTGCAAATTTGAATCAGGTCTCTACATATATGAGAAATGAGGCCTTTATCAAAGGAACTTATGTAAATTTTTATGTTATTTCATTGTCTGTGGCGCTATTTAGACAAAAGTTGCAGTTTTCCTGATTAGCTCTTTTAATTGGGTCTAGTTCTGCTTTTCATTTTCCTGATATACATTTTTAATATTTTTATATTTTTCTGATAATATAATGGCAATAGTGATTGCCATTGTTACTATTGCTGTTCAGTTGCTTTAGTTGCTTCCAAACTGTTGTAACCTCATTTTAGTTTTTGTTCCTTTGTTTGTTTTGATAAAGATATTTGAGTGGCTTGCCATTTTCCTATCTAGCTCATTTTACACATGAAGAAACTATGACAAACGGGAAAGTGACTTGCCCTGGGTTACACAGCAGATAAGCATTTAAGACTGGATTTGAATGCAGGTTTCCTGACTCCAGGTTAGGTGCTCCATCCAGCGTAACACTTAGCTGCCCAAAAAGGTTGATTTCCATTTAGCAAAACAGATCTAAGAAGCTTCATAGCAGACCCTTCTGTGTGTTCTGGGGTTGTTACTGCTATAAGAGCTTAGAAAATCGGCTATTGTATGGTGAGAGAAGGGATAAATGAGATTTGACAAAGACAGAGAACAATACTATTTGGGAAATAAATGCATCTGTGGAGTGGATGAGAATGAAGAGCTGAGGATAACTAATGAATCTGAACGGTTATTTAAGCATATTGAATACCTGAGCATGCTTGTAGATAGCAGGTAAGGAATGAATAGTTAGGGAGTGATGGAAGATTAATAAAAAGGAAAATCAGTGAATATTCAAGCTGATGAAAGAGATGGAGCATGAAATCATGGGCAGGAGGAATAAAGCAGACAGTTCTAAACAGAAGGGCAACCTTTTCTTCAAGAGCAAGAGGCCTGATTGGAGAATGGAGTCAGGAGTTTTTGAGTTACTGAATAGAAGAGAAGTAGGACTTAAAGATGAATGGCTTTTATTTTCTTAGTAATGTATGGAAAGATATCTTCATTTAATAAACTGAAGTGCAAATCAAGTCACCATTTCTCTGATGGCATGATCTTCTTTGGCAACAGTGGATAAATATACACATAACTAAAATATAAGTCTGGATTTATTACCAAGTGCAACAACTTTTTAATAGGATTTTGCTCAACCATTTTTAAGGATTAAACTTTACTAAAAAGCAAGTGTTGGTAAGAAAGAGTTGTGGTATTTTAATGGGGAGTTGTATGAGTGCACACACATCATCAGATGTACATATGTGTTATATGCTTTTCTCCAAGAAGCAATAGCATGCACAATGTTGGCAAAATCACCTTGGTTGATGAACAGACCGGAAAATCCAGGTTGAGGGTTACAGAGTTCTCAAACCCATCAGTAAGTTAAGGGAATATCTATCCCCAGCATATGAAGAATTCAATTGGTGGAATGAGTAGATGAGAAAAATTTGTTTCAACAGGCACTTTGGAACACTTGGAGCTTGATCACACACTAAAAATACCAAGATCATACACTGTGCACTGGGCCAGACATTGTAACTCTTCTCTTACTACTAGACTTAAATGACTCTGGGAGGAAATTATGATGATGACTTTGTACAATTTTGCTTCACTTAAATATGATTTACATGAAGATCAGGACATTTTCCTAAGTTGTCATTGGTCCTCTCTCAAAATGAAGAATGAGCAATAACAAGATATATATATACAATTCTTTCTCTCTGTGTATACACATACACACATGGGTATACAAACATAAACACACATAACAAACATATACATGCATATACATACACATGCATGCACTTATGCACACATATGTGTGTATACACATACATACATACGTATGTCACAAAGCTGGGAGACATAGCTAGGATGCTGAAAAAATTTAAGCTATATCTGCATAAGCTACAAAGTTGGACTTTATTTTGATAAATTAAAAAGTATATGCCTGAATTTTGTTTCTAAAAATTAAGTTTACAAATCTAAAATTTAAGTTGAATGATTACACATAGGGCCCTATGATAGTCAAGATTTTAGTTGGTTATAAGCTATAGTGAATGTGAGTTAGTACTGTGACACACACAATTCCCTGTCTCATAATGTGTCAGGTACATGCATGTTGTTTGACTAATGAATTGCTTGATTGACGGCATTTTAAAAAGTTAATGTAATTTAAACCTGCATTTCAAGAAGGAAAATGTCTGTAATGATCTTTCATCCCTGGTATGTTTGTCTTAGATCTAACTTCACAGATTTGTTGCTGTTCAGTTGCTCATTCATGTCAAACTCTCCATTATTCCATGGACCATACCATCAATAGGGTTTTCTTGGCAAAGATTCTAGAATGGTTTGTAATTTCCTTTTCCAGCTCATTTGACTTTCGCAGAACCACACAACCAGTAAGTATTTGAGGATGAATTTTGAACTCATGTCTTCCTGCCTCCATGCTCAGGAATCTATCCACTGATCCACCTCACTGCCTTGTTTCACAATTTGGAAAGAATTCTTTGCATGGAGAAAGAGAGGGAGAGGGAGAGGAGGAAGAAAAAGCAGAAGAAAAAGAAGAAGAGGAAGAGGAAGAAGAGGAGGACAAGGAGGATTAGGAGGAAGAAGGAAAGGGATAGAGATGTTGAAAGGAGAAGGAAAAAGGGACAGGATTTTTCTTTTTCTTTTTTTTTTTTTTAACTGGACAGATGCTAACGTTCTCAATAGAAAAGGACAAAACTAAAATAACTTAGGTTTTGGTGGAAAAGATAATCAATTCCATTAAGGCATAAATGAGTTTAAGTTACAGATAGATCATGATGATCAAGATGGAAAGGGAAGCAAATTAACATTTATAAAGCACCTACTACATACCAGTCATTGTGTTAATTACTTTACAACTATTTTTTTCATAAATGGATGGAGCTATTCTTTAGGAAGCTGTCAGTCTGAAGCTAGTTCTACAGGAAAAAAAAATAATTACTATATATAGGTTTTGGAGTTGGTGGCATGGAGAGTATGTGAACCCCAGAATCTGAAAATATCACAAAAGAAGAGAATATAAAGAGGGGTGAAGTGAGGGTGTAATAGAAAGTTTAAATAAAAGAGAATAATGTAACAGAAGCAAAGGGAGCAAAGCATATTGGAGTATAAGACGGACTAGATCTTTTCATAAGCTGCAGAGAAGTCATAGAAGATGTAGATCATCAAAGTCCTTTTGGATTTGAAGGTCAACACAGCACTGATGAATTTGGAGGAAGCAGTTATGTTTTTTCCTCATCAGTAGGGTTAGAGGACACATTTCAAGAGATAGAACAATAAAATGCAAGAAAATGGAGGTGGTGATGGCAGATAATTTTTGAGGAGGGTTGATCAAGAAAAGGAGGATAGATATATGTTGGTGAAAGGTATAGCTTAAAGGGATGGGATGATCATTTGGAAAGCTTTTTTTTTTTTTTTTAATTATGGAAAGAGAAAGACCTGAGTATGTTTATAACACATTTCCATTTTGTGCAGGACAGAATTTCCTAAGCAGTTTCTAGACCTTTCTCTTCTTTCAATTGTTTAGATTTTCATTCTAATTATACTTGAAAGAGGGAGTTTAGAAATAATGTAAGTCCATCCACTTACTTTAAAGAAGAGGAAATCAAGACCTTGAAAAAAATAATTGACGTAACTTTCTCTAGGTCTGGTAGGTTCCACCTAGATTTAGGTTGAGTGTAGTAGGTTCATCATACAACATTACAGCATAAGGTTCACATCTGAAATTCCTGATCCGGAATATTTTCAAAAGTGGTTTACACTATGTTGCACTGGGCCTCTATTTGTTTAAAAGTCATCCAATGTCAATTCCTTAGTTTCCAGTATCTTGGCATGTAGTTAAAACTTTTCTTCCTTCTCCTAAAAATGTTGTTGACTAGTGTACAATTATTGTCCCAGGAATATGTTTGCTTATGCTAATCTTGGTGGAAGATAAAGTGATCAATTGTTCTGTGAAATAGTCTTCCTAGTTCTTTTGGTTATGATTTGGCAGTCAATTCAATTTTCTTTTTCCTTTTCTTGAGTCCGCTATATGCATGAAGCCATTATAAGCAATGAGTATGCAAACAAAGCCAAACAATGACAATAAAAATAGTTCCTTTTCTGAAAGTTCTCATAGTTTATTAGGAAGACAATAAGCCAACAATGTAGGAATGAGATATATACAGGACAAATTAGGTGTAGTCTCAGAGAGAAAGTACTAAGATTAAGAACACCTGGAAGAGGTTTCTTGCCAAAGATTGTTTTAGATGAGACTTGAAGGAAGTCAAGGAAACTCAGAATTGGATATGAAGAGGGAAAGAATCACAGACATGAGGGATAATCAGGGAATTCTGAAGAGTTACTGGGTGGAGAGTCATACACAAACAGTAGCAAAAAGGCCAGTTTTACTGGATTACAGAGTATGTGAAGTATGGTAAGAAGACCGGAATGATGGGAAGCAGCTAGGTTATGAAGAGCTTTAAAAGTCAAGATGAAACCATCTTGACTAATGGGAGTCATTGTTCTCTCTGAGGAGAACCAGCATCTTGGTCTTCTTAATTAGTACTGCTCTATTTCAGTTTCTTGCATAATAATGCAAAGAGGGATGTGATTCACTTTCTATTGCAATATTTCAATGTTAATAAATGGATAAAAAGCACATACAAAGATGACCAACAGTTATAACATTTTGGGGGGTGGTAATTAAAGGACTTTGTGATCCTTAGCATTTTCTTTTTGCCTATTTTCAACCACTCTGTCACTCAGTGTGAAAACAAAAGGTTCAGGACTCAAGGATACTTTGACTCTTTATCAATTTCTTAGGTTACCATTGGTTTAGCAGCCTCCCATGTTCCCCAAATATCATCATTTCAGGGTCACTAGCATCTGTATAGGCTTGTCTTTGACAAACCAAAGCATAAATTGTTGCTGGGCTCTATGTGAAGCTTTACAGGTTTGCTATCAATTATATGTGGTATCATAGAAGAGAGGGCGGATTGGTGATAGGGAAAATTAGAATGCTCGGTGTATTGGGGTGGGGGAAGGGGAGAAAAGGAGAGAAAATTTGGAACCCAAAATTTTGTGAAAATGAATGTAAAAAGTTAAATAAAAAAATAAAATAAAATAAAATAAAAAAATAAAAAAACAATTCTATGTGGTATCTATTATTATCCAGGCATTGATATGTGCTTTACTTTTATATTTTCTGAGAAAATATAACAGGTCAGTGTCCCATCATTGTGAAGTATCAAGATAGAACTTGTATTATTTTTTGGAGCCAAATTATTTGAATTGATGATGTTAATTATATTCATATATAAGAGTATAGTAATCATTAATCACGTGTCAATTAGATCTGATTTATAAAAAACAAATGTATAATGTCATGCACATGCAGATATATGTACATATATACACACATGTATACATTTTTAGTACTGTATCTATTATGTAGTATGAGGTGCATCTGTATCTAGGTACTTATTAAGTCTATCCTTAAGATGGATAGACTTACCTGCAATTACATTTTCCAGATAGACAGTTGAAATTTCCCATGTGAGTGATCTGATAAATGGTTACTGTGGTGATGAGCTCATGACATTCTAAAAAAATGAACTTAATATGATTGAAGAGATGAATATTAAAGTTGGAAGCTATCACATTGACCTTTCACAAGAGAAAAAAATATTCTGCCATACTGTCAAGCATGATTTTATATCCAACCATTGGATTATTTTGACCAAGATACACTGTGTCTTTACTTCCCTGCACTCTACCACTGCCATAAAACAAAAGATAATATATTCTGTCAATGGAGTGAAATAATGCTACTAGGTAATAGAGTTTGAAATGTTTACAAACCTATAACTGAAAACTGCACCATTAATATGAATGAATATAATCAAATGCCTTCATGATAATTGCTGCATGCATACTATAACACAATGTAGCTATTTTTAGTACATTATTCACAGGTTTTATAGTCATGGCAAAGCAGTCACAGTTCATAAGTACTAATTTTCATGATGCAAAATATACTCTTTTAAAATCTTTTCATTTTCAGTTTAAGATCCTTCCACTGATAATTGTAACTGATTACTCTGCTTCCAAATAAATTACGAACTAAGGAAAAATGGAATTCGTGGCTATTTGGACATAGATTGAGTTTGAACATTTCGATAGAATAGACCACTGATGTCAATCAATTGATAATTTAGAGAATGGCAGTTGCTTTAACAAAACTATCCTTTATGGAACTGACTGGTTAATTATATATAAAGGTCCAGATTTTTGGAGATAAAATCACTCTACCTCATCTCAAAGATTTATTTATTTGTTTGTTTGTCTATTTATTTATTTATCTCTGTGTTTATTTATTTTTTTATGTGTTCATTCATCCAGCCATCCAGCCATCTATCTATGTATCTATCCATCTATCTTTGAGGGAAGGATGCTTTATTTGCATGTGTCAGTTTCATAGGGTTCACAGGAGATATAAGAACTGGTGCTGTGAAAGTAGCCCAAGGAAAGAAGGCAAGCTTCCATTTCCCTAGTAAAACTGCAGGGTGAGGCACAGTGTAGCATTATGTACTTTCAAATTGGCATTATGGGGACATCAGGGGACAGTTCAGGTTCTAGATGGGCAGCAGTAAATGTCCTGTAGGGCCATGTGCCAACCCGGTGCTTACAGTCAGTCATTCTGAAGACAGCACGCTTTGGGAAAGGGCTAACCAGGGAAGAAGGTCCTGGTCAAAGTCTGTTCAAGGTTATGTAGGACTGTTCCAAGAATGCCAGCCCAGATTGGGACCAGGACTCCTGCCCTGGAATAGAAGAGTCACTTTAGGATCCTGATGTTAGCGGAGACTTGAAGCGGCCCAGGATTCTAATACTTTGAAACTGGCGTCATGAGGACTTCAGGGGATGGTTCAGTGCCTGGTTAGACAGACGTCATTGTCCTTTGGGGCCCCATGCCAACCCCCATGCTTACAATCAGCAATCAGCCTTCCTGGATACAGCAGGCATCTGGAAAGGGTTAATCAGGGAAGAAGGCCCTGGTTAGTGTCTCTAGTCTTAGGATTCCTTGAAGATCAACCAAGGAGGTCATTCCCCTAGATGTGTCCAGTTACTTCCATTTTCCCAGTGATGCTAGATTAGGTATACTATAGCATTATGTACTTTGAAGTTGCCATCATGGAGACATCAGGGGATAGTTCAAGTCCTAGCTGGGCAGCAACCATTTTCCTGCAGAGCTTGATGAAAATTCTAATCTCCAACTTGAACTGATGGGGCCTGCCTCTGACCCAGTGCCTTTCATCTCCTCCACTGGCCCTTGTCTTGACAGATACTGGACCCATTCCAGAGATGAAACACTCTATGTTAGGGTGCTGCTTCTGGTGGAGACGCAGCAGGGAGTCTGGAGGAGGGTGCTACAGGGCCCTGGCTGCTGTTGGGGGGGTGGCTTTTCCCTCAGGGGCTACAGGTGCAACCTGGAGGAGAACATCCAGAAGAATGAGTCTGAGGCCTATATTAAGAATTTAAAGGGTTAAAGTCTGCAGCAGTTATCTAGTAACTGATTGAAAGCTTATTAAATAGTCATGTTGTAATGTAAAAGAAGGATTTAGTTGCAAAATTATCAAATATAGAACCAGAAAGATGCTGAGTTCTGGACTGAATCCTGAAATATTTCTCTTTTCTTAGATTTGAAACAAATCCAGTAAGCTAGAGTAATTATGGTTCTTTTAACGCCATTATGAATATCTGAGAAAATCTGCTGCAAGTTTATTGGTCATTGAACTGATAATACATTGAAGGGATAATAGTTGCAAAAAACGAAATATATAGCCATTCTAATTCCTACCAGTATATATTATTAAAAAGTATAAAACTTTTTAACTACTGGATCTGTGATTTCATAATGGTAGATATTCTTTGTGTTCATGCTAATTATGATGTCTTAGTCAATAGCTTCATTTTTGGATGAAGTAAGAAATATTGATTTTCTTTGATCAATTTTTGTAACAAATCTCTGAATTTAGCTAGAGTGGTTCTCAGATGTTATACAAGTAAGTTGCTGTGATCATTCTAAAAGATTTTCCATTTTGCCAGACCTTAGATTCCAATGTCAGAACCAATGTGAGCTAGGGTCACCTGGATGAAATTATGAAATATCCAACCAGGTCTTTCACTGTATTATATTATACTCGATTTAAAAAAAAAAAATGTGCATTCATCCTTGTTTGCCGAAGAAGACCATGACATCAGAGAACTAATGACATGACTTGCACTTGACTTTGTTTTTGTGAGAGGGAGGTCTGTACAGGTCACCAGTCTCACTTCTTCTCCAGAGCTATCTGAATCCAATGACCACATATTCATCAAGATGACTGGAGATGACCCAGATAATTGGGGTTAAGTGACTTGTCCAAGGTCTCACAGCTAGTGTCAAGTATATGAGGTGAGATTTGAACTAAGGTCCTCTTGCCTCCTACACTGGTGTTCTATCCACTGCAACACCAAAATATATATGTGTATGTGTTTGTGTGTGTGTATCCTGTACCATATGAACTTATTTCTAGTGGTTTTTATTTCATTATGATTAAATAACTCACGAAAGAAATGACTTAAGTATCATAGTGCACCTTCAATCAACTGTAATGGCAATTTAAATGGGAAAATCTTTCCTATTGATTAATAGACCCATATGACCTACTTAAATCACATAGAAGCTTATGTTACATGGGGTGAGAGGAACTTGGTGAATAGTTGGGACAGGAAGGGTGGAGCAGAACTGGGAGGAAGTGAGTAAGAGCAGTTAGGGAGGAGAGAGAGAGGACACAGGTAAGCAGACAGCTAGGCTCATGAGTGTTTGTTTGTGGGAAGACTTCAGAAGGCAGGGGCTGGAGGGAGGCTTGGGAATGGCTTTGTTCCCTGCAATGCTAATGTACATTGACTTCTTGCCTACTATGATGAATTTGGCTTTATGGTTTGGGGATTTGGCTTTCCGGTGTCTGAACAAATGCTTTTCTTCTGCCTTCTCTATGGAGAGTCTGTTACACTTTGTGATTGAGAACTACATAAGCATATTCATAGTCACCATCAATGTTCTGAATATTGCCTTGGTGAAACACCAGCCATGAATGGTAAAATGAATTCAAGTTCATTCTTTCTTTGGGGTCTTTTGTCATGGACCTAGAGATGAGGAAATTCTATCTTTTATGCTATTTTTTCCTAGTCTCATTTTTCAAAAGTTCTGTTCTTTCAAAGTTTTATTGTTTTCCTTCTCCTGATAGTAATCAAAGTTCCAGTGAAAGTGAGATTGAAAATAAAATTTTGCAGAAGAAAATATAAAGCTAAAGTGGGAGAATGGAGGCATAATACTCTAATAATAATTGAATATTTGGTTGAAAGTCAAAGTACCTTAGTTCAAAATGTACCACTAGTGTTCTGATGGCTTCTTCATTATTCCTTGTAATGAAAAGGGCAGACTCCTAAGGAAAAATGATCTTATATATGGCAAATGTAGCTAAATAATATTTCAACCTTAAACTAAAACGTGTTATTTATTTGTTTAGTCTACAGGAAAAATTTATATACAATATCATGTTTCTTCTACTTAGGTGACTTCTCTCTGCTTATTCCAAAATACAAAAAATATATTACTGTGGAGGGGCGGAGCCAAGATGGCGGAGTAGAAGGACGCACATTCACGAGCTCCGAACCCACAACCCATGGAATTGAGGTAAAAGGAGAGCCCCATAAATTCTGAATCTCTGCAGGGGGTGCACAAACATAGGGGAAGAGATTTCCGTTCCACTGAACCCTGGAGAGCCGTCCCCGGGGTCCATCGCACTCCAGAAAGCGGACCCCACCCCCACCCCTGGCCGCGACCCAGAGAAGCTGACCTGAGCAGACTTCTGAGAGGAAAGCTCCGGGAGAATCTCCGGTAGCCGGGAAAGTCCCTCTGCCCACAGAAGCTAAAGGTCAGTTAAAAAGAAGCCTGCGCTAGGGGAGGGGAGCGGGCCCCCTCGGGAGGAAGCGGCGGCGGCAGAGACGGGGTCAGGAAGCGGCGGAGGCAGAGACGGGGGCAGGAAGCGGCGGAGGCAGAGGCGTGGGCGGGCGGCTGAGGCGGCAGCGGCCCGGGACTCAGGAATCCCCCAGCAGCAGGTGGGATCTTCAATACTGAAGGTCTTTCCAACCTGAGGGAGCCGAGCAGGGGAGAGGGCCCTGCCCCCACCCCGCTCTACTGCTGAACGCCTCTGAATAAAACCCCCAAGGGAGCTGAGCACAGCAGGCGGGGCCCCCCACCCCACCCCCACCCGCTCTGTTCCTGAAAGTCGCTTCAGAAAGCCCCTGAGGGCCCAAGATAGCAAGCGGCCCTGCCCCCACCCTGCGCCAGAACTAAAGCTTGCCGCGGGTAAGCGCATTTGAATCTCAGAGGCCAAGGACTAGCTGGGCGGATCCAGGCGGAGGTGGAAAGGAATCTCAGAAGTCAAGTAACTGGCTGGGAAAATGCCTAGAAAGGGAAAGAAAAATAAGACTTTAGAGAGTTTTTTCCAACAAATGCAAATGATCCCGACCTTCGGATCTGATGGGGAGGACGAGGACGTATTTTTCCCATCAGGGAAAGATGTGGAGGGCGGGGCCTCAGTACCCCAGACACCCCAGGGGGGTGTTGGGTGGGCTCAGGCCTTGGAAGAGCTTAAAAAGGATTTTGAAAAGCAAGTTAGACAGGTGGAGGAAAGACTGGGAAGAGAAATGACAAAGATGCAAGAAGAGTATGAAAAAAAGGTCAATATCTTGGTAAAGGAGTCCCAAAAAAATGCTGAGGAAATTAACACCTTGAAAAATAGGCTCACTCAATTGGCAAAAGAGGTTCAAAAAGCCAATGAGGAGAAGAATGCATTCAAAAGCAGAATGAGCCAAATGGAAAAAGAGGCTCAAAAGCTCACTGAATTTAATAGTTCTCTCAAAATTAGAATGGAACAGATGGAGTCTAATGACTTTATGAGAAACCAAGAAATCACCAAACAAAACCAAAAGAATGATAAAATGGAAGAGAATGTGAAATATCTCATGGGAAAAACAACTGACCTGGAAAATAGATCAAGGAGAGACAACTTAAAAATTATGGGACTACCTGAAAGCCATGATCAAAAAAAGAGCCTAGACATCGTCTTGCATGAAATTATCAAGGAAAACTGCCCTGACATTCTAGGACCAGAGGGCAAAATAAGTATTGAAAGAATCCATCGATCACCACCTGAAAGAGATCCAAAAAGAGAAACTCCTAGGAACATTGTGGCCAAATTCCAGAACTCCCAGCTCAAGGAAAAAATCTTGCAAGCAGCCAGAAACAAACAATTCCAGTACTGTGGAAATACAATCAGGATAACCCAAGATCTAGCAGCTTCTACATTAAGGGATCGAAGGGCGTGGAATAGGATATTCCAGAAGGCAAAGGAACTAGGACTCAAACCAAGAATCACCTACCCAGCTAAACTGAGTATAATACTTCAAGGGAAAATATGGTCTTTCAATGAAATAGAGGACTTTCAATCATTCTTAATGAAAAGACCAGAGATGAAAAGAAAATTTGACTTTCAAACACAAGAATGAGAGGAAGCATGCAAAAGTAAACAGCAAGGAGAAGTATTAAGGGACTTACCAGAAATGAACTGTTTGCATTCATACAGGGAAGGACAATATTTCTAACTCTTAAAACTTTTCAGTATCTGGGTGGTTGGTGGGATCACACATACACATGTACACGCATGCACACACATACACACATGCATTCACATGCAGAGACAGAGAGCACAGATTGAACTGAATAGGATGGGACCATACCTTAAAAGAAATTAAGGTAAATGGTGAGAGAGAAATGTAGTGAGAGGAAAGAGGGGGAAATGGAAGGGGGTAACTATATGTCATTTAAGAGACAAGTAGGAGATGTTTTTAGTGGAGGGAAAAAGAGGAGAGCTGAGGGAAAAAAAAAACAAACAAACAAACAAACAAAAGTTTACCCTCATCACATTTGACTAAACGAAGGAGTGAAATGCACACTCATTTTGGTATGAAAACCTATCTTACAGTATAAGAAAGCGGGGGAGAAGGAGATATTGGGGGGGGGATGATGGAAGGGAGGGCAAAGGGAGGAGGGAGAAATTGAAAGTCAACACTTGGGGAGGGACAGGATCAAAGGACAGAAGAGAAACAATGAGGGGCAGGTTAAGAGGGATGGCAATTCAGTTAGTCTTACACAACACGACTATCAGGAAGGTCACTTGCAAAGCTACACAGATATGGCCTATAATAAATTGCCTGCCGTACCAAAGGGAATGGATGGGGAGGGAGGGATGGGGAGAATTTGGAACTCAAAGTTTCAGGAACAATTGTTTAGTATTGTTGTTGCAACTAGGAAAGAAGACATACAGTTAATGAGGAATAGAAAGTCATCTGGCCCTACAGGAGAAAAGAGAAGATAGAGACAAGGGAAGGGAGGGATGACAGAAGAGAGGACAGATTGAAGATAGGGAAAATTAGATTGCTTGGGGTATTGGGGTGGGGGGAGGGGAGAAAAGGGGAGAAAATTTGGAACCCAAAAATTTGTGAAAATGAATGTAAAAAGCTAAATAAATAAATTAATTAAAAAAAAAAATATATTACTGTGCACAACAGTAACCTAAGAACTACATACACACATGTATATAAATATATGTATATGCATATATATATATACACATGGATAAAAGTACATACATATTTACATGTACACTCTTGCATGTGTGTGTGTTCATCCTTTATTGCCGAAGAATACCATGCCATCAGAGATATAATAACATGACTGGCACTTGACTTTGATTTTGAGTGAGGGAGAGCTGTGCAGGTCATCAGCTTCACTTCTCTTCCAGAGCCTTCTGAATCCAGTGACCAGATATTCATCAGGATGACTTGGAGATGACCCAGGATGAGGCAATTGGGATTAAGTGACTTGCCCAAGGTCACACACCTAGTGAGTGTCAAGTGGCTGAGATGAGATTTGAACTCAGGCCCTCCTGACTCCCGCACTGGTGCTCTATCCAGTGCATTGGTGCACCACCTAGCTGCCCCCCATGCATGTGTATGTGTATCCAGAAATACATATACAGTATGGATCCTTATAGATAGATATGTATGTATAGTTTGTTTAAAATCCATATGTTTACATACACACACAATATAAACAGTTATATGCATATGTGCTGGATACAGCTAGGTGGCTCCATTGGTATAACCTTGGTCCTGAATCTGGAAGACATGAGTTCAAATCTAACGTCAGACATTTATTACCGTGTGATGTCATTTAAGCTCTATCTCCCTTAATCAATTGGAGAAGGATATGACGAACCACTCCAGTATCTTTGCCAAGGAAATCCTGTGGAGAGTATTGGTCTGTGGGGGTCACAAAGAGTCAAACATGACTGAGCAACCACAAATTCTTATTGCAGTGTGCGTACGTGATACAGGCACAGAGTTTCGAATATGTGCATGTATATGCAGGCATGCAAACACATGCATTGTACCTACTAACCTGTGATTTCATCATAGCATAAAATTCCTTTATTAAATTTATATTGCTGTCACTGTCTCACCTAGGAATTCACTTAGAAAGCTGTTGTAACCCCCAAATTAGGACCCTATAATTAAGCTACTGATAGACCTTTTTGAGTATAGTTAGTGTTGAGCTCAGACAGTATATGTGTTTTGCACCATTGAGCCCATATTTGAAGCATTTCGAGTTTAATAGAAACCTCTAGCATTTCTAATCCTTGGACAGAGGTTTTGAAAACTCAGTGTTACTTCCTTATCTGAGAGAGAGAGAGAGAGAGAGAGAGAGAGAGAGAGAGAGAGAGAGAGAGAGAGAGAGAGAGAGAGAGAGAGAAGGAAGGAGAGAAGGAGAGAAAGAGAGAGAAGAATTTCTATCTTTCTGTTCATTTAGCCATTTAGCCATGGTCTATCCTTTTATTAAATACATGTGGATCCATCTGTGATGTGGATATATTTGTATGAATGTAGTATATAATTACATAAATATGCATATAGATATGGAGAAAATATATAGATTTTAAGATACAAACATATTTATATACATAGACATTTATGCATATACATGTACATACATAGTGGAGAAGATAACTATTTCTATCTTTATCCAAATATATACATATAGATTAATCTATAGATAGAGGATGGTGATGATTGATGGTGATGATCATAGATGAAAAATGTTATAGAGAAGGCAGAGATGATAGAGGTAGAGACAGAGATATTAAACTAGAGGCAACGATATAGAGATACAATTATAGCTATAACCACAGCTACAGACATGGACATGTGATATATGAATATTTTCTTCATTTTATTTTAAAAATTTCTCCTTTTTTATTAAAGACTATTTTGATGCCACCAAAACTGTCTTTCACTGACGACAGACAAATAGAAAACAAATGTTTTTATTTAGTTTCTTTAGTCATGTGACTCCAGAACAAAATTATTTTACTTTGGGAATAAAAAAAATACATTATTGAACTCATAAGTAATGACCATTCCTCATTACATTGTGCATTCTCATGGTATTGTCCTGCCATCCAAATGAAATTTGAAACTTTCTGCTGCCATTCCACATAAAACACTCTGTCACTGAGTAATTTAGCTTTTGAGACATTTCATTAGTAAAAAAGTTCCTTTGATACAGAAGGATAAATATCAAACTATCTTCACTCAACAGGCACATATATCATGAGCTTTGTTAAATGAATAAATTTTGTGTCCTACTACATAAAGAAATTCAAATTAATGATTTTTTTTCTGAACATTATGCGTAGTATTATGTCCTTGTACCAGAAATATTGAGTGAGTATGGGATAGATTAGATTATCTAAAAACTGTGATTAATTTACAATAAGGTGTTTTTCTTTTGAACATAATATTCTAGAATCTAACCATATATAAATATGCTTATATGCAAAAGTTCTCCTTAAATAGTGTTAGGTATCAACTCCCTATACATAGCTGTGCTCACTTTTCTTTCAACATGTTGTTTTCATTAGAACATGGTTGCAGCAAAGTACTAAATTGTAAACATTTATCATCTAAGCATTGCATTTATTGATTTTCTCATATACAGCACTTTGGGTACTTAGTGATGTATGTTGCTACCCATGAAAAACGAAAGGTTTTAACAGTTCACTGATTGCAGATCATCCCCTGAGAGAACAGGAGAACTCAGTTTCACAACATTTAAGAATCTCCTTGCTTACTGAAAATGGATTCAAAGCATTCTCTAAATTTTAAAGTAACATGCAAAAATGTAAATGTACAGAAGGGGGTCAGACTGAGAATTTGTAAGGATTTTCTTTTGTTTTTTTTATAACAGGTATAATTTGTTATTTCCAAATAATAAATGAAGCATTCAATAGGTTGAGCCCTGGAGCACTAGAATGAGACATTCAGGAGAACTGCATTTTAGTTCTGAGTCTACCTTTTACTTTTACTCCCTGGGCCTCGGTTTCCTAATCAAAGTGACATGGTGGGTAAGGCTTCGTGATATCTAAGGTCCCTTCCAGGTCAGACATACAAAGAATATAAAATGGTTTCCTAATTTCTTGATATTTGAGGGCATAAATATATGAGGAGTGTCTGACGTAAAATAATAGTGACAATCTTGTAAATAAGGGCTATAGCACTAAAGTCTGAAGATCATATGATTTGCTAAACACTGCCTGATTTTTTGTTTCATCCTGACCAATAGGCATGGACTTGCAGTCCATGTGAAACTCGATGTGAAAACTCCAACTAACTTCTGTACATACTAGATGTTCATTTAAACTCTGTCTGCCTTAATCAACTGGAGAAGGAAATGACAAACCACTCCAGTAAATATGGTGAAAAGAAAAATGTTGAACAGTGATGAATGAGATTCAGGGTTTTTTATAAGTATTTTCATCATATGTCTTGTTGATAGTCCCTATGAAGAAATTTCTCACTAAATCTTATCAGATAAAATGTTTATATGAGAAGTAGGTAATAAATTATTATTCAAACAGTACTAGCTTTGATCCATTCAGATCTCTCTTGACACCTACTACCTGTGTGATCTTGGCTAAGTCACCAAACTTCCTGTATTGCCAATTTCCCTATTTTTAAATTGTGCAAGTATTACAGATGGCCTCTTATGTGTCTTTCAGCTCTAGATCTATGATCCTGTAATAACCCTTGTTGGGGAGGGAGGCATGAGAATTTGTTCATGTATAGAAAAAGAGTACACATAGGTTTATAGCTGCAGCAGATCTTAGAAGTCATTGAATAAAATACATTTAGTTGTACAGATAGGGAAACTGAGATCAGGAGAAGTAAAGGATGATGGCCAAAGTGTCAGAGGCCCCACAGAAAAGAAATACTTCTTAAAATTAGTTATCAGAAATTGTAATAAACCTCTTAGGGGTAGGAGATTCTCTATCATTGAGAGTCTTCAACGATATACTGAATAACAAAAGTTGGGAATTTTTCAACGAGCTTTCTTTGGTTGATAAAATCATAGGATTATAGCATTATATATTTATAGATGGAAAGGGCCTCAGAGGCCATCTACAAAACTTTCATTTACAGAGAAAAAAACTAAAGCCCAGGTAGATGGATTATTTTACCCAAGGTTGGAAAAGTATTACATAACAAAACTGAGATTGGAACCTAGTTCCTTTGGTTCTGTATTCACCTCACTTCCACCTGTATCATGGTGCCTCATGGTGTGATGCATGCAAAAAGGAAAGTTTTCTTCCATTATTTTTACATGATCTCAATAATCATTATTTATTAAAGATTCACATATCAAAGATTCTTAATGGTCATTGTAACAATAAATTGAAATACTTGTATTATAGTTTTCCCTTTTAGGAGTTGGCAAAGTAAGAGACAGAAGAGGGAAAAAAAAATGCAGCATTGCAGGAGAAAGCCTAGACAAGGAATCCAGAAAATTTATTCTCCTCCTGGATTTTCTGGTTGCTGTGTGATCTTGGATAAATCATTTAACCTCACCTGATCTCAATTTTTCCATCTCTAAAAGGGAAGCGTATTTCTCTACTTGCCAAGTTTATTTAGAGATTACAATAAGTTACTTCACAATACAACACTTTGAAAAAAGTAATGTAGATGCAAGTTATATCATCATAAAAAATAACATAGAGCAGAAATAAATCATTATCACAATCTGATGGTTAGGAATATAATAGTGAGTTTGGAACTTTTCAGTACAAGTTATTTTTTTTCTCCAAAAGAATGTCCTGTTGAAGCTACTGATTACAAAAGAGGTGTCAGAGTACTAAAGAGATTTGCTGATCACATAGTATTTAAACCTGAAAGTCTAGGAGAGTCTAGGACTTGAGTGGCCCTAATTACTGTCATTTGTACCCAGAAAGACAGAGTAGTAGCATTATCAGTAGGACCAGAAAAGAGAAAAACACAAATAGCAAAATAGTATTTAACAAATAAACGATAACAATTTCAAGTAGACCAGGAAGCAGATTTATTCTTTGAAGTGGTTTCTTTGTTTCTGTTTCTACCATAATAAAGCAACATGTTGAATATGAACTATGAATAAAACAATCTCCCTGACAAAAGAGAATCTAAACAAATGAAATTAACTGAGAGAAATGAATAATGAGTTCCTGATTCAGATCACAAATTGACACAGAAGTCAGATAGAACAGTGATGGGATAGTTCACTTACCCAAACATTTGCTGCAGTTCTCTGATTAAAGTAACAATGACAACAAAAACAATAGTGAATGAAGCCCTGGTTTGTTTTTCTTATAATTTCATTTTTAATAAGATGGCAGAATTAAGGAAGACTGTTGCTATTCAAGACCAGATTCTGATAAATTATAAAGAAGTGGCAGGTGAAGTAGAAAGGACAGGATTCTTGGGAGGTGGCAATGCTGAAAGCCATGTTGGAAGTTAGGAGAGGTGAGTAGAAAATCAGGAATAGTCAATAATGTGCCCTAAATGTGGAGAGATGTAGTTTCAAATAATTCATAAAAAAGTAGATTAGATTTCATTGACTAAGACCTTTAAAGGGAAGTTAGCCCAAGACATATGAGAGGCTCATAAGAATTGCATTCTAGTGACATTGTCACAATTGATCATGATTAAGAGAAGGATGTGATTGCTGAATCATTATCATTCAAATCTGAAAGATCATGAATAATTAAATGTTATTATAAGAATGAATTAACTTTAATGTCCTCCAAATTAAAGAAAAATAAATAATGGAAAGCAAATCGAATCTTAAGCAACAGGTGTGTGAGCTTTACTTCAGTTCATAGAATAAGATATAGTCAATGAATACACAAATACAAAAAAGGAAGTAGTATGTAAAAAGAACTTCAGGGTTTCATAAATCCCAAGTAATGTTAAAATGACGGCATTGTCTTTTACAATGAAAGTTACTAGACTGGTAGATAAGGCTAATAATATAGAAATAGTTTACCCAAACTTTAACAATATATTGAATAGTATCTCAGGAGAACTTTTGGACCAGTGGTGTGAAACTCAAATAGAAATGGGAGCCACTAAAACCTATATAAAGATCCCTGTGCAGGGCATGCTGATTTAGTTTTAAAATGTAATGTTATCTATGTTTTATTTATTTTGGTAAACAATTCCCAATTATGTCTCATTCAGATGTAGCAGTACTTGGATTTGTTGAAGGCTGCATAAGGCTTGTCGGCAATATGTCTGACACTATGGGGAAAATATGGAAAAATGCAATTAAAATAACAAAAGAGTTTAGTAGATACAAAGACTCAAATAGAAGCAATTAATGGTTTTATGACAGTTTAAAAGGAGGTCTCTAATGAAGCAGCACTGTGAACTTTGTGTAAGGGTATAATTGAAAAGTCTGTTTTCAACTTTACTTATTTCAGATTATAGTAGCTTTCAGTTGTTGCTGCTTAGTCATTTTTCTGGCATATCCAATTCTTCTTAACCCATTCAGTGTTTTCCTTGCAAAGATTCAAGAGTGGTTTGCCATTTTTTTCTGTAGCTCTTTTTTACAAATGAGGAAACAGGCAATTAGGGTTAAGTGACTTGCCCAGAATTATTCAGCTAGTGTCTGAGGCAGGATTTGAACTCAGATATTCCTGACTCCAGATCTGGCGCTTTATATCCACTGCATCACCTAGCTTCCCTAGAGCAGCACACATAATATGATATCTGGGAAACTGGGAGTGACCATTTATAGCTAGAAAAAATTTTTATAGTTTGTTGCTCTTTTAGTAGGCATGAAAAAAAAATTCCTCCATCAATCCAATGTAAGTATAAAACAGCTAACTACTGGCTTTCTGAAAGATTAGGACCAGCCACTTCCTTCTAAACTGTGCTCCTACCTCCACTGACAGGAGCTCCATGTCTCAAATCTGCCATAACTTCTTTCCTCAGGCTAGAGTAGTGTTCCTTTAAAAAAAAATATTTATTTTCAATTTTCGACATTCACTTCCACAAAATTTTGAATTTCAAATTTTCTTTCCATCTCCTCCTTCCCTGTAACCCAGACTAGCACATATTCTGATTACCCCTTCCTTTAAGGAGCCCTCAGTTCTATAACCTCCCCTCTCTCTTATCACATTCCCTTCTATTTTCCTATAGGGTAAGATTTTTATGCATATAATAGTAATTTAAAATGGAAAGATCTTTCTTATTAATTAATAGGCCCATAGGATCTGCTTAAATCATCAGGAATCCTGGGTCACATGTGGTGGGAGGGGTCTGATAAAGAGGCAGAGCAGGAAGGGTGGAGCTGAACCAGGAGGAAGTGAGTAAGTGGACTCTGGTCAGAGGAGAAAGAACACAGGACAACTAACACAGGCCCAACTGACACATTGTGACAGTTGATGGTGAGAATATCATAACTTCTTCCCTCAGGCTAGAGGCTCTTGCCCCTGCTGTGACCATGTTTGTTAACTTCTTTGTTACCATGACAGATTTGGCTTTCTTGTTCCGAGATTTGGCATTGTGACAATTGTTAATGAGAAGGCCCTGGCTGAGGGAGAGGAGGTTTGAGACTGAAACATTGTGACATTTTACAGTTGAGAATGCCCTGGCTGGGAGACGGGAGGTTTGAGAATGACTTTGCCCTCTGCTGTGATCATCTTTATTATCTTCTTTGTCACCAAGTTGGATTTGGCTTTCTGCTTCTGGGATTTAGCTTTCTGGTGCTTAAATAAATGTTTTTTCTTCTTCCTTCTATATGGAGAGTCTTTTATATTTTGCGATTGAGAACTGTGCTGGCATATTCATAGTCACCACCAGTGCTGTGAATACTGCCTTGGCGATGCATGTGGCATCACGAACAGGATTGCAAAGTAAAAAAAAAATCTCTATTTGGAGGCAGCCATGATTTAGAGGATGATATTAATATCCTAGGATAAGAGAACTTACCGTTTGCCAGTGGGTTACACTGGACCCTGTGAAAACTGGGAGGAGAGGTTACGGGAGGGGGAACCTGGAGATTTGGAAAGGCATTTGCAAGGAATACCAATAAGACCAGGAAAAGAGTTGGCAGGGGTAAGTATGAGAGGCTGGATTTTACTAACAGTTTACCATATTATGTGTAGAAACAGAGATGAACTGCTTAAGGAAAAAAATTCAGATGGAAAAAGAGTACAAGGGCAGTCTGGGGGGGTCTCAAGCAGAAGGAAAGGCTATTCATTTAACTCAGAAGAAGCTGAAGGCTCACAAAAGAAATGCACATCTGACCTGTGTGCAGACCCAGCCTAGTTGCCAAAGTGACAAAGGAAGTGAAATAATTTTAGAAGAAGAAGTTTTTCAGTCAGAAGCATGACCAATAGTGAGGCAGAAACAGGAGAAGCAAGGAGGTATCTCAGTGTTTAAGGAAATAATTGAAGATTTTCTTCAGCAAAGGGATCACAGAATTTTGAGTAAATTCACCCAAAGAAAGGGAGAACCGTTAATATCTTGGATGGTAAGAATCAGTGATGATGGAGCTGGAGGAATAACCATAGATCCCATTGACTTTCTTAAGTTTGTAGATATTAGAATCCTTTTGTACAGCAAACTTTTAGAGGTTGCAGTATGCAAGGAGATGACAGTACACAGTCCCCAGTACAGGGGGCATCTAGGTTGTGCAGTGGATAGAGCACTAGACCAGGAGTCAGGAGGACCTGAGTTCAAATCTCATCTCAGCCATTTGACACTCACTAGTTGTGTAACCTTGGGCAAGTCACTTAACCCCATTTGCCTCATCCTGGGTCATCTTCAGCCACCCTGATGAATATCTGGTCACTGGATTCAGATGGCTCTGGAGGAGAAGTGAGGCTGGTGACCTGCACAACCTTCCCTCACTCAAAAACAAAGTCAAATGCAAGTCATGTCATTGTTTCTCTAATGGAATGATCTTCTTCAGCAACAAAGGATAAACACGTATAGCTTTGGCTGCAGAAGGCTGGAATAGGTAGTATTGTACTGACTGTATGTGGCCTAGCAGAGATAGACCCTGGTATTCACTTAGGGACTGTGTATGAAAGTTAAAGGAGGAGGTAATGAAGACTGCCATAGTGATGGGAAATGGAGATGCATACGATGATACTCCCTTTGGAGTATATCATAGGAATATAATAGTGAAGATGACTCCTCCTACTTACAAGCACTTGATTTTGACTAACAATTGGGAAAATAGGGTACCCTCTTTCAGATGTGCTGGACAAGATTTCACAGTTAGGTGACTTTGGAGACTGGGGAAAAGACAACGTTGCTAGAGAGAGAAGAGTAAATAGTGAGTAGATTCAAAATTAGAATAAATTGCCAAGTAGAGAATTGTTCCCTGCTCTACTGAGATCAAGGGTAGATTTTAGAAGCATAGGTCTTATTCCAACTAATGAAATATACAGAATGTACCAAGAAATGGGACTTGATACCAGACAAAATAGAGAAATAAGAACTGCCCCTACAGATCCTGCTGAATCCTTGTACCCAAATTTGTCGCATCTTCAGGGAGAATAGGAAGTTGGCCAAACCCCAGCTCAGATTAGGATTAGCAGCTGGAGGAATACATGTATTGGCTGGAGTGAAAGCTACCAAGGAAAAATTATGGTAACATTCCAAAATTTAAGGGATGGGCCCGTAGAGTTTTGTAAAAATGATAGAATAGTTCAAGTGATTATTATTCCTTGTGAAATAAGACCACTTGTGAAAACTTAACCTCCTGAAATAACTAACAGAGGAACTGAAGGATTGGATTCTACTGATAGAACAAAATTGGGAGCTAAAGTATGGGTAAAGCAGAAGCCAGACGACATTCTAAAGGCTGTGGAAATTATAGCACATGGGAAAGATAATACTGTAACTCTTCATTCTGGAGAGGATGGTTACCATACCTTTAACTCATATAGTCTATCATGAATGAGGCTGTGATAGTGGATTTATGGATTCCAGAACCAGAGCTGACTCCATATCTTCATTGCTTCTGATTATTATTTCCTTGGTTTGTCTCTTTGTTTTTTGTCTTTTCATCTGTTGAAACTGGTTTGCTAGATTTGTTTCCTGCATGCTTAGTACCTTCCACCTGCAGATATCATCCATATGGACCTGAAGTTGACCAAACTCCAGATGCCAGTTAAAGAACCGATCTCTCAAATGGGACCTCCTGGGGCAGGGACAGGTCTACATTCAAATCTCAGAAGGAAGTATTTGTGGAAGAAGAGAACTTCGGCCTCTACCACAAGATTTTGAGCCCCATTTGTTGAGGGTAATTATGGGGTGTTTGTAACACCAGATGAACCACTGACCTATGTAATGAATATGCAAGATCTTGGGGCTAAATGCAATAGTAATTTAAAATGGAAAGATCTTTCTTATTAATTAATAGGCCCATATGATCTGCTTAAATCATCTAGAAGCCTGGATCACATGCTGTTGGAGGAGCTTTCTGATGAGGTACAACAGGAATGGTGGAGCAGAACCCTGAGGAAATGAGGGAGTTGGGTCAGGTCAGAGGAGAAAGAACACAGGCCAAGTGATACAGGCCCATGTGACACAGGCCCAACTGACACATTGTGACAGTTGTTAGTGAGAAGGCCCTGGCTGAAGGAGAGGAGGCTTGAGACAGAAACATCGTGACATTTGACAGTTGAGAATGCCCTGGCTGGGAGAGGGGAGTTTTGAGAATGACTTTGCCCTCTGCTGTGATCATGTTTATTAACTTGTTTGTCACCGAGTTGGATTTGACTTTCTGGTTCTGGGATTTAGCTTTCTGGTGCTTAAATACGTGATTTTTCTTCTGCCTTCTATATGGAGAGCTTTTTATATTTTGTGATTGAGAACTACCTGTCATATTCATAGTCACCACTAGGGCTGTATTACCTAGGTGATACAATATCACGTTGCCCATATGTCTTATTTTTTAGTTATATGTAAAAACAATTTTACCATTCTTTTCTAAAGCTTTGAGTACCACATTCTCTCCCTCCCCCTCCCTATTTACACTCAATGAGAAGGCAAGTAATTTGATAAAGATTATATATGTGTAGTAATATAAAACATTTCTGTAACAGTCATGTTGTGAAATACTAACTGTATTTCTCTCTATCCTGTCCTGCTCTCCATTTATTCTCCTATGACCTGTGCCTCTACCAAAGTGTTTGTTTCTGATTGCCCCTTCCTCCAAGCTTTTACAATGGAGGGGAAAAAGGTCAAGATGAGAGGGAATTTTATTTCTGGTTTTAGAATAGCAGGGCAGCTTTCCTTGGTAATTTCTTGAAAGATGACATCTAGGCTCTTTTTCTGATCATGGTTTTCTGTAGTCTAATAATTTTATATTATCTCTCCAGATCCATTTTCCAGGTCAGTTGTTTTTCCAGTGAAATATTTCATATTCTCTTCTATTTTTTCATTCTTTTGGTTTTGTTTTATAATTTCTTAATTTCTCATAAAGTCTTAATCTTCCATTTTCTCCATTCTAATTTTGAAGTAATTGTTTCCTTCATTGAGCTTTTGGACCTCTTTTTCTATTTGGCCCATTCTACTTTTTAAGTCATTCTTCTCATCATTGGGTTTTTGGACTACTTTTGACATTTGGATTAATCTAACTTTAAAGCTGTTATTATATTCAGCATTTTTGGAGTTTTCTTTAGCAAGCCATTGACTCATTTTTCATGATTTTTCTTGCGTCATGCTCATTTCTCTTCCCATTTTCTCTACTTCTCTTCCTTGATTTTCAAAATCCTTTTTGAGCTCTTCCATAGCCAGAGAACAATTCATATTTTTTTGGAAGCTTTGGATACTGGAACTTTGGCTTTGTTATCTTCCTCTGCTTGTATGTTTTGATCTTCTTCATCATCAATTATTTAAGGAAATATCTCTTCAACAAGAAAGTAAGAATCTATAGTCTGTTTCCCTTTTGCCTGTTTGCTAATTTTTACGTATGCTTGACTTTTGAGTTCTTTCTTAAGGTTAAGGCTCCAGAAACAGCTTCTGCCACAGCAGTGGCTGCAGCATTGGGGTTGGGGCTGGGTCAGGGCTGGGCCATTGGTTCCTCTCTCCGTCAGGTGAGAGATCTTTCTCATTGACCTTTGGCATTTGCAGGTTGAGAATTCTGGAAAACAAAGCAGCCACCAGCAATTCAGTCTCCTAAGGCCTGCTTCAGCTCCATTCATGCCAGAACTGTGCTCCACTCCCAGTCAGATGTAATAGGCTCTTCCTGTAGACCTTTCAGATTGCCTTGGGCTGGAAATTTGCTCTAGTCTATCATGTTGTGGCTTCTCCTAATCTAGAGTTTGTTTAGAGTCCTTTTACAGGTTTTTAAAGGTTTCAGGGGGAGAGCTGTAACAGGTCCTTCCTTCTACTATGAAATCTTGACTCTGGCCCCAATTTAAACTCATTATCTAATTTTTAGCTTTGAATCTCCACTTTTATCTGAGTCTACTTTAGCTGACATAAAGTAACCCTGTCAAGAGCGTTACTTCTTTTCCTATAAGTAGGAAAATAAAAATGCATGGGTGCTCCCAGCACCTTCTATGGTCCCCTAATTATCAAGGAGACAATATCCTGCTCCTAGTCATGTAGAAACTTACACTAGATTAATGGGGTCATATCCTGGACATCAGATATTCTGCACAGCTGCTGAAGAAAGATCTGAACTATATTTTACTGTAGATACATGTTCTAGGATCCAGCCAAAGGCAACCATATGTCTTACACTTCATGAGGAAGAGACAAAACTGAGGAACACAACATATGCTTTCTCTATAATTATGACTCGTTACTATTGTGTATTTGTCCATATTGTTTCCTCTAATGTTCCTGCTTCCATTTTTCATTTTCCAGACTTCCACTACCTTGCCAACAACCTTCTACTTCTGAATATGCCTCTTCTTTATGACCTTCTTTTCTGACTGGTGATTTCCAGACTAATAGACCAATTTCATGAATTGCCCAGGCATTCACATTTTATTTGTCCTCATGGAAATACCCTCCACTTGCTACTTTATAGGTGCTGTATATATGTTGTCTTCCTCCACTAATCTGAAAATTCACGCTCCTTAAAGTTATGGATAGTCCTTGTTTATGTTTTTATTCTCCACATTTGCCATGGTATCTGGCAGGTAGTTAATATATTTAATAAATTAGCAGCTATCTTCAAGTTTGTGGTATTTAGGGAAGCACTCTAGGTTTATGAGGATTTTTTAAAAATGTATTCTATTTATAATATAGTATGCCATTAGAGTAAGGAGGGGATTGATTGAATAAATCTATGAAGTCATCCTATCCCACCTAAGGTAACAAAACTAAAGTACTGATATGGTAAATATAAGGTGAAATATAATTTCATATATATGGTGAAATAAAGTGAATAATACTAAGGTGAATATAAGGTGATAATAAGGTGAAAATAATTTTCATTCAATGAATTCCTCAATCACACACTTTAAATATATTAAATATAATTTGATAAATTGGAGCATTTTTGACTGAAAAATGATTCATATTGTCTAAAGAAATTCAGTCATGTGCTGTGTGTCATCTTTAAAATAAAATAAAAGTTCAAAACCCAAAATATTTGGGTACCTCATTTAGATTGCTGGAAGGAATGAATGAGGTTGGATTATTTCAGCTATAACCACCAAGAAAGAGTTATATGAGAACAACCATTCAGCTTAAGCTTTGGTCTCCTCCTATCCTTTGACTAGATTTGGATCCTGTCAGCTTTGTAGGTATTATATGAATTTGTATTTCCTCTCTTCCCATTGGTGTCCTACAATTGTCTCAGAGAGTTGAAAGTAGTGCTTGAATTGGGTACAAGGGATAGACTGAATATGTATTCAGGACTCCACAGGTATCCCAGCCAAGAGCAGGTACAATATACCTAAGGGATACTTTTTTAGCATTACTAAGAAAGGGAGAAAAGTACTTCTTATAATTAATTACTGAGTTGCCTCCTTTGTTATATATGGTCTTTTAGATCAATAACACTTCCCCCTAGATTCTATACATATTTCTTGATATGTATATCACAGATATTTGGGAGATGATTTTTTACCAATTTATAACCCTAGGAAATGCTTCTTTGTAAATACCAAAAACTGGCTGACTAAATTAATTTTCAAGTGATTGTTCTGGAGTAATGCATTGTGGGGGAGGGGTATTTATGATTAATAACATCAGAAAAAATGCAAATTCCTCAAGATTACCCCTATATCCCAGATAGAAATTGTAGGCAAGTTCTGAAGACCAGGCTCATCAATAGGAGTAAGAGTTGAGATAAGCAACACTGTTATGGTTACATGTGTAAAATTCTTTGTTTTGAAGCAATCATATCAAATACCAGACCATTAAATATAAATAGATCTTTAAAGAGTTGTGAGTTCTAGTTTTAGGAAAGCAAACCCAAATTGTGAACACTAATTGGGAATAAGGGACTATGTTTGCTTAGCCCTGTGCTATGTAATGTTTTTGTTTCTTTTTTAACAACGATTCTGATACAGGCAGACTACAGACTTATCGGATTTGAAGATGACACTAGGCTAGAAGGAGATCCTCATGTGTTGAATGACAGAGCCAGAATTAAGAAAAAAAAAATCTCAACAGCCTACAATGTTGGCACTGTGTTTTAAAATAACTTTGCAAATATTGTCTCATTTGATCTTTCAACTCTGGGAAGTGGTACCATTATTAATCCTATTTTATAGGTGAGAAAACTTTGGCAAGAAAAGGTAAAATGACATTCTTAGGATCACAAAACAAATGTGTATTTGAGGCTGCATTTAAACTCAGCTCTTTCTGACCCCAGACCAGCACTTTTTGAACTGAACCCGCTAGTTCTTAAAATGATGACAAGTCTAGTTTCTATATTTGATTTTCCTTTACCTCATGAACATTAGCAATTCATATCTCATGTGATCCCTGTCCCAAACCCATGTGGTCAGACATACAAAACAGAGAAAAGCACATTTTGTAAAAATATAGGTAGAAGGCCCATACATATCATCTTGATCTATCTCCCTTAGATGAAAAAAAAAACATAGAGCTAGATTTAGTGAATTTTGCATGACTATGCCATATATATATATATATATATATATATATAGTATGCATATATGTGTGTAGTATATACTTATATGTGTATTTCCATTTAAAAAAATCTACTACAAAAGAATAACTTTCAGATGCATGGAAACTTCAACTATATATATATATATATATATATATATATATATATATATATATATATATATATATGCCATTCTGTCTTATGAAAAAAAGATCACACATTCAGAACAAGATGGAACTCTTGAGATCACCTATTCTAATCAAATTTTGCTAAGGAGAAAATAGAGGCCTAAATAGTTGATGAGATTTGTCCAAGTTCACATAGCTGATAAATACCAATATGAAACTCAAAAACAGCTGCTTTGGCAATCCATTGCTCTTTTCCCTATTCATAAAATGACGAATTATTTTGCAAGTTGATTTTAAATGAAAGGCTTTCCAAATGTGTTTCAACCTGTTTGAATGAAAAGATGAGTACTTTTGTATCCATTTAAGTATTGCAATTCTAATTGTGGACAAGGAGTTTAATTAGGTTCAGAGTCCCTTCAGGATTTAACTGCAGAGTTTGGTATATCAGTGGTTTCTCTATAGGGCCCTGGTGATTGGGTGAGGTGCACATACCAATTTCCCATTATAGTCCTTTAGAGAAATCAATGATGCAGACAATTCTGTGTGGTAAAATTCCAAGTCCCACTTGAAAGTCAATGTGAGTTGATAAAATTCATAATAATGATAGCCTTAGGGACTGGTTGTAAGAGAAGTTTGCTATGGATAATCAGTTGTTTCTTTTATTTTACTCCCCAACATGTATATTTGCAATGTCATTTTCGATGAAGTAGGTGTTTCTTTTTTTATCACTTTATTTTAAATGTTCTGACCTTGCTGAGACAGCTCTGCTTATAAATGTCAATTGCTAGCAAAAGAGTGTCAACAGAATGATGAAGAGGCTCTGGATTTAATGACATGTATCCTACTTTATTATATTGTAAGTAAAGCCCTAGACAACGTGACAGTGCACATAGGAAACTTTGATTACAATATTCAAGTATCACCAGACCCAGTCATCTCTCTCAAGCAGAGACACCCTGTGCAAAGTCATGACTCTTTGTCTTCATAAACTATTTCCCTTCTTCAGCTTTCCCTGCACTAGAAGGGGAAGTATCTTGAGGTCAGAAATATATTTCAGCTAGGTTTATATATCATCAGTTGTTCACTCAACAAATATTTGTTATTTATTTATTTGTCTCAAGTATCAAATTATGTACTGGATGCGGAGGATATAGAGACAAAACTGACACAGTCCCTGACCTCAAGGAACTTATATACTCTCATACATTAAACTTCTACCATGCCAGAGATACATAAGAAGAACAATGCATATCATACATTACTACCTCTCAGTATGTGCTGTTAAAGCAATGGAAGTTATTTTTTTTTACATATCCTTTCAATTAGCCTTAGACTACAATAGTTTTCCTAATTACATAAAAATTCAAAATTTCTACCTATGATTTTAGGATGAGACAAAGAGAAGGCTATCTCAGGTGCCAAGCAGGTTATCTCGAGGTAAAATTTTGAAGTACATAAAATTGGTTTTAAGGTCTTCCCACCTCTCTTTTTTATACCGTGCTCTCTGACCTTGAGGTCATTTTCTCCACTCAAGTTAAGCATTAAATGACTTTGTATTTCCCAATGGAGGTTACTTGCTTCTCCCAGGTCTACGTCCCAGTTCAAGTTTTCCATCTTGTCCCATAAGAGCCTTGAGAAGTGCATTCATGATAATTATGAATGATTCATATTTAATGAATGTATTCTATAATTCCTTCTGGAGAGATCTTCATATTTTAAAAGAGAATCATTGATGAACTCAACAAATGATTTTTATAATAATGGTATTTCAGGTAGACAATGTAACTGGAGGAAAATCTGAGACTATAGAATCCTTCCTGATGTCCTGAAGTTATAATATGAATGGATCCCAGAAATCTCAGTATCAAATAAGTCTAGACAAATGCCATAAATGTCCCTATATTTTATGGCCAGGGAACTTAAGTCAAAAGGATCTGTGTTGTGAAGTTACTTTACACTTGCTGGTGAATTCTATTCCATGTTTATATTGGAGGAAACAAAGATGAAGTTCAATCCTATCCCTGTTATCAATTTAAACCAAAAAGTTTGAATTTCTAAAAATGCAGTTAAACTGGAGTGTGCTTCTTTCTTCACAATTTAATGGTAATGTGTGTTTGCTTTGAGGAAATGAGGTGGTGCAGTGGATGTCCTGATGTCAGGAAGATTGGAGTTCCTGATTTCAAATCTAACCTCACACTTACTATTTGCATGACCCTAGATAAGTTACTTAACTCTGTTTGCCCTAGTTTCCTCATCATGTAAAATCACCTGGAGAAGGAAATGGCAAAGAACTTTAGCATCTCTGCCAAGAAAACCCCCAAAAAGATCACAAAGAATCAAATGTACCTGAGATGAATAACTCTAGGTTAATTTAGAAGTTTGATCTTGATTAAATAAAACTCAACTGTTTTTTTCATGCTTTCTTTATTCTCTGTCCTTTGAGTGCCATGTTTCATGTTGAAGACATGTTTCATTTCTCTCTTTACTGTGTTTTTAATTTTGTTTTTTTTTAAAATAAATATTGCTTCAAAAATACCCTAAATTCTTTGCTTTTAAAGAGAATGGTTCAATACCTCATAGAGACCTTGTCATTTTTTCATGTAGTTGAGTCCAACTCTTCACAATCCTATGGAATATAGCATGCCAGGCCTGCTTATCCTCCACTATCTCTTGAAGGATGTCCAAATGCATGCCCCTTGCCTCATCCTCTGCCATTCTCTTTTCCTTTTGCCTTCGATATTTCCCACCTTCAAAGTATTTTCCAAAGAATCCCTCTAATGTGAATCAACACAGTACAACTGAGGGCTGCTGTTGTGAATTTTAAGGGGTTGACTCACAAGGTGTAGTAAGTCTATTTAAGAACAACATACCAATCACAATATAACATCAAAATCTATAACGCAACAACTTATTACCAGGATAGCCACATGACCCAAAACAGACACAAAGCTAAACAGTTTAACATAGCATACTCCCCACCTTGTAGATGTTTATGCAATCAGGGAATCCCAGGCCAGAGTCTTCCCTAACACAACATAGACTGTTTCCAAATACTTGTTTATACAATCAGGAGATTCCAGGCTAAGGTCTTTCCTTATACAGCACATTCCCAGTGGTAGCAGAAATACATTACCCTCCAGCCCGAGATCACAGTAGGTTATAATCCCCTCAGTTCAAAACTAAGTGTCCAAGTAAAGTCCTCTTGATTGTGTGTCCTTCTCCTCACATTGCTGTTGCAGGCTCTCACCTGGCACTCTTAAATCCACGCCTGCTCTAATGAGCCTAAGAGTCCAAGTCCAGTTCCTAACACTGGTACAGCCCCACTTCCAAATACTGAGGGCTTCTGGATGATAAAGCCAATAGGATGTGTTCCTGGAGGTTATGGCACTTCCCCCCTCCCACCATAGATAACTCCAACTCCCTGGGTCCCAACTCATCCCAGGGGAACACAGCAGGAAAGCACACTCACTATTCCTTCCCTGCTACAAAGCCTCTATTTTGACTCCAGGCTGAATTCCAAGGTCCAGGTTCCTTTTCCTGCAGGTCCAGAGGCTGATCTCTTCTGGTTCCTGCCTAGGTTCACACGCAGGCAGATCTCCATTCCTGCTCCATGTCCCACCTTACAAGGGAAGGAACTGCTCCATTCTAAGCTTTCCAGTCTGGGTTGTGTGCACAGCAAAATAATGCAATAACAAAAAGATGAAAGATAACTATCCTTGTCTCACCAAATCCCAAACTCCCCTTAGGACTTTATTCCACTCCAGTGTTGCAGTGTTCTTACAAGTGTTGGTATCTGAGGTCTCCTCTATCAAAGTTCTCCTCTCCAAGCCTTGATGAGAGATTCACATTCACAGCCAGAGTGGGACCCTTAATGAGGGCTGGACATTCTTCCATGAATGAGCTCCATGGCAGTATCTCATCTCAGTCTATACATACACTTTCAACTAATAGACTTCGAGCAAGAAGGTAAGAAAACCTATGTGACTCATCACAGCTATGAATTACCAAGATTCAAAGGAGATTGATCCTTCAGATGTTTAACATTTAGTATGAGCCTGAGAAACTGAACTCCAGAAAACCACAATGACACAACAACAGCAAAAGGAACAACAAAATATGACCCCTTGCATAAGCTGACAGTTTTATCTTCTCATTTTAGGGCCAAAGTATTCAAGTTTCAGCTTCATTGTTTGCCTTTCAGTGAATATCCTGAATTAATTTCTTTAAGTATTTCCAGATTTAATATCTTACTGATCAAGGGCTTCTCCCCAAAGTCTTCTCCAGCATCACAATAGAAAGCATCAGTTCTGTGATACTTAACTTTTCTTATAATCCTACTCTCACATCCGTGCTTTGCTGTAGAAAAAAAAAGAAAACAACATAGATTTGACTACATGGAACTTTATTGGCAAGGTGAGGTCTCTCTTTTTAGTATTCTGTCCAGATTTGCCATAACTTTCCTTCCAAGGACCAACCATCTTTTAATTTTGTGGTCACAGTTGCTGTCTGCAGTGATCTTTGAGCCCAAGAATATAAAATCTGAAACAACTTCCATTTCTTCTCCCTCTATTTGCCAGGAAGTGATGGGACCATTTGCCAACTTTTATCCTCTGTTCTTTCACCTTCATCAAGATGTTTCCTTATTCTTCTTAGCTTTCTGCCAAGAGAGTGCTATTCTATGTATATCCAAGATTGTTGATATATCTCCTGTCAGCCTTAATACCAGCTTTTTATTCATCTGGAATGGCATTACAAATGAGGTACTCTGCATACAAGTTAAATAAATAAGGCAACATATTACAGCCTTGTCATACTTATTTCCCCATCTTAAACCAAATCAATTTTTCCATAATTAGTTCTAATTTTTGCATCTTGGCTTGCATATACATTTCTCAGGAGACAGATAAGATGATTGATACTCCCATCCCTTTGAGCACTTACCACATTTTGTTCTAATCCACACAAAAGATTCAGGGAAGTCAATGAAGTAGAAGTAGTTCTTTTTTTTTTTTTCCTGGCAGTCCCTTGCTTTCTCCACAAACCAGCAATGCTGTCAATTTGTTTTCTATTCCTTCTGACTCTTTGAAAACCAGCCTGAACTTCTGATAATTCTGGGTTCACACATTCCTAAAGCCCAGTTTAACTCTGGGAATGTATGAAATCAGCACCATTGATAAGTAATTTTAACATTCCTTGACATTTTCCTTCTTTAGGACTGGGCCATAAACTGATCTTTTTCCAAGCAGTGGCCACTGTTTTGTTTTCCATATTGGTTGGCATATTGATTGAAATACCTTAACAGCATCTTCTTTTAGGATTTTGAATAGCTCAACTGGAATTCTATCACTTCGACTAGCTTTATTGTTATCAAGGCATCCTAAGGCTCACTTGTCTTAATTTTCCAGGATATCTGGCTCTAGATTCTTAACCCCACCATGATAGTTATCAGTGATGTTAAAATGTTTTTTGTGTGGTTATTTTGTGTATTCTTAATCTTCCCTGCTTCTTTTAAATCCTTACAATTTTTGTCTTTTATCATGCCCATTTTTGTATAAAACTTTTTCTTGGTATCTCTGATTTTCTTGAAGAGAAATCTTACTTTTTCTATTCTATTGTTTTCTTCTATTCACCTGCATTACTTATTTAAGAAAACTTTATCTCTTCTTGCTGTTCTCTGGAATTCTGCATTCAGTTGGGTCTATTTTTCTTTCTTCTTTCCCCTTCCTTTTCTTTCTTTTCATAACCATGTGAAGCCCCATCAGACAGCCATTTTGATTTCTTGCTTTTCTTTTTCTTCGGAATGTTTTGCTTTCATTGTTATAACTGTTATTATTATCTCCTATTCAATACTCGGCCAGTAGTTCCTTAGGCATTCTATCTGCTAGATCCAATTTCTTAAATCTCTTCTTTACTCCCACTTCATATTCATACGGAATGTTATTTAGGCCGTACCTATATGATTTGATGGCCTTCCCAACCTTCTTTAATTTAATGCTCAATTTTTAAATAAGAAGTTGGTTTGTGACCTCAGCCCTTGTCAGCTCAAAAATCTTATTTTAATTGACTGCAACAATGTAGAGAAGTCAAGATTCCCAAAGATCATTCAAGTCCATGATAAAGCAGGATAAGTTACAGCAAAGCACAAAGGAAAGTAGCAACAATGTCAAGGATTTATAAATAATTTCTATCAAGTATCTTAATTAAGGCTTCAAAAAAAGCAAACACTTTCAGAAGGATCTGAAACCTCAAGAGGTTGTTATTTCTTCCTCTTCACTGTTCTGTCAACTTCTTTAACTTTGGATTATGAATACAGATACTTCTCTTTGGTCAAGACAAATCAGAAATCTGAGATATACAGAACAATCACTTGGTAATTTGAAGCCTCTAGTCATCTTGGGCTTTGCATGGCATCCCCCAATATGTAGTGTCATGTGTTATCTGCATCAAATCTCAGATACCTGTCAAGTTATCCTCAGCTACACTACCATGGAGGGGAGAGGTAGAGCATAGTATTTGACTCTCATTTATTTGCCTTCAGGTCAGAGTAAAAAATACATTGTTGTCATGCTGAATACTCTTACATAAATGATATACATACCTAGCAGAGGATGCTATCATCTTATTCCTGAGAAAATGAATCCTTTCATTATCTACCTAAGCATATCATCTACATTTATGGGCTCAAGTTTGTTCCTTTCTTTTTGGGTTGTCCTTTGTAATACCTTAAATAGCAATATTCTCATCTCCAAAACTTATCACACCTAATTTAACAGATAGCCAGACCATTCACTTGTTGGGTCAATACTTATTTTTTTACATCCCTCATCAGCAAAATAAATAATTATCCCTAATTCCCTGTATGGAGTATTACTCAATAGTACAAAGGAATCATTGTAAAATACTTCTTTCTTTTATAGTTATGAATCCTATTCTTTAACTTCTATAGATCATTATTCTTTGGATTGTTTACTTTTACAGAAGTTGGAAACAGTTTAACATAAATATGACATAGTCAACATGAACTATGGTTTATGCCCCTCCCAAGATGACAGGATAAGATCCCAAGGATAGAACTATTTAGTTTCTTTTTCCAGTTACTTAAAATATCGGTCTAATGTCCTTTTCATTCAGTCTCCTGACATCAGTGAACTTTCATCTGGTTCCTTACCAAACCTTACTCTGCTTGCCTCGTAAAAATCCAGTGCTTAACTGTTAGACTCTTGGATAAATTCAGTGCTAGTAGGTGGTCAAGGGTAGTTTGCAGTTAAAGTGATTTTGTCTCTTTTCATGTCCATTAATTTTTATTTTCACAACAAGTAGAAGGCCTGATGGTTGGATGAACAGGTTATGGACCAAAACATTAAAAATGAGAACCTACCAGGAAGCTCTCTGACTTACCTGAAAACTCAAATACCTGACCTCCCTCAAGACTATTACAGTATCCCTAGAACACACCACATTTCCATTTTAAGTACGTCTTTGAGTTATGAAATTGTATAACCTCAGGTTCCTGCTTACAACAGATGTAGAAAAATGCTGAGAAAGTCAACACTTTCCTAGAAACCACTGAGTAAACAGAAATTGTCAAAATCTTAATGTGAGCTCAATGTATCACATCTTGAATTTTTTTCTTTTGGGGATCCTTCTGTCCATCAGATTGAACTCTTGTACTTTGCACTTTCAAATTACTTTTATTATGGAGCTTACCCTCCCCTTCCTTCTCCTCTCCAAAGGAAGGTAAATTTGGATGACCAGAAGATGCCCAGTGAACTTGGGTTTTACTGACCAGATTCATTCCCTTCCCTTCTCTTCCCTTCCCTTCCCTTCCCTTCCCTTCCCTTCCCTTCCCTTCCCTTCCCTTCCCTTCCCTTCCCTTCCCTTCCCTTCCCTTCCCTTCCCTTCCCTTCCCAAAACCTTAAACCCATTGCACTCTGAAGCTCATACATTGGAAAACACTAGGCCCCTGTCTAAGAACTCTCTTCTGGACCCTCCTGGCTTAAGAGCAATTATCATTAGTAAATGTTGTAGTTAGAAGTAATGACTTTTGGGGAGAGACATGGTCAAAAGAGAGAATAGAATAAATGGGGACCAGGATAGGATGGAGGGAAATATATTTAGTCTGTCACAACATGACTATTATGGAGGTGTTTTGCATAATTACACATGTATAGCGTATATTGAATTACTTGCCTTCTCAGGGGAATGAGTGGGGAGAAAAGAAGGGAGAGAAGTTGGACTTCAAAGTTTTAGGAGCAAATGTTGAGAATTGTTCTTGCATGCAACTGGGAAACAAGAAATATAGGTAAAGGGGTACAGAAATCTATCTTGCCCTACAAGAAAAGAGAGAAGATGAGAATAAGGGAATGGAGGGCTGTGACAGAAGGGAGGGCAGATTGGGGAAAGGGGCAATCAGAATGCATGATGTCTTGGGGTGAGGGAAGGGAAGAGATGGGGAGAAAATTTGGAACTCAAAATCTTGTGGAAATGAATACTGAAAACTAAAATTAAGTAAACAAATTTTAAAAAAAAATAGTAACTTGCTGTTTCCCTCCCAGTCTGATGCATTTCTTTTTTTATACCTCATTAAACAGGCCATGCCCTGGCTACTTCTTAAACAGGCCAGTTCAATGAATGGGCATTACCTCACCCTGAATGAGTACCTAAATAGATTTTGACCTAAAGGGGTCAAGGTCTCCCAGTGCATCCTTGGTCATCTCCAGTCATCCTGATGAATATCTGGTCACTGGATTCAGATGACTCTGAAGGACAAGTGAGGCTGGTGACCTTGCACAGCCCTCCCTCACTCAAAACAAAGTCAAATGCAAGTCATGTCATCATTTCTCTGATGGCATGATGTTCTTTGGTAATGATGGCAACGAGAAAAATAAAACTCAGTTCCCAAAACAGGATGAGGATCAGATAGAGATAGGAATGAAAGCCTTTAGAAACTCAAGCCTTCTGAGAAAGATGCAATGCAAATACACACATATTTGTGGGTATGTGCTTGCATGCATGTGTGTATGTGTGTGTGTATGTGTGTGTTCTCCAACTGTTAGGAAATGGCCCAAATTGAGTATCTTAAAAGCTTAAGAATCCCCCCTTATACCTGAATGAACAGAACTTTACGACAAAAATATCTTACTTTGTTTTTCTGATATTTAAATTACTAGGCTATTTGCAAGTGAACTCTAGCCAGAAGTAAAATCCTCAAAAAAAGTAGTAAATAGGAAATACCATTTGTAACATAACTATACTTCTAGATATTGTGATTTTCATATCTGAAGGTCAACACCTTGAATTTTAAAGTGCATAAAAGGAAAGCACCAGTGCAGGGATACACTATTCCATTTATCAGTAATGCCTAAATGAATTCAGTCTCTTCTTTCTATGGTAGCTGAAACTTAGTGTGCCATCCTACAAAGAAGACACAGAGCAAAGTGCATTCACCATTTCAAATGCAGTCCTGGAGCCTGACTAAAGGATCTGGAAATTCAAAGAAATTTAGTTTGAGCCCAAGCTACTTCTTGATAACCTTTAGTGGGGAGAAAAGAAAATGGAGGGAAAAAAAGACACTTAAAGCCAGAGCAGTAGTTTGCAGGTACAGAAGTGTCAGAGAATAGCTTCCTGAGAGTAATTTCATCCTTACTTGCTTAAGGGGAGAGGTGTCAAGAGGGCCTATTACCTTAGACTCCTAAGGAGAGATCAAAATAGAGACCATTTTTTTTTTTTTTGGCTAACCAATTAAGTGCATGTCACTCTTCAGGATAAAACATATATTTCAGTTAGAGTAGGAAAGGGTTTTCTTTTATGAAAAATTAATTGGATTATTTAAAGTCTCAGTTTTAAGGAAATATGTGTACTACACATTATTCTGAATAGTGGTAACATGTCTAGAAAATACATAGACTGAAACAGAAAATAAAGGAGTCTTGGAACTGAAGAAAATGCTACAGATCCAAAGCAATCACCCTGGAGTATCATTTCAAAAATAGTTTCCTAGGGTCATGGAAGCAAATGCTTGAATTTAAACACTAAATGTACAGTTCTTGGGAAATTTTTGGCCCGGGATTCAAGGTCATGAGCCCACAATTACACTTTTCATTGTTTTTACACTAACCGATTTTAGAATTAAAATAAGACCCTCCCCGCATTTCATTGTTAGAGCAAACCTGGCTTTGTTTCCTTTTGTCCCCATTCTCCCTAGTCTATATCAGAAGTAAAGCAAGAGGGAATTGTCCTTGGCCAGCCTACTTTCTATTTATGTCGGCCAGGTAGCTCTTTTTAGCTCTTCACCATCTCTTAGCAGGCCTATGGACAAGAAAATGCCCCTCCTTTCTGCTAAGGATCAAAATGGGAAAGGAGGAAACACAGAGTGCCTAAGGTCCTCTGCTCTGAGTGAAACTCAGGAAGTTTTCTCAGCCTGGAGAATCTTTGAGGGCAAAAGTGATCTTCAAAATTGTCTCATCTAAATGCTTCATTTTACAGATGCGAACATGAGGACTAGAAATTTAAAAGTGACTAAGTTAGGGTTACACAATGAGTTACAGAGTCTGAAGTAATAAACCCATATCTATATGGTATATCAGGGTTTCCAAATCATTCCTCACAGCGCCACTCTAACATCAGAAGTGCATATTTTATTATCTCCATTTCAGAGAGGAGAAATCAAGATTTGTAATGGAGAAATGACTTGGAAGTCAGACAGCAAATATGAGGTAAAGTCTGAATTAAAAGTCAAGTTTCCTGAATCCAAATGCATTGCTTATAAAATAATATCTGACTGCTATACTGTGTTTTCATATTCACTTTAATATTTTCAAAGTGTTTTAATTATATTTTATTTTTTGGCACATCAGAATCAGTTATTCTTTTTCTTCAGACAAGGAAACTGAGGCTCACCAAGACTATATAACTTGCCCATGGTCATAGAATTAATAAATATCTGAGTTAGTATTTCAACCCTGAGCTCTCCTTTCTCCAACTGCACCAGTTTTTCCACTTTATCACACTAATGGCCTCTCATAATTCTGTGTGGAACAGTAAGTAGCCTAAATGCTAAATATATGTTTAACTAAAAGTACTTTACAGAGAAATCCCACAAGGTAAGTGCTTCCATGGAGGTCAGAAGAAGTAGTACAAGGATACTTTCAAGGTATCTCTGAAAAACTTTAGTATTGATTGTAATACATGGATGATACTGGGACAGAAACACCTAGCATGGGGTGCCCGCATCAAAGAAGATACTATTCTCTGTTACCAAAACAGAATTTGAAGTAGCATAAATGAAAAATGAAATACACACATCTATAGACATTTCTATCTCAAACATCCAAACAGACTATTTGTGCCCAAACTGTAGCAGAATATTCCAAGCTCATTTTGGCCTGATAAGGCACAGTTGAACCTCTGTTGCCATGACCCCAACATTGTGATGCTATTGGTTCTCTTCAAATACAAAAGATGAATGAAAACAACAATATTAAGAATAGTATAGGCGGAGCCAAGATGGAGGAGTGAGAGCAGTGACTCACTTAAGCTCTTGAACAAACTCCTCCAGGCACCTCTGAAAGGAGAATCTGATCAAATTTTGGAGGTGCAGAATCGAGTGGGAGACAGACGGTGACAGATTCGGAGCTCAGGTGGGACTGGAAGGTCCACGGGAAGGATCTGTTCCGCGGGGGTGAACGCACAGCGCACAGCGCAGCGTGGCCAGTGCAGCACGGCCAGTGCAGCGGAGCAGAAGAGATCCAAGAAACCTGAGTGGCCGGCAGGACCAGAGGAGCGGCACCCGGGCTGGGAGACAAGCCGAACTGAGTCAGTGAGAGCCCCGGAGCGCCAGATATCAGCGCAGCAGCTCCTGAGACCTTCAGCCCGAAGATCAAACTCCGGTAGGTCACCTATTTGAACTTCCGGGAGCCAGGATGGCGGAGTGATCAGCTAATGCTCTCTCCTTCCCACTCGATGACCGTGAAAGAACCATAAAATATCTCCCCAGAAAAATCCCAGATCTGTAGAATTAGAAGAAGGAGACCAATAGTCTCATAACACCTGAGACGAGGAAAATAGCTAAGGGGGATTTCGCATACGGTGGCAGAGGCAAACCTGAAGGACAGAGGACCCAGGGCAGGGAAAACTCACACTAGGACCCAGGCAAGCCTCACCACCAGGAGAGGAGCCCCAAGAGGGTTGGGAACACGCATTAGCATCTAGGCGTGCCTCAGCTGTCCAGGGGAATCAGAAAGACAATAGGGCCTCAGTTCAGCTGAGGAGATCTCCTGTGACCAGACCACCCCTTCTCCACACTTAATGAGCTAAACCCAGGGATGATCAGGGAAACACCAAACAAATACCTGCTTTTAGCTTTTTCACACATCAGCTCAACAAAAAGTTCTCTAGCTTCTGACTGAAAGAACCAGAAGCCACAACACTCAATCAAAATCATGAACAGGAAAAAGAAGAGGGCCGAAAGAACCATAGAATCTTTCTATGGGGATAAGGACCAAAACACAAACCCCAATGAGGTAACAGCTCAGACTGTACTTCCATCTGAGACTTCAAAAGGGACTATGAACTCGCAAGTACAAGCAGCTCTCCTGGAACAGCTGAAGAAGGAAATAGAAGATAAACTGGCCAATGATTTTAAAATTATTAAGAAAGAATTCACTGAGGAGAACATCTCCCTGAAAAGGAAAATTGAACAAATGGAAAAAGAAGTTCAAAAATTAACTGGAGAAAATAAATTCCTGAAAGACCAAATGGAAAAGGAAGTACAAAAATTAACTGGAGAAAATAGCTTCTTAAAAGGAAAAATTGGGCACATGGAAAAAGAGATACAAAAGTTAACAGAAGAAAACAATGTGATGAAGATTAGAATTGGGCAAGTAGAAACTAACGACTCAATGAGACAGCAAGAATAAGTCAAACAAAATCTAAAGAATGAAAAGATAGAAGAAAATGTAAAATATCTAATTGGAAAAAGAACTGACCTGGAAAATAGATCCAGAAGAGAAAACTTAAGAATTATTGGCCTGACAGAAACCCAGAATGGAGAAAAGAGCCTTGACAATATCTTCCAGGAAATCATCAAGGAAAACTGCCCAGAAGTACTAGATTCAGAGGGCAAAATAGTCATTGAAAGAATCCACCGTTCCCCTCCTGAAAGGGATCCCAAACTCAAAACCCCAAGAAATATAGTTGCCAAATTCCCGAGCTATCAAGTGAAGGAGAAAATATTACAAGCAGCCAGAAAGAAACAATTTAAATATCAAGGAGATACAATCAGGATTACACAGGACCTTGCAGCTTCTACATTAAAAGATCGAAAGAATTGGAACCCAATATTCCGTAAGGCAAAGGAGCTGGGACTGCAACCAAGGATCAACTACCCAGCAAAGTTCAGCATAACATTTCAGGCAAGGAGAAAGTCATTCAACGAAGTAAGGGATTTCCAGAGTTTCCTGACCAAAACACCAGAACTTAATAGACAATTCGATCTACAAATGCAGGTCTCAAGAGAATCATAAAAAGGTAAACAGTGGGGGTGTGGGGGGAGGGAACAACTTGTTACTCAATGAGGGCAAGTTGTTCACCTCCCTATAAGGGAAGATGATATCTGTTTATCTTGAGAACTGTGCATCTATTAAGAAATATAAAAGGGATAAGCATAGGGGAAACGGGTATAAAGTAAATGATATCATGATAAAAAATGTGATTTAAGTATGAGTAGGGAGTGTAATAGGAGGTGTGAAAAGGAGGAAGCAGAAAATGGCAAATTACATCACAAGAAGAAGTACAAAATCATAGTAGAGGGAAAGAGGGGAGGGAGATGAGCATTGTGTGAGAGGTACTCTCATCGGATTTGTTTAAAGGATGGAACAATAAACTTAAGTAGAAAATCCTAACTAGCTCTATAAGCAGTGTGAGGGGAAGGGGGAAGAAAAGGGAGGGAGGCAAAAGGGAGGGAAGGAGCAATAAGAGTAAAGGGGAGTTAAAGGGAGGGGGGCTAAAAGAAAGAGGGGAAGGCGGCAAGAGGAGGTGGTGAAAAGTGAATACTAGTGAGGAGGGGAAGGGAGACAGCAGAGCTAAAAGCACAAATGGTGGGAAAGAAGATGGAGGCAAATACACAGATTGTAATCATAACTGTGAATGTGAATGGAATGAATTCTCCCATAAAATGGAGACGGGTAGCAGAATGGATTAAAAGCCATAATCCAACAATATGCTGCTTACAAGAAACACATTTGAAATGGGGGTATACACATAGGATAAAGGTCAAAGGATGGAGCAGAATATATTGTGCTTCAGCTGATGTAAGAAAGGCAGGAGTAGAAATCCTAATCTCAGACAAAGCCAAAGCAGAAATAGATCTAATCAAAAGGGATACGGATGGTAACTATATCCTGCTAAAAGGCACCATAGACAATGAAGCAATATCATTACTAAACATGTATGCTCCAAGTGGTATAGCATCCAGATTCTTAGAGGAGAGATTGAGGGAGTTGAAGGAAGAAATTGACAGCAAAACTATACTAGTGGGGGACCTCAACCTCTCTCTTTCTGAACTTGATAAATCTTACCTCAAAATAAACAAGAAAGAGGATAAGGAGGTAAATAAAACTCTAGATAAGGTAGATATGATAGATCTCTGGAGAAAATTGAATGGGAATAGAAAGGAATATACCTTTTTCTGAGCAGTACATGGAACATTTACAAAAATTGACCATGTACTAGGACATAAAAATCTCAAAATCCAGTACAGAAAGGCAGAGATAATCAGTGCATCCTTCTCAGATCATAATGCAATAAAAATTATATATAATAAAAGGCCATGGAAACATAAAGCAAAAATCAGTTGGAAACTAAATAATTTAATCCTAAAGAAGGAATGGATTAAAGAAGAAATCATAGAAACAATCAACAACTTCATTCAAGAGAATGACAATAATGAGACAACCTACCAAATCTTATGGGATACTGCAAAAGCAGTTCTTAGGGGAAGTTTTATATCTTTCAATGCCTACATAAATAAAATAGAGAAAGAGGAGATCAATGACTTGGGTATGCAGCTGAAAAAGCTAGAAAAAGAACAAATTGAAAATCCCCAAGAAAATACCAAATTAGAAATACTGAAAACCAAAGGAGAGATTAATGAAATTGAAATTAAGAAAACTATTGAATTAATAAATAAAACCAATAGTTGGTTTTATGAAAAAACGAATAAAATTGATAAACCTTTGGTCAATTTGATTAAAAAAAAGAAAGAAGAAAATCATATTACTAATATTAAAAATGAAAGGGGTGAACTCACCTCCAATGAGGAGGAAATTAAAACAATAATTAGAAATTATTTTGCCCAACTTTATGCCCACAAATTCGATAATCTAAATGAGATGGATGAATATTTTAAAAAATACAAATTGCCCAGATTAACAGAAGAGGAAATTGAATACTTAAACAACCCCATCTCAGAAAAAGAAATTGAACAAGCCATCAATGAACTCCCTAGGAAAAAATCTCCAGGACCAGATGGATTCACAAGTGAATTCTATTAAACCTTTAAAGAAGTTAATTCCAATACTATATAAACTATTTGGGAAAATTGTGGAAGAAGGAGTACTCCCAAATTCTTTTTATGATACAAATATGGTTTTGATACCCAAGCCAGGAAGAGACAAAACAGAAAAAGAAAATTATAGACCAATTTCTCTAATGAATATAGATGCAAAAATTTTCAACAAGATTTTAGCAAAACGAATACAGCATCTTATCAAGAGAATAATACATTATGATCAGGTAGGTTTCATACCAGGAATGCAGGGCTGGTTCAATATTAGGAAAACTATTAGCATTATCAATCATATCAACAACAAAACCAACAAAAACCACATGATTATCTCAATTGATGCAGAAAAAGATTTTGACAAAATACAACACCCATTCCTATTAAAAACACTGGAGAACATAGGAATAAAGGGAACTTTCCATAAAATAATAAGCAGTATCTACCTAAAACCTTCAGCAAGCATTATATGCAATGGAGATAAGCTAGAGGCATTTCCAATAAGGTCAGGGGTGAAACAAGGATGCCCATTATCACCATTATTATTCAGTATGGTACTAGAAATGTTAGCGGTAGCAATTAGACAAGATAAAGAAATTGAAGGAATAAAAATAGCCAAAGAAGAAACTAAGTTATCACTCTTTGGAGATGATATGATGATATACTTAGAGAATCCCAGAGATTCAAGTAAAAAACTACTTGAAACAATAAACAACTTTGGCAAAGTTGCAGGTTACAAAATAAACCCACACAAATCTTCTGCATTCCTATATATTAGCAACCAAGTCCAACAGCAAGAGATAGAAAGAGAAATCCCATTCAAAGCTAGAGTAGACACTATAAAATACTTAGGAGTTTACCTGCCAAAACAAACCCAGGGATTATATGAACACAATTACAAGACACTTTTTGCACAAATAAAGTCAGATTTAAGTCAGTGGAAAAACATCAGTTGTTCATGGGTAGGCCGAGCTAATATAATAAAAATGACAATTCTACCTAAATTAATGTACTTATTTAGTGCCATACCAATTAAACTATCAGATAATTATTTTCTAGAGCTGGATAAAATAATATCAAAATTCATTTGGAAAAACAAAAGGTCCAGAATATCAAAGGGACTAATGAAAAGAAATGCTTGGGAAGGTGGCCTAGTGCTACCAGACCTCAAATTGTATTATAAAGCAGCAATTATCAAAACCACTTGGTACTGGCTAAGAAACAGAGGGGTAGGCAAATGGAATAGACTTGGCACTCAAGACACAGTAGGCAAGGAATATGGCAACCTCCTGTTTCATAAACCCAAAGATCCCAGCTTCTGGGATAAGAACTCATTGTTCGACAAAAATTGCTGGGGAAACTGGTTAACTGTGTGGCGGAAATTAGGCATAGACCCATGCCTGACACCGTACACAAGAATAAAGTCCAAATGGGTACATGATTTAGGTATGAAGATTGATACCATGAATAAACTGGAGAAGCAAGGTATAGTGCATTTATCAGATTTATGGAGAGGGGAAGAATTTTTTTCTAAAGAAACGATAGAAAGCATTATGAAATGCAAGATGAATAATTTTGATTACTTTAAACTGAAAAGTTTTTGCACAACCAAACCCAATGCAACCAAAATTTGGAGAGATGTAGTAAATTGGGAAAAAATTTTTACAGCTAAGCTCGGGGATAAAGGCCTCATTTCTAGAATATATAGAGAACTGACTCAAATGTATAACCATCCAAGTCATTCCCCAACTGATAAATGGTGAAAGGATATGAACAAGCAATTTTCAGGGGAAGAAATCAAAGATATCTATAATCATATGAAAAAGTGCTCTAAATCACTATTGATTAGAGAGATGCAAATCAAAACAACTGTGAGGTACCACATCACACCTGTAAGATTGGCAAACATGACAGAACAAGAAAATGATAAATGCTGGAGAGGATGTGGGAGAGTTGGAACACTAATTCATTGTTGGTGGAGCTGTGAGATCATCCAACCCTTCTGTAGAAAGGTTTGGAACTATGCCCAAAGGGCTACAAAAATGTGCATACCCTTTGACCCAGAAATATCGCTACTAGGATTGTATCCCCAAGAGATTATAAAAACGGGAAAGGGTCCCACGTGTACAAAAATATTTATAGCAGCACTCTTTGTGGTAGCCAAAAACTGGAAGTCAAGGGGATGCCCATCAATTGGGGAATGGCTGAATAAATTATGGTATATGAATGTAATGGAGTACTATTGTGCCATAAGAAATGATGAACAAGAAGACTTCAGCGAGGCCTGGAAGGACTTATATGATCTGATGCTGAGCGAAAGGAACAGAACCAGGAGAACTTTGTGCACAGCAACGACCACAGTGTGCGAGAGTTTTTTCTGGTAGACTTGGAACTTTGTAATAACACAAGAACTTACTGAGAAAAAAAAAAAATCCTAATGTCAGTCTTCTAAGGCAAAACGCCTTCCACACTCAGAGAAAGAAATGTGGAAGTCAATTGCAGAATGTAGCAGATCATGTTTGTGTGTGGGTGTGTTTCAGTGTATTATGTTTTGATTTGTTATATGATTTCTTCCATTTATTTTAGTTCGACTACATAGCATGAATATAGTGAAAATGTACTCAATAGGAAAGTATATGTAGAACCTAAACAGAATTGTATGCTGTCATGGGGAGGGAGGGGAGTATTGGGGAAGGGTGGGGGGGGGATAAAATCTTAACTTTGAGGAAATGATTGTAAAACATTAAAAAAAAATAAAATAAAAAATAAAAAAAATTTAAAAAGAAATAAAAATAAATTTATCAACAACAACAACAAAAAAGAATAGTATAACTAGACTGCAGGATTTAGAAACATGAAGGCTTGTGTAGAAATCCTATCTATGACGTTATTTTCTGGCCTTCAGACTTTTCTATGCCTCCCTTTCCTTATCTGTAAATTGAGTATTATAAAGTTTCTAATTCATAGCTAACATGATTATAACGAGGATTGAAGACTGTTCATAAAATGTTTGACAAAATTTAAAGGATTGTATGAATTCCAGTTATTATCATATGAAATGAAAAAATGGTCCAATTTGTCCTAGACTTTTAGCTACTACAGCATTAGTTCAAATACTTTCATACTTGTATTTCCAAATGAAAGATTATTTAAAAAAAACATGCTATGTTCTCTATGTTGTTAGACTATGATTCCCGCAATCAAACATTTAGACATAATGTTAGCTGGGTGGGTGCTGAATAGATAAATTGTTCCCCTACCTAGACTATATCTTTCTCACAATTTTTACCATTCCTAGTTTCCTTCAACATTAGCTCAAGATCTATTTCCCAAAGTGAGGCTATTTTTAATCTACCCAGCAGCTAGTACCTCACCCCTCTGCAAAATTACTTTGCATTACTAGGTATATACTGTATATTTACTTATAAGAGAAACTGTCTCCGTGCCCCCATGTATGTTACTGAAGAACATGGATATTTCATTTTTGTCTTAATGTTCCATGTCTAACACAGTGCCTGCCATGTATTAGACTCCTAATAAGTCATTGGGCAGTGAGGTGGTAGAGTGGATATAGCACCCGGTTTGGAGTCAGGAAGATCTGAGTTCAATTCCAGCCTCAGGCACTAGCTGTATAACCAGGGAAAGTCACTTAACCCTGTTTTCTATTTCCTCATCTTTAAAATAAGCTGGAGAAAGGCATAGCAAACCACTACAGTGTCTCTGCCCAGAATATCCCAGATAGGGTCATGAACAATGAAACATGACTCAACAATAAAAAAAAATGATTTTTTGTTAATTTATTTATTATTTAAATTGAAACATAAATTGGACAGCATCACAATCAACATACTTAGCTTTACTTAAATTAGATAAAAAATTTTAGCTGGTGACAATAAATATTTGTGTTAATAACTAGTAAACAGCAATAATAACCATAAGAATAGCACTTCAAGGTTTTCAAAGAGCTTCACCTTCATTTCCTCAATTGACAGTCAGAACAAGGTCACATGTGAGTGTCTTAGGTAGGTTTTGAACCAAACTCTTCTTGTCACAAAGATGAGGGAAGGATTGGGGGATAGAATGAGAAGTACTTAACATCCAGCTGAGTTGGACAATGATTTAAGACAGAATGCAGATAGAAGGGATCATAAAATTAGCTTTGTCCTATTTCTTGATTTAACAGAAAAGGAATCTGAAGGCCAGAGAAAGTATGATATGTACAATGTCACAAAGTAGAAAGTAGTAAAACCAAAGTATCAATGCAGAGGTTTCGACTCCAAATTCAATATTCTTTCTGCTATGTCATGCTTTCTTAACAAAGACACAATATACACATAGGTATATGCACCCATGTATGTGAATGAACACAAATATGTATGTAAATATATGCATATGGGTATGCAAATATATTTGTATATACACAAATATATATGCATATGCATGCTGTGTATCAAGACCTATTTAAGAGTATACTTGATCGGGCACTGTTTCATGGGCTACTAGCCCATAGGCTAGTAACTATAAGTCACTAGACTTAATAAAATGGAAGAAATATATCTGTGCACTGACAAGTGTCTAAGTTCTTGTGGCTTGTGACAATAGTCCTAAATTAAATGAAAAGTTATCCAGTGGCCAAATCTCAGCCTACTCTTCTAATTCTTGTAAAAAAAAGGTATGCTGAAATGTCCCAAGAACCTAGAGAGCAAAATGTTATTTTGCTAAGAAAAGTGTTCATCAGATACATAAGTGTAGTTACGAGGTGGAGTTAATGCAGAACTTATGTATAGTTATTTTTTAAAAACATTTATTAGACAATATGGAGCTATAGTTTCCTTATATTTAAATCACAAAATTTAGAATTTCATTGTCCCCATCTTCTCTTTTGTCTTGTAGGGCCAGATAACTTTCTTATTCTCCATTACCTGTATTTCTTATTTCCTGGTAGAAAGAGCAATACTCGACAGTTGTTTCTAAAACTTTCAGTTCCTACTTCTTCCCATCCCTCCCTCCCCACCCATTTCCTTTGGGAAGCCAGGCAATTCAACATAGGCCATATCTGTGTAGATTTGCAAATGACTTCAATAATAGTCATGTTGTGTAAGACTAACTATATTTCCCTCCACCCTATCCTTCCCCAATTGCTTCTATTCTCTCTTTTGATCCTGTCCCTCCCCAGGAGTATTGATTTCAAATTGCTCCCTCCTCCCATTGTCCTCCCTTCCATCATCCCCCCACCCTGCTTATCCCCTTCTCCCCCACTTTCCTGTAATGTAAGATAGGTTTTCATGCCAAAGTGAGTGTGCATTTTATTCCTTTCTTTAGTCCATTGTGATGAGAGCAAACTTCATGTTTTTCTCTCACCTCCCCTCTTTTTCCCTCCACTAAAAAGTCTCCTGCCTGCCTCTTCTATGAGAGATAACTTGCCCAATTCCATTTCTCCATCTCTCCTCCCAAGACATTTCTCTCTCAACGCTTAACTATATTTTTTTAAGATATGATCCCGTCCTATTCAATTCACTCTGTGCTCTGTGTGTGTGTGTGCATGTGTGTGCAAGAGTGTGTGTGTGTGTGTGTGTGTTTGTGTGTGTAATCCCACCAACTACCCAGATATTGAAAAGGTTCAAGAGTTACAAATATTGTCTTTCCATGTAGGAATGTAAACAGTTCAACTTTAGTATGTACCTTATGACTTCTCTTTGCTGTTTACTTTTTCTTGCTTCTCTTCATTCTTGTGTTTGAAAGTCAGATTTTCTTTTCAGCTCTGGTCTTTTCATCAAAAATGCTTGAAAGTCTTCTATTTCATTGAAAGAGCATTTTTCCCTCTTGAGTATTATACTCAGTTTTTCTTGGTAGGTTATTCTTGGTTTGAGTTCTAGTTCCTTTGACTTCTGGAATATCATATTCCACACCCTTTGATCCCTTAATATAGAAGCTGCTAGATCTTGTGTTATCCTGATTGTATTTCCACAATATTTGAATTGTTTCTTTCTAGCTGCTTGCAATATTTTATCTTTGACCAGGGAACTCTGGAATTTGGCCACCATGTTCCTAGGAGTTTCTCTTTTTGAATCTCTTTCAGGCGGTGATCGGTGGATTCTGTGAATACTTATTTTGCCCTCTGGTTCTAGAATACCAGGGCAGTTTTCCTTGATAATTTCATGATGTCTAGGCTTTTTTGCTGATCATGGCTTTCAGGTAGTCCCATAATTTTTGAATTGTCTCTCCTGGATCTATTTTCCAGGTCAGTTGTTTTTTCAGTGAGATATTTCAAATTATCTTCCATTTTTTCATTCTTTTGGTTTTGTTTTGTGATTTCTTGGTTTCTCAGAAAGTCATTAGCCTCCATCTGTTCCATTCTAATTTTGAGAGAACTATTTCTTCAGTGAGCTTTTGAACCTCCTTTTCCATTTGGCTAATTCAGCTTTTGAAAGCCTCATTGGCTTTTTGAACCTCTTTTGCCAATTGAATTAGCCTATTTTTCAAGGTGTTGTTTTCTTCAGCATTTTTTGGGTCTCCTTTAGCAAGGTGTTGACCTACTCTTTATGCTTTTCTTGCATCTCTCTCATTTCTCTTCCCAGTTTTTCTTCCACCTCTCCAACTTGATTTTCAAAGGGTTTTTTGAGGTTTTCCATGGCCTGCGTCCAATGAATATTTATTTTGGATTTTTGGGATACAGAAGCCTTGACTTCTATGTCTTTCCCTGATGGTAAGCATTGTTCTTCCTCATCTGAAAGGATGGGAGGAGATATCTGTTCACCAAGAAAGTAGCCTTCTATGGTCTTATTTTTTTCCCTTTTCTGGGCATTTTCCCAGCTAGTTACTTGACTTCTGAGTTTCATCACCACACCCGCCTCGTGCTTGGGGTCTGAGATTCAAATGGTCCTTCCCAGCCTCAGGGCTTTTGGGAAGGGAGAGGCTGCTATTCAGTGTGATATTAAGTTCAGTTACTCATGTGGGGCAGGGCCGCCACACAGGTCTCAGTTCCCTCAGGGGGTTTATACAGAGACCTTCAATAATGGATCCAAGCTCCTGTCTGCTTCGGGAGCCCCTATCCAGTGCTGCTCCTGCTGCTGCCTCCTGATGGGGCCTGAGTTATGGAGACACCCCGCTCCCCCATTCGTCAAGCTGAAAAGGCCCTCTCACTGACCTCCAGTGTCTGTGGGTGGAGGGACCTGCGTGGCAGCTGAAGATTCCTTCCCTGAAGCCTGCTTGGATCTTCTCCTCTCGGTGCCTCATGGCCAGGGCAAGACTGGGCTGCTGTTGCCATCATCATCTGGGGCCAGGGCTAGGGGAGTACTCTGCTCCTTTTTTGCCTAGTTGAAAAAGCCCTCTCACTGACCTTTGAAGTGGTCTTCGGCATTTGTGGGTTGAGGGATCTGATAACTTTCTCTCTGCTGAGGATTCTGCTTCTGAGGCATGTTCCATTCCTCTTCCTCCTGGTGACTGGCTGTCAAGGCTAGGCTGTGCTCCACTCTGTGTCTGATGCAATAGACCTTTCCTTTTGGTCTTTCAGACTACCTTGGACTGGAAATCTCTTTCACTGTTGTTCTGTGGCTTCTGCTTCTCTTGAATTTATTGAGAGTCATTTTTTACTGGTATTTTATGGATTGTGGGGGAAGAACTAGAGTATGTGAGTCTTTCTACTCTGCCATCTTGGTCCTACCTCCTGTAATGTGTTTCCTTATATATGTGAATAAGAAGAAACATATACCAGCTCAATAAATGCAAGTCATTCTTTATTGTTCCTTTCTTCTGCTCTGAATTTTACCTAAACAGAATTAAAAAGTTCCATCTTATGAACTCCTTCTCAGTATAAACTCCAACCCTCCTGGTGTAGTAAGTATTTTCAGGATTAATATCCAGAAGGATTTGAGGTGGCTTACAAATATAAACATAAAATTAGGCACTTAAAGATATAATAAAACAGAAGAAAGAAAATCCAAAAGAAGCAGAGGGAGTAGATGATCCCAGGCACCTGAGATGTATTAGTTTGGCCACAGAATTTGGCTGTGAGTTTCCTAATAGGTAAATTTAAAAAACTGTTTTGGATTACATAGTTCTTTTTAAATTGAATGTTGAAAGAAAATAGTACAGAGATAGGTCAGCAGAATTTTGAAGAATTAAGAATTTTTCAAAAAATTAAAAGTCAAAGGAGCATGTATATTGTTAATATCATTTATAGTATTATTGAATAACAGTGACTTATATCTTCAATGAATTTTGCAAAAGACAGGAATGTTTCTTCTATCAGCTACAAATCTAAGGGCATGGCTTTAAAAAGCAAATGATTTTATACACTGCTTTGGAGAGCCAAAATAAATTATTCAAATATTGCTGTTAAGAATGCAGGAATAAAAACTGGAAAATCTTGGTTCAAATATTGGTTTTGCCACTTATTATTGGCTTAACGTTGGTAATGCCAGTTTACTTGTCACTTCTGAATTCTCACTCATTTTGTACAAATGAAGAAGCTATGACAAAAAAAAAAAAAACAAACTCTAAGGCAACTGTAAATTCTGTTTCCTTAATAAAATCACAAGGATGAAGGTTGGAATGCCTGAATTATTTAAGCATCAATATGTCACAGACTCACAGCATTTAGAGCCATCATATAGCTTAGAGAACAAGTTTTGTCCAGATCTGTAGCAATGTGAATTTGCATTGTAAATGTGAATGATTGCGTTTCATAGATGAGTAACCAGGTAAAATTTAATTGTCCAAGCTTTCACAAAAACTGAATGGGAGAGTCAAGTTAAAAATCAAGTGTTTTGGTTATTTTTACTTTAAAATCATCACTTTTCAAATTCATTATTATCATCCAAATAGCTAATGTTTTCAATCATTTAGCAGTTTCTGGACACTTGAATTTTTTTTAAAGGGTTCATTGCTAATCTACGTAAGTCATTGTATTCTCATGTAGCTCTACTTATTAGGAAGCTTTTCCTTATAGTAATCCTGATTTCTTTCTGTGTGTCTTTCACTGATTGTTCCTCTTCTATCTTTTTGAATATCTAATCTTCATGAGAGATCTTCAACTATTTGAGGACAACTCACTTTCTCCCCTTTTCTTCATAATTCTTAACGTCTTCAAACTAAAACTTTCCCCCTCCATTTTTGCATTCAATCAATTCTATTACAGCTTGACTTTGAGGACATTCAAAACCGTTATTGCTGTTCTTTGCATCTTTTCTAGGTTATCCATGTTTTCTAAAATATGGCTCTCCAATTTAGTGCAATTTGAATGGAGTTTGGGATTCAAAAAAACAAGGGAAAAAGCCCAAGATGCATGTGGGATGTGACCCCTAGGCCCAGTCCTTGTCTGAGGAAGTAAGGATGCTTTTTTGTTGGATCCCTTTGCTCATGGTGTAGCCCTTATATTTCGCATTGTCTATAGCAACGCTTCGTGAATAGCATTGGCTGCTGAGGCCATTAGCCTCATTCCTGGAAAACTTCTGATTATTCTGAGGAAAACAAAATGAAACAAAACAAAACAACAACAAAGCCTAGCTTGCCTGAAGGATGGATTATTTCAGTTGTTCGAATTATAGGATTGAGAGTTGTAAAGAGGCATGCAAGAGTATGTAGTGAAAACATTATCCAGGAAAAGGAAAATAGTGAACTAGATAATCTTGAATGCCTCTTACAACTCTTAACTAGATTTACAAGAATGCCTCTTACAACTATACAAAATAAAATATAAAACAGGAGCTAGCAGCAGGTGAAATAAAAATTAATTTTATTGAGGAGAAATACTCCAAATATGAAAGGTTGATCAGGAAGAATAGAAAACATCTGCTAGGGTCCTCAGTTGAATGAAATACTTAAGAGTATGGCCCAGAGTGAGTTTTTATAGAGTTGTCATCACAGTCATATAGAAATAGATAACGGGAAAAGAAAAGAGGAATAAGGAATGAGAACTTTGGCAATAGGTCAATTTTCTAGATTGGTGCTGATTCAAGTAGGCTGTATACATACAAGCAATTGGGTGAATCAAAAAATTCCAAGCCTGTTCTTTTAGCTGAGTGGAAAGCTACTGGCACTCTTATTCATTTAGAACAAAATAGGGTACTGAATTTAATAATCCAGAATTAATGTGGCACTAACTTTCTTAATGCATCCTAATCAATAAATCAAACCTGTACTGAACACCTACTCTGTGCCAGACTCTATGAATATGAATAAAATGGTGAAAACAGTTGTTGCCCTTAAGAAACCATATTTGTTTAAATCATAGGTAGTGTAGGGCAGTGGGTGAGTTTCCCCATGCCACTGAAATTTAGAAAGTGATGACAATATTTACAGTCCTTCAGCTAGGTACTTTCTCTCATCAAATATCCACTTATCAATTAGTTATGAAATTTTATCATTTTTACTTCCATAACTTACATCTTTTCTTTTCCCCCTATCCACACAGCTATCACTCTAAGTTCAAACCAGCTATATGGCTATTTTAATAGCTTCCTAATTGTCCTTCCTTCATCAAACCTCCTCTCACTCTATAGCACCCTCCATGAGTTGTCAAAATGATTTTCCTAAAGACTAATCATGTTATTACCCCACTAAATAAATATCAGTGACTTCTTGTTGATTCAAGAAGCAAATATTATTCCACCTTTAGGTAATTGTTTTCATTTAAGGTTTTATGTAAGATTTTTAATGTATAAAAATATTTATTAATAAATGGCATGAATGTGATTGTAAATAAACAGTTAAAATACATGTAAAGGGCAGCTCTAATTTATTTCTTTGTTATTTAGTCTTTTATTTCTGTATTTATTTGTCTATTTTCATTACTGAAGTGCATGATCAAGAAAATTTGGAGTTTACAGCAGTAGAGTATGAATTAAGCACTGTTCTCCTTATATTACTATTCCCCATTTAAAAAATGAAAAAAAAGAACAAAAATACTCATACTCCTTTGATTTCTCCTCTTCCTGCTTCTCCTTCTTGTCTTTTTCCTCCTCTCTTCTCTCTTCCTACTACTATAGAATTCTAGAAAAGTAAACTTTTACTCAGGGATTATCAAACTCCAACAAAGATGTTTGGTATAGTTCAAAGTAAATTTAGAGATAGTTTAAATCTAAGCTCTACAAATACTTGTATGACCTTGGGCAAATCATATATCACATCATAGAATTAAATTCCTTACCTGGAAAAGGAAAATGTTGAACTAGATAAACTTGAATGCCTCTTAAAATTCTCAGTCCTATACTTCTAACAACTCAAATATTAACATAAATGATTTATGGTCTGAGATTGCTTGAAGATTTGATATAGTAGTTTTTTGATGTTGTAGAGATTATAATTATTCATGAAATATAATTTTCCAAATGTTGGACTTTTAATTTCAGGAATGTTAGGCGAAGGACCCTGGGAAGATTGCCGCTTCAAGTCTCTTTTCCTTCAGTCTCATGACTCCAAGATAGAAGTTTTCATATTTTGTGCCAATGACTAAAGGATAGAAGAGAAGAAGAAAAATCCCATTATCAGACATCAGAATGGAAGGTCCAACAGCAATCCAGCCTTTTTCAAACTTATGTCAAATAATTGCAATCTTCTAACTCTAAATTTTCTGCATCTAGGTTAGCATGGTTGTATCAGGCACAGGGAAGGAGATGGGAAGTCAGTCCTCAATCTTTTTACCTTTTTTTGATTCTTGCATAAATTGGATTTAAGTAAGGCAGAGGTGCTTGAAGTCATCAACCTCACTCTTTCTTCCAGAGTCATTGGAGCCCCCTGGCAAGATGACTGGTGATTTTCTAGATACAATGAATTACCTCAGCCATCTTTTGTATCAGAAATACCAGTGTAATAGAATTATATGACATCATCATGGCTTTAGGTCAATTAAATAGAAAGAGTCCAAGCAAAATATCCAAGAGGAAAGAGAAAAGCCTTTCCATTAAGCAAGGCACCAATAAAATTATAAAGTAGCTGATAGATGTGAAGCCAAAAGCCCTCTTGCATTATATCATGTATCTTTTATCAAATCATATCTAGAGTGTTATAATCAATATATTTGCTTTGTCAAAAAATGTTTTGACAGGAATTATAATTTTCTAAAATTTGAGACAGCAGAGTCTCAATGTTCAAAGTTACTGAAACTCATATCCTTCCAATTTGCTTGAATTCCCTCCCCCCTCAACTTTGCTTTAGAACACTAGATTATTTTAGTGGAGTCAGGTGAGTGAATTTTCCCAGTCTCCTGACTGTCTTTTTAGAGTATCAGGTTTCAATAGTAGAGCTTGTGTGATAGTATAAATGGCACTGTTCCTAGAGTGCCTACATATTGGCCTCTTTCTGACTCTCATGCAACCAGCCTTATTGATCATGGGTAAGTGACTTAAAATCTCTAGGCTTCAATTTTCATATTCAAAAAAAAGAAAAATCATCTATCTAATCCATACTACAAGTATGTTATGAATGAAATCTTTGTAAAGTGCATAAGACTATAAAACATGATATCTTGTGATCTTTACATTCTCTACCTCTGTGTTAACAATTTAATAATGTGAATTGCATGTGGGCTTATACTTAAGATATATTTGCTTTTATCCTATTTATGTAAAGTACTGCAGGATTCAGATGACAAAACAATTGACTATTTCTAATGATGGAGTAAGTTATGTGTGTTTGTCAGTAAAAAGTGATAGGAAGAAAGAATATAAGTTAAAATGATAGGTCCTTAATGATAGTAGCTGCAAATTTGGCTATGTCCCAGTAACTACAGCATATAACATGGTGCTAAGGACACACAGTTTTGGTAATTATGTGTATATTGTACCATGGTCCAATTAAGAAATGTAAAATCCAGTTCCTGAAATAGCTTTCAATTAACACTTATTATGTGCCATAGTGTATCCAGTTTCTTAAGGGGTCATTAATTGTTAATATACTGCAATTACTTCTTAAGCATGTGATTAATATTCTACTAAATGCTTAATTTTATTTGGCATCCATTACAATGAGGAGATATTTAATTAATGCTAGTTTCTCCCATGGCAACAAACTAGCTGAAACTTACTTGATTCTCAAGGCTCACAGTCTGTGGCACATTTTTTATGTCCTCCTGCTTTGAAATAAGTGGGTCAACCTGCAGCTTGTCACTCAAAAAATGTCACCAACAGATTCTTAGAATGAATTGCACCTTTGAGGAGCATCATAAATATGTCACAAGTAATTCAGTCAACAAAATATTTCTTCAGCCTTACTATGTGAGAACTCAGGAAACCTGTCTTTAGTTGTTAACACTCCTTTGTTTCAGTATATAGAAATATAAAGTATAAAGAGAAACAAACAAACAAATAATAGGTAGGAAAAATGAGACATAACCTAAATATAGAGGAAATTTCATTGAACTTAGAGACAGGAACAAGAAATCAATTTTAGTCCTAGCTTGACTACTAAAATTCTGGATGACCTTGAAGAAGTCCAATAATCTGTTCAGTGTTCAATTTACTCATATATAAAAGGGGGTGGTCAATTTAAAATTTATCTAAGATGTCTTATTGCCCCAAAAATCTGCATTCATGAAGGAGAAAAAATCATTAAATCAACAGACATTTATTAAACACTTATTCAGTGTTAGTCGTTGTGTGAGGCACTGCAGGAAATAAAGACAAAAGTGAAATATACTACAACATTTAGAAATCGGAAATCCATAAGATAGAAAGAATATATATATAGAATTAGTGCATATGAAATGCGTCTATGCAAAATAAATACGACGCTATAATATTTTGTTTCCATTGTGGGTTGAATTTTATATATAGAATGTTGAAAAGGCTTTAGTGTAGCTGTAAACATTGATAGCTTAATTTGGAGGGGACAAGGGTTTTAAATCAACTTCAATTGTTTAGATGATGATGGAAACACACTTTAAAGGTCATCTAGTCACATCCTGTGAATAGTTGTGTTTTTGCTATTTAATTTTGTTTTGCTTTGTTGACTATTTTTATTTTATTTAGGAGGGATGAATTCTCAGGAAAGAACTGAGTAAATGGACTGATTTGTTTACTGAATGAAGATTGAAGGACATCCTTCATGGGTCTCTTCAAATTGACAAGAAACAATACTCTCCATCCAATCTAAGAAAGAAATTTCTCAGAGTAGTGGCCAATAAATCCACATATTTTTCAGGTACCAAAAGAAACTAATACTTAGAATAAGATGGGTGGAAAATACTACCTCTGAAGTTTGTTATGATGATACGATGTGATGTTTCTAGTACTCAATCTATTATTGCAATAGTTTAGACAGAACTTCTTAAACTATGAGTCATGACCCATTTAGGGTCATGAACAATTTGGCAACAGTAAAGGTTTTCTGAAAACATAATGAGCAATAAATTAATTAAAAATCAAAAGCATAATTAATCGGAGGTGTTTTTGGCAGTATTTGCCAATGTTTCATCATATGAATTGGTTCTGAATACACAGCACACACACTTTGTCACATCAGGCAATGCCAAAGAATGCTGACAAAAGATGAAAAGGGGTGACAAGTGGAAAAATTTTAAGAAGCCCTGATCTAGAAGAAATGTGGTGTGGGCCTTTCCAGGAGTGGTGTCCTGAGCTTTAAGCTTGTCAGGACTTCTTTGATTTTTTGCTTTTTGGTCATGGCCTCTGAAAATCCACTTATTATGATGCCATAATGAAGCACAGGGACAGGGATTTAGTAAGTATTGGCAGCATGAATTTTTTAATTGAACCATATTTAGTAGAACCATGATTCTACTTACATGAGGAACTCATTGATAATGAAATTTTCAGCACCAATGCTGGTCAGCAGCATCAATTCTCATAGACCATCCACTCAAGAATAGAAATATATTAGACTGAATTAGGGGGATGAGTGTTCACACTAATGAAATCCTAGATACAGAATTATTTATATACTATATTTTTATTTTTTTTCCAAATGCACAATAAGCTCCTGGTTGTTCAATAAGTTCCCAGTTAGGACAAAACATTATGCTCCTCTTATTTTCTAATGTTGGTTGAGGAAGCAATAAGAACTCAATAAATTTGAGTAATGGCTTCTAACTTCACTTAGGAGCAAGTGTGTCTTGGAGCCAACTCTAACCATGCCAGAATAGATTGAATATTAAATTTTCAATGTGAACATTTACACCTCAGAAACTGGACTACAAATCCAGGCTTAATTTATTATTTGATTGATTGACTGAAGGAAGTGTTAAAAATTCAGAACAAATTTAAAAGTCTAAGGGCATTTTTTTCCAGGAGTGGCCAGTTGTTAAACATTTACCAGTCCATCCCTAATTCCTGGCTCAGAAAAAGAAAACTCAGGGAATGATGTCATCATCAGATTGGAGGCTTGATAACTGTAATAACAATAACTACAGAAAGAATAACAACATTTACATTTAGTTAGCACTTTAAGCTTTACAAAATGCTTTATATTTATTATGTCATTTGAGCCTCACAAACCTTCCTCTTAGGAGGCATACTATTCTATTATTCTGTGCTGATACTCTACAATTTCCCATCTCTTAACCAAAAGTTTAAAATGTTCCAACAGGGTAAAAACTTTAAGAATGATAGGCATAAAAAAAATATTTCTGTGGCATAACAGGAAAAAGAGAAATTCCCTAAATGCAAAACAAACTATTCACACAATCAACACTCCAATTATTTTATTAATGTGGCAATTTTGCTATTTTTCTGCAACTTATAAAGTTGCCTGGAGTGCTGGGTGGTTACGAGATTTACACAGAGACACACAGCCAAATGTGTCAAAAAGTAGGATTCTAAACTCAGATCTCCCTGATTCAAAAGGTAATTGTGTGCATTAAAATGCCTCTTGGAATAAGATATATTTATACACTTTCACATAATTTCTTTAGAATTTTTAAGTATTTGCAATAATGCATGTAATATTAAAAAAAAGTTATCTCCAAGACATGTGATGACTTGATATTTTTCTTATCATATAGGGATCAAAGTGATGTCATAGAAATACCACAAAATACCAGGGTTCTACTTTAGACTAACCTTTATTATCTGTAGTTAACTTTGGCCCATATGAAGCCCTGACAACACTTTTGCAAAATGAGGATACTGAGAATTATACTATTCACCTGACAGAACTTTTGTGAGGTAAGACCTTTGGCAACTTAAATCATCATATAAACATGAGCTCTCATTATTAATAGTAAAATGAAAAAAAAAATAAAGAAAACCCTCTAGTGGAGATAAAAATAGCAGTACTTTTCCTTCAGAAAAGGATTATAAATCTAGAACTGGAAGTTATCTCAATGCTATGAAAGACAATTTGCTTTTTTTCTAGATGAGGAGAGTGAAGCCCAGGGAAATTATATAATTTGTCCAATCTCATACAGCTAAGATGGTGGATGTGAAGCCAGGTCCTCTGATTCAAGTACTCCTTCCAATATACTATGAGTCACAACTGATTGCTACCCCCATCTTCTTCCCCCCACCCCATGATCGCCACAGTAATTCTTTGGAAGAAAGTAACTAATGCACTATTTCTTTTGGGTCAGTTATTTCATATACAGGGAAAGTAGAAAATTGAGACAATTATATGGAAGATTAATGAATAATTTATTAAATCATTAGTTAATTCAGACAAGTTCAGGCTTTTCCCCTATGTCATCTTGACTCTTCTGTCCCAATAATGATCTTTCATTTGCAAATGGGGGACAAACCAGCACAAAACCTAGTTAAAGAGCTTCTTTGGTGGCTCTAAAAAGTTAATAATATATAGTTGTGAGTTTCATGTGTTCTTTGAGAATGATAACACAGCTAAGGACAGGAAGTAGGTTTGGGGAATAGATCAAGACCTCCCTAGGCCCCGAATGGATAAAAATATTTGAAGCATCTATCCATGTTCAGTAGTAGATTTCCAAAGCTCCCACCGCTCCCGGTGGAACATAATCAAAACAATGATGATAAGTAACTGAGAAAGGAATACTATAATTCTCTGCAAAATAGTCACCTGGCAAAGATAGGAGTTTTCATATAGAAGATCTTGAAATTAATGGAGTTTTAAAAGGATAATTCTGTGAATTTATTAAAACACAGAATACCATAGTTTGCACAACTTCTTGCTATAGTTTTTCTTCCAAAAAAACTGGAGGTCTGTTAAAGTAGGGCAATAATCACTAGGGCTGTGGGAGGGGGGGTGGGGTATTTTTCTTGGAAATGACTCTTCTAGAATTAACAATTCCAATTAATAAGCAGTTATTAAGCACTCATTTTGTGTCTACTTTGTGTACAATGTATACAAAGACAAAATACATTAGTTCCTGTCCTCAGGAAGATTATATATGATGCCTCAGAAACATTCCTGCGATTTATTGTAACAAAAATGCTTCATGTAGTCACCTGTATTTTGCATCCATCTATGTTTTGTAGCAGGAAGGAAAAAAGTTGATCTCTATCTTGCATATATGAATGTTAAAGTATAAGATTATTGCCCCAAGAAGAAAGAAAATTTCTTAGCTTGGATTTTCATTGCTTTTTATTTTTTGAGAATGATATACAAGTCTTCATAACCATTGCTTTAAACATCAGATTTATTGTTTGCTTTTATTTTGTTTATTTCATACCTACTAGGAAATATCTAATTCTTTGGTTGGTAACCAGGGAAAATAATTTGTGTTCACATTATCGATCATTTATCTGATAATTTGAGAAGATTATTTAGAGACAGGCTAAAATAACAAAGAAAAGAGAAAAAAATAAAAGAAAAATTCACATTCTCTGGAGCTCTATAATCTGGGAATAAATTTTTTGCATTTGTTTTTAACCACACACAATGAATTGTGGAAAATAGCCTGTCTTGAAGTAAAATGCTTATCCAGAAAGTACAAAAGATAACCATTTGTATGACTGCACCTCTTGTACTTTAAAAATTAATACCTGTTGTTATCCATCGTATTTATTCATGTCAGATTTTCTTAGGTTGAAATTTAGGAGACCAGAATACCTATGCAAGTGAAGAACTCACTCTACTTTCCTCTCAAATCCAGAAATTTAAGTATTCATTTATTTTAGAAATGGCAGGGAAGGAGCACAAAATACTATTTAAAAATCTGCAGTTAATGAGCTCAGCTGACTAAAGCACAGTCAGCATGACATGCTTTACAGCTAAGGTCAGTTCTGAAAGGCTAAGCAGCCCAACTCAAAGATATACTTCATCAGTTATGAGAGGTTGACTGAGAATGTAGATAGACCAGTGGGAATTCATTACCATGACCTACCTATAGCAAAATTGCTATTGAGAGTAGGCCATTTGTTTCTTCTTCATCTGTGAAAGACATCACATTTACATTATATACAATCTGTCTTCTCTCTCCTCTAGGTCAAAAAAAGTCAAGTTGACTGACAGATTCTTATTTTATACAGGGGTTTTAAGTATTGTGTATGCTTCATCTGATCCCAAGGATATGTTTCTTCTTTGTGTTTTATTCTAACTATACTTTGGAATAGACAAATTAGTATGGTACTTGAATAACTATCCAACTGATAGGGGACTGGCATGATATTTGACTGGCACAATTTTCAAATAATTTATGTCACACTATTGAAATTTTCTTTTGGCCTCTATATTAAAGATGATTCCTTTTTTTTGGAAATGACTGTTTTCCATTTTTTTTTACCACAGTAATTAATATCATATGGTTAACAGTCTATTCAATTTGACTATGCTACCAAAAGAACTGGTAAAATCCAGTCTGATCCTTTATTCTGCATATGTGTATCAATCCTTTCGCCATAGATTAAAGGGCATGGTTGAGGCACATTTCACAGTGAGTTTATAGAACAAAAGAAGTCATATTTCTCAAGGACTGGTCTTTATCTTGGGTTTAGTATTCACTCATTTCTAATTACTTATCCAGGAAATTAAATATGTATGTATGTATATATATATATATATATATATATATATATATATATATATATATATATATATATAAGCATGCAAAATAACAAACAATCACTAATAAATTACCCTCTTGCAGCAAAAAATAATATATGTTTTCTGGTTATTTATGTGTCAAGATTTTTAAGAAAAAAATCCTTCTGGATAATAACTGCTTTTTCTTCAAAACTTCTATAATAAATACAGGCCAAAACATTTGACTGAGGTAATTCTAGGATAGGTGTTGATGATTCAGTTTCCTAATTTTCAAATGCCCCCAAACAATTGTTTACAAATCTGTTTCATTTTCCTCATTTCCCACTCCCACACCAAATTTGCACTGTTATTGCCACTGTCCACTGACTTCATCTCCTTAAGGTACTTATTAAAATGCTTTTGCTGGGAGGTGGGGTTGGTGGGAAAAATAACATTATTCTAAAAAATGAGAAGACAATGCAATATGGATTTTTCAATGAAGAAAGTCCTACAATTTCTGAAACTAATTTCTGCATGTAAATTCTTCTCCAAGTCCTCCAAATGTTAGAGTTCAAGTGGTATTACGGATTTGGAATCAGAAGGCCTGAGTTTAAAACTCAAATTATTTTTGGCTCTGTTCAAATCAATTCACTGTACTAGAACTTGGTTCTCTCTTATTAAAATAAGGAAGGGTATCAGACTGAATGATTTCAAACTTTCTTCTAGTTTTATGTTTAAAAGAATGTATATATGTGAATTTACTTTCAATATCCTTAGCCTGGCAAATAAAACATTTATTTTATGTACATATATATACATACATACATACACACATATAATAGTTTAATGTATAAATCCTATAATCATATGTGTGTGTAACTTTAACATTCTCAACATGACAAAATATTTGTTCATATACTTAGTTGAAATTTATCTGTTAAATTTTAGATGTTTCAAAAATTATATTGACTAGTCACTAGATAATATGTATATTCACTAATTTACAAGCTTTACAGATACAACTCAGAGATATGCAGAAAATGCTTTAATTTTTCAGTATTAAGACAGTGAAACATATTTTAAGAGTATTAAAGTAATTAAAAAAAATCTGACAGTAATGATGATCATTGCCATAAAAAGATATTATTTTGTAATCTGCACTGATGGAGGGAATGGTATAATGATTAGAATGTTGAAAATGTATTTCAGTAGTTTAGTGGAATAAATATTTTTAATTAGATATACTTAGGGTATTACATTTCAAATAATCAATTAATTCAGCTCAAACTCTAATTTTGAATAGAATATCTGGGTAAAAACCATGATGCCAGATTTCCTGTAATACATCTTTGCTAGTTACATTTTTTACAATAAAAGCACTTTTTAAAATTTTCCTCCATTATTTGTTCTCATGTCTTCGTTATTGCTGTTCATCTGTAGATTCTTTTCACTTTTCCATTTTGCAAATAAAGAAGTATAATAAAGACAGCAGCTCATGTCTACATAGTGATTTAAAGTTTGTAAAGTATTCATAAATATTTATGAGAAAAAATAATGAAAATATCTCAATTTACAGATGAGAAAAATAAGTTTTTATGTAATAAGTGAGTTCCTCATGGGTAAAGTCTAGAATTTTGAGATTTTATTATTGGATTAGAGTCTCTTATCTTTCCATTTTTATCATTGACAGAAAGGTCAATCACATAAAACTTAAAATTTCACCTTAAATCTTATTTCTGCATTATTACCCCAGATCTCTTGAGAATCAGTAGTGAAAATAAAAATCTATTTCCCCTTGCTATAAAAATATATCATAGTAGAATGTTGCACTTGGAATTAGAAAAACCTACATTCAAACCTTTTGTTACCTAACATATGAAATATCCCAATAAATAGTGAATTTTTTATCTCAGTCATGTGAATATTTGCACAGTGGCAAAGAAAGTGGGCAGATCTCAATATTTCCATGATTTTCTAGCTTATGCAACTCTCACCTATGTATTCATAAAATTTCCTTAGGCTCAACATGATAGGGGTTCTTGATATGACATAACTACCAAAGGCAAATATAAATTATTCAATTGTTATCAATTTTGCCATGCAAGCAGCCCATCTTCTCTGAAGACATTCTTTACATCACTTAAGTGTTTATATATTTCTTCACTTATAATGTGTTGAAACCTGATTAAACCATCTATGCAGCTATATGTTGACTGTACTTAAAAGTATGCAACATAATGGGAGAAAAAATTCTCTTTTTCATAGAAATAAATGAATTGAATAAATATTTGCTGGAAGTAATCAAGTTCAAAACTTGCTTCAACCCAGGCCACTACCTATTTGCCAAGTTTCTGAAACTGATATAAATCTTTCTGAATGAGCTTTATGGTCTTTCCTTCAATTTACATATGATACTTTGGAGAACATGTACCTTTTGTTCATTTCTTTTGTTTCTTTACTTTTTTATTTTCTTTTTCATTTGTGTATACAGAAACCTATTTTGAATTTTAAAGCTTTAATTTCTTAGGTTTTATGGAGTTAATGTAATATAGAAACAACTGGAGAATCTTAAAATCTATAGAGAATTCCTTTTTGACTTCATTCACTATCTGCATCTTTTTTGTAATATCAAGAACAACTGTGTTTTTTTCATCTGAAGAGATATAAATAAACATAAGGTCTTAGATAAAGTTATTTGTATTCTCACATTTCTTTAATTATTGCTTTCACCTAATAGGCAATGAGTTTTGCCCTCTTACCTTCCCATCATGGGGAGAGGGATAAAGGGAACAAATTCCTCGTCAGAAATATAAAAAAAAAAATAAATGTCCACTTTTGCCAAGCACAAATACATGCATACAAACATATACATATATACATACACACATATAGGTATATATGTACATGCATACACATATATATAGAGATATAGATATACACACACACATACACATATAATTTTGCATCTGGGGTCCAGTACTTGTGTCAAGAAGTGGGTAACATATTCATCAGAGGTCATGTGGAAAAATTGCGGTTGATCATTGAACTGATCAAAGATGTCCATTCTTTTTACATTGTTTATAATTACAATGTATTTTGTATACATTATTCTTTTGGATTTGCGCCCTTTACTGTATCTGTTAATGCAACCCTTCCCATGTTTCTCTGAAATCACTCTTTACCATTTATTATAGCACAATGTTATCTGCTTATGTTCATATTCCACATTGGTATATTTGTATATAGACTGCATAGATTTATTAGCATGCTGGTGTATTGGCCTGGATGAAAGGGTACACACACGACTAGCATTTTTGTTCATAGTGCCAAATTATATACCAGAATGACTATACCAATTCAAATATCTACCAGCAGCATGCTAATGTGCCTGTTTTCTGACAGATCTTTCAATAATTATTCTCTTGTTTTGTCTTCTTTTCTAATCTCAAAGATGTGAGGTAGAAACTCAGAGGTTTTTTTTCTTTACTTTTATCCTAATTGTCATTTGTGATTTTTTTATGTCGCTTTATAACTTGAACTTCTTCCTTTGAGAATGCATTTTTTTATATCCTTTTACCTGTTGGAAATGGCTCCTATTATTTTAAAATTGAATCAATTTTTTATAAATCTTAGTAATCATTCTTTATCAGAAACATTTGCAGATAAAGTTTTTCCTACTAATCTATTTCATTTAAATTTTTAACAACATTGTGCTTGTTCAATTGTTAATTTTATGTTCTGTGTTTCTCTATATCTCTTCCTTGGTTATTAACTCTTAATTTAGCCATAAAATTAATGTCTTCCTCTCTCTTTAATTTGTGATGTCAATTTTTATATCTAAATCGTATACTTATTTGGGGTTTTTTCCTTGTGTACGATTTGGAAGGATAAGGGAATACAGGTTTTTAATCACACCTATGATTTGCCAGAAATATATTAACATTTTTTTATAAAGAGGCAAATAACCTTTAATTTTATTGTCATGATAGTACTGTAAGGCAATTTCTGTTATTATCCTATTTTAAAGTTGAAGAAAATGAGTCAAATAAAGGTTAAATGACTTTCCTTTGGTCTCATAACTATTAAATGTCTGAGGCCGGATTTCTAATCAAGTCATTTTGACTGCTAGCTGACTACACTGTACACTGTATAACATCTCTATGAGATATTGGTTTATAACTAGTTTTTTCCAGTCTGTTTTGTAATTTTTCCTGCAACTTTTGGCAAATAGTGATACCTTAACACAGTAAGTTAAGTTTTTGATTGTATTATATGATACGACGCTGTGTTCCTTTGCATATGTATTTGTTTTGAAACTACTTTTTTCTAAAGATTAACATTGCTCTTTTTATTTATTACCAACTTTTATGATTATTATTTTATGGTATAGTATAATACATAGTAATGGTAGGCACAGATCTTTTCTATTTTTAATGTTAATTGAGATTTTTGATCTTTTGTTTTTGAGGGTTTTTGTTTTCATTTATCTCTATGTAATATTCTTTTGGTCCTTCAATTATGTCATTAAGTAAGTCAATTAATTTTGGTATCATTGCCAGTTTTATTATATTGGCACACACAATGCATAGGCAGTTCATAATGCAATGATTATTTAGGTCTGGTTTTATTTTGCTTGAGTATTTTGTAATTAATCATTTATGGGAAATATTTTGCATTCATGAGTCAATAGATAGACTGCCAATCATTTTATTATTTTTAGAACTTTTTGAATTAAATATATTTTTCAATGTCTTACTCATTGGTGTTTTCTTAAACCAATATAGTATAATACTGGTGATTTATATTTGTCCATTTTATATCCTGCAACATTGTTAACAACATTTATTAATTATTTCATTTTTACTTGATTTATTAAGGTTTTCTGGACACACCATCATTTCATTAGAAACAAGAACAAAGAATAGTTTTGTTTTATCTTTCCATTTATGTATTGTTTTTATTTATTCCCCCTTATTTCATAGTGTTATATGGCCTTGGTGATGCTGGGAATCCTTGCTTCTCCCTTATCCAATTTGAAAGGCTTCTAACTATTTTTTCTTTTATATATTGCAGATATATGTTAATTACCATGTGAAGGAAAAGTCCATTTGTTATCATAACTCCCGTATTTCTTTCTTAAAGAAAATAATGTTGGATTTTTCAAAAGCCAGTTTCAGCATTTCTAGTTGTTTTGTGATATTTTTAAAAACCATTTTTGGCTATTGGAATGGTTTGATTTTTCTCATTTGAAAACAACCCTGTATTTTCACTCTACATCCAGTTCCCTTATGGTACATGGTCTTTTCTATGTTCCATCATAGCGGATTTGATAATTTTTAAAATTTATATGTTGATTAGGTATTTTGGCATTGAGTCTTTTGCTCATTTGTTTCCTCCCTGGTTCAAATACTCCAACCCTATTTCTATAACACAGAGATAAAAACCACCATTGAGTTCTAATTTTGCAATGTTTATATAACAATGAAATTAATTGCTCTTTGATAAAATTAGTATTTAAATGAATATATTTGTATATCCATTTGATCCTGACCCCCCCCAAATGGGAGGTATATTGTTTCTTTTATTTTTATTCTGATAAGCAGTTACTTAAATAGATAATTTTTTCTGTAATCTGTGTATTTTACATTCTTTTTTTATTATTTTTTTATGTTTCTCTTTTTTTCTTTTTTTTATTTATTTAACTTTTTACATTCATTTTCACAAATGTTTGGGTTCCAAATTTTCACCCCTTTTATCCCCTCCCCCCACCCCAATACCCCAAGCAATCTAATTTTCCCTATCTCCAATCTGTCCTCTCTTCTGTCATCCCTCCCTTCTCTTGTCTCCATCTTCTCTTTTCTCCTGTAGGGCCAGATGACTTTCTATTCCTCATTAACTGTATGTCTTCTTTCCTAGTTGCAACAACAATACTAAACAATTGTTCCTAAAACTTTGAGTTCCAAATTCTCCCCATCCCTCCCTCCCCACCCATTCCCTTTGGTACGGCAGGCAATTTATTATAGGCCATATCTGTGTAGCTTTGCAAATGACCTTCCTGATAGTCGTGTTGTGTAAGACTAACTGGATTACCATCCCTCCTAACCTGCCCCTCATTGTTTCTCTTCTGTCTTTTGATCCTGTCCCTCCCCAAGTGTTGACTTTCAATTGCTCCCTCCTCCCTTTGCCTTCCCTTCCATCATCCCCCCCCCCCCGCAATATCTCCTTCTCCCCCGCTTTCTTATACTGTAAGATAGGTTTACAAACCAAAATGAGTGTGCATTTCACTCCTTCGTTTAGTCAAATGTGATGAGGGTAAACTTCTTGGTTTTTTTTTTTTTTTCCCTCAGCTCTCCTCTTTTTCTCTCCACTAAAAAAATCTCCTGCTTGCCTCTTAAATGACATATAGTTACCCCCTTCCATTTCCCCCTCTTTCCTCTCACTACATTTCTCTCTCACCATTTATTTACCTTAATTTCTTTTAAGGTATGGTCCCATCCTATTCAGTTCAATCTGTACTCTCTGTCTCTGTATGTGTATGCATGTGTGTATGTGTGTGCATGCGTGTACATGTGTATGTGTGGTCCCACCAACTACCCAGATACTGAAAAGTTTTAAGAGTTAGAAATATTGTCTCTCCCTGTAGGAATGTGAACAGTTCATTTCTGGTAAGTCCCTTAATACTTCTCTTTGCTGTTTACTTTTTCATGCTTCTTCTCATTCTTGTGTTTGAAAGTCAAATTTTCTTTTCAGTTCTGGTCTTTTCATTAAGAATGATTGAAAGTCCTCTGTTTCATTGAAAGACCATATTTTCCCTTGAAGTATTATACTCAGTTTAGCTGGGTAGGTGATTCTTGGTTTGAGTCCTAGTTCCTTTGCCTTCTGGAATATCCTATTCCACGCCCTTCGATCCCTTAATGTAGAAGCTGCTAGATCTTGAGTTATCCTGATTATATTTCCACAGTACTGGAATTGTTTCTTTCTAGCTGCTTGCAAGATTTTTTCCTTGAGCTGGGAGTTCTGGAATTTGGCCACAATGTTCCTAGGAGTTTCTCTTTTTGGATCTTTTTCAGGTGGTGATCGATGGATTCTTTCAATACTTATTTTGCCCTCTGGTTCTAGAATCTCAGGGCAGTTTTCCTTGATAATTTCATGAAAGATGATGTCTAGGCTCTTTTTTTGATCATGACTTTCAGGTAGTCCCATAATTTTTAAATTGTCTCTCCTGGATCTATTTTCCAGGTCAGTTGTTTTTCCCATGAGATATTTCACATTCTCTTCCATTTTTTCGTTCTTTTGGTTTTGTTTGGTGATTTCTTGGTTTCTCATAAAGTCATTAGACTCCATCTGTTCCATTCTAATTTTGAGAGAACTATTAAATTCAGTGAGCTTTTGAACCTCTTTTTCCATTTGGCTCATTCTGCTTTTGAATGCATTCTTCTCCTCATTGGTTTTTGAACCTCTTTTGCCAATTGAGTGAGCCTATTTTTCAACGTGTTAATTTCCTCAGCATTTTTTTGGGTCTCCTTTACCAAGGTATTGACCCGTTTTTCATACTTTTCTTGCATCTTTGTCATTTCTCTTCCCAGTCTTTCCTCCACCTGTCTAACTTGCTTTTCAAAATCCTTTTTAAGCTCTTCCAAGGCCTGAGCGCACCCGACACCCCCCTGGGGTGTCTGGGGTACTGAGGCCCTGCCCTCCACGTCTTTCCCTGATGGCAAGAATACGTTCTGATCTGAAGGTCGAGATCATTTGCACTTGTTGGAAAAAACTCTCTATAGTCTTATTTTTCTTCCCTTTTCTAGGCATTTTCCCAGCCAGTTACTTGACTTCTGAGATTCCTTTCCACCTCCGCCTGGATCCACCCAGCTAGTGCTTGGCCTCTGAGATTCAAATGCGCTTTCCGCGGCAAGCTTTAGTTCTGGCGCAGGGGTGGGGGCAGGGCCGCCTCCCAAGCTCTGTCCCTCAGGGGCTTTCTGCAGAGACTTTCAGGAACGGAGTGGGTGGGGGCGGGGTGGGGGGCCCGCCTCCTATGCTCAGCTCCCTCAGGGGTTTTATTCAGAGGCCTTCAGTAATAGAGCGGGGTGGGGGCAGGGCCATCTCCCAGGCTCAGCTCCCTCAGGCTGGAAAGACCTTCAGTATTGAAGATCCTACCTGCTGCTGGGGGATTCCTGAGTCCTGGGCCGCTGCCGCCTCAGCCGCTGCCCACGCCTCTGCCTCTGCCACTTCCTGCCCCCGTCTCTGCCGCTGCCGCTTCCTCCTGAGGGGGCCCGAGTCACGGAGATGCTCCGCTCCCCTCCCCTAGCCCAGCCTTCTTTCTCACTGACCTGTAGCTTCTGTGGGCAGAGGGACGTTCCTGCCTGCCGGAGCTTCCCCCAGAGCTTCCCTCTCTGAAGCCTGCTCGGGTCAGCTTCTCTGGGGCCGCGGCCAGGGGTGGGGGTGGGGTCCGCTTTCCAGGGCGTGATGGACTCCGCGGACGGCTCTCCAGGGCTCAGTGGAAGGGAAATCTCTTCCCCTATGTTTATGCACCCCCTGCAGTGATTCAGAATTTATGGGGATCTCCTTTTACCTCAATTCCATGGGTTGTGGGCTCGGAGCTCCTAAATGTGTATCCTTCTACTCCGCCATCTTGGCTCCACCCTGTATTTTACATTCTTAAAAAAATCAGTATTTGTCATTTAATCAGTTTTGTTGACATATTGTTAGGCAAAATAGCTCCTGATAGTTTCTCCAAATTATTCTTCAATAAGTGGACATCATTTTTCTCTGTTTTGATAATAAATAATTTATTCTTCTTTTCTTTGTTTTAAAATATTTAAATTACATTTTTGTGTTATAATAGCTAAAAAGATTTCCCCTTGTTAAAAATTAGTTCATTGTTTCGTGGTGGTGGTGGCGGTATTAGTAGTAATGATTTTTTGAAGGCTCTTGTTTTTATTTTTATTACTCTTTTTGCTTTTAAGAATCTCAACTTTGAGGTGGAGCTATGATGGCAGAGAGCCATGAAGTTGAGCTCTTTCTGTTTTTCATTGGAAATGTCATTAAATCAAATGTCTAAAAGAACTCTGGAGTCAGAGAACCTACAAAAAGATGGAGTGAAATAATTTTTGTGCATAAGATGCCTTTGAAGGACATCAGAAAATGCCTGTCTCACTTGGGCAAAAGGGGAACACATCCTAGCACAGACAGTGTCCAGGGAAGGCACAAGAGGCTCTTAAACTCTGCACAGTTCAACAACAAAGGCCCCTCAGTCACTCTGGATCAGGAAGCCAGAGAGGCCTTCAACCTCAGTGCAGAAGGCAAATTGTGAGCCCCAGAAACTCAGAACAAAAGGTTCATTTCATATATTTCCTAAATAAAGAAGATATAAGAAAGGGGGAAACCGGACAGGCTAAGTGGTATGGTATTGTGGTTAGAATACTGGCTTGGAATCCACAATGACTGAGTTCAAATACAGTTTCTGACACTTACTAGTAATTTCACCATGGGAAAGTCACTCAATCCTAATTGCTTCCAAGAGAGAAACAGGCAATAAGCTAAAGAGGAGGGGAGAAGGGTCAGAAACCAAGTCAGGCTACCCCTAGCACAGAAGAAAAGCTAAAAGCAGCTGAGACACTGGCATGGAAAGCCAGGCAACAGGCTCTTGGCCTCCAGCATAAGAAGCTTGAGAAAATGCCCCCACAGTTCTTATGTCTCTAAATTCTCACATGAAAATATAGAGAAAGAAGAAATCAATGATTTGGGCATGTGACCAAAAAAATGTTAGAAAAAATCAAAATCCTCAATTAAATCTTACATCATTCATTCTGAAAATCAAAGGAGAAACTAATAAAATTGAAATTCAGGCAATGATTGAACTAAATAATTAAATTAGGAATTGATTTTATGAAAGAACCAATAAAAATAGATAAACTTTTGGTTAATTTGATTTTTGAAGAAAAAGAAATCAAAGCACCAGTATCAAAAATGGAAAGGCTGAATTTATCACCAATGAAGTAGAAATTAACTCAATACTTAGGAGTTATTTTGCCCATCTGTATGCCAATAAATCCAACAATATAAGTTAAATGGGTGAATATTTACAAAGATATAAATGTGCAGATTAACAGAAGAGGAAATAAAATACTTAACTTCACATTAGGAAAAAGAAATTTAACAAGTCATTTTTGAGCTCTCCAAGAAAAAAGTCCAGGTTCAGATGAATTTAAAGTGAATTCTACCAGATATTTAAAGAAAAATTAATTCTAATATAATATAAATAATTTTTAAAATTTGGCTAAAGAGAAATCCTGCCAAATTTTGTTTATGCCACAAATGTGGTGCTGAAATGGAAACCAGGAAGAGTCAAAGCAGAGGACGAAATTGTAGACCAATCTCACTACTAAATATAGATGCAAAAAATTTAAATAAAACATTACCAGAAAGATTACAACAATTTATTACTATGACAATACACTTTGACCAGGTGGGATTTCTGCCAGGAATTCAGACTCCTTCTACATCAGGAAAACAATCAACATAATTCACCATAACAGTAATAAAACTAACAGAAATATATGCTTATCTCAATAGATTCTGAAAAAGCTTTTGACAGCATCCATCCCTTTTAAAAACAATTGAGAGCATAGACTTAAATGGAGTTTTATTTAAACCTGTAAGTAATACCTATTTAAAACCATCAACAAGCATTATACGTAATGAGAATAAGCTGGAGGAATTTCTAATAAGAATAGGGTAAAACAATGATGCGAATTATCATCATTATTTAATATTGTACTAGAAATGTTACTATTAGCAAAAAGAGAAGAAAAATAAATTGAAGAAATTAGAGTAGTTAATGAGGGAAAAAAAATACTATCATTCTTTCCAGATGATATGATGTCATAGAGAATCATAACTAATCAACCACAAATCTACCTAAAACAATTAACAACTTTAACCAACTTGACGGATATAAAATAAACTCATATGAATCATCAGTATTTCTTTTTATTACCGATATATTCAAACACCAAGAGATAGAAAAATTTCATTTAAAATAATTTTAGAACATGTAAACTATTTGGGAATCTACCTGCCAAGAAAAATCCAGGAACTGTATGACTACAAATAAAACTTATTTTTGATATAAATAAAGTCATATCCAAAAAAATTGGATAAATACCAATTGCTCATGGATAAGCGGAGCTAAATAGCAAAAATGACAATTTTACCTAAATTAATTTAGTGCCATACCAAAACATTACTTTATAGAACTAGAAATAATATTAATAAAATTCATCTGGAAGAATAAAAAGTCAAGAATTAGTCAAGGGAATTGAAGAGAAAGCAATGAAAAGAAAGTTGCCCTATCCATACCAGACCTAAAACTTTTTTAAAACAGCCATTATCAAAGCTATTTGATACTGATTAAGAAATAGAGTGGTGGATGAAGGAACAAGTAACGTATACATGATATAGTCATCAATTACCATAGTAATCTACTGTTTGATAAATCCAGACTCCAAATTCAGGGATAAGTCCTTACTATTTGACCAAAGCTTCTGGGAAAACTGGAAGATGGTAAAACAGAAACTAGGCAAAGACCAATATCTTACACTATATACCAAGATAAAGTCAAAATGGGAACACAATTTAAACACAAAGGGTGATACCAGAAACACATTAGAAGAAAAGGAAATAATTTACCTTTCAGAATTTATGACCAAATGAAAAAGAAAATACTTTGCAAAATGGATAATTTTAGTTATATGATTTTTTCCCCTGCAAACAAAACTAATGCAATCAGGACTAGGAGAAAAGTAGAAAGCAGGGAAATAATTTTTTACAACCAGTGTCTCTGACAAAAGCCTTATTTCTAAAATATATAGAAAACTCAGTCAAATTTATAGGAATGCAAGTCCTTCCCCAATTGAAAAATGGTTAAAAAATATGAACAGACAGCTTGCAGAGGAAGAAATTAAATCTGTCTATAGTTGTTTAAAAATACTGTAAATCATTATAGATTAGAGAAAAAAAATTAAAACAACTCTGAGATACCATTTCATACCCGTCAGAATGACTAAGAGGACAAAAATGAAAAATACTGGAGAAGATGTGGGCAAATTGAAATACTGATACACTGGTGGTGGAGATGAGAATGTATCCAACCAAACTGTTGGACCAAACTAGCAGAGCAATTTGGTGCTATGCCCAATGGGAAACAAAACTGTGCATACCATTTGATCCAGCAATACCATTACTACGTCTGTATATCCTAAAAAGATCATAAAAACAGAAAAAAGGACAAGATGGACAAAATGATTTATAGCTACTCTTTTGGTGTTTTGCAAAGAATTGGAAATTGAGAGGATCCCCTTAAGTTTGGAATGGCTAAACGGTCGATGGTATATGAATGTAAGAAAATACTATTTTTCTATTAGAAAGTATGTAGTGATGAATTTCAGTGATGACATATGAACTGATGTTGAGTGAAATGAGAAAAATCAGGAGAACATTGTATATAGCAACAGCAACATTGTGAAATGATTAACAGTGATAGTTCTCAGCAATACAATGATCACAGAGTTCTGATGGAAAATGATGATCACGTGCAGAGAAAGAATTATGGAGTTTGAATGCAGATTGAAGCATAGTATTTCATTTTTTTCTCTCTTGGAATTTTTTTCTATCTTTCTGACTCTTTTTTCCTAAACATGAATATTATGGAAATATATTTAACATTTTAATGTATAGCCTATATCTGATTGCTTGCTTTCTTGTGGAAAAGGGAAGGGAAAGAAGGAGGGGAACGATGGAAGAAGAAAAATGTGCAAAATTTTGCAAAACTGAATGTTGATGACCATCTTTACATGTGATTGGAAAAAATAAAATGCTATCAAGGAAAAATAATTTCCAATTTCTTGTTTAGTTGGAGGTCTTTGATTTGTTATGTTTTTTTATAGTTTATTTTTCATTTTAATGTCTAACACCGTGATTTATTCATTACAACTTTTGTTGATGAAAACATTTATAAAGAAAATTTCCTTTCATGGACAGTGTAGCTGTATCCAGTATATTTGGGCATATTATCTCATTATTTTCTATCACTGTTTTGAAATTGTTGTGCCTATGCATCATTATCCTATCCACAGGCCTGAAGATCAACTAATTGTTTATGCAATGAATTTTTACTCTTTTTTTCTTCAAAGGCCTGTAATTAGATGTTTTATTTATTGCTTTGGTGTTAGCAAAAATATATTTCAGTGAATCATTCAATAAACAATTTATTAATTGTGCCAATTAATATGTCATCACTGTGCCTATTATGTGCCAAATCCTTTGCAAAACACTGAGGATACAAATACAAGTTTAAAAAAAAGACGGTCCCTGTTCTCAAGGAGCTTGAAATCTAATGAGGGAAGAAAACTTGCAAAAGGTAACTGAAAAGTCTGGGGCTGAGAGCCAGTGAGAAATCATAGGAAGACAGTGTGAGATACCTTTCTTTTTTCCCATAAGTTTATTAATTTTTTGGTTTTCAGTTTTCAATAATCAATTCCCTAAGTTCCAAAAATTTTCCCCTCAATCCCCAAGACAACAGGAAATGTGCCAGGTTCTTCATGAATATATTCGTATTAAAAACATTTTCACATTAATCATGCTACACAGAAGAATTAAATGAATGGGAGAAACCAAGAGGAAAACAAACAAACCTCCCCCCGCAAAAAAAAACAAAAAACAAAAAAAAACAAACCTAAGAAAGGAGAAAACACTCTGATTCATTCTGTATTCTGACTCTACAGTTCTTTCTCTGGATATGGATGGCATTTTGCATCCATTATTGCCCCCTATGCATTGCACCGTGAGTCATTTGGAAAGGTTTTTGGTCCTTACATTGCTGTGAAAGGCTAAGACTATCAAAAACAGATCTCACATACTGTCACTGTTACAGTGCATAGTGTTCTCCTGTCTCTACTCACTTCACTCAGCATTAGTTCATATTAGACTTTCCAGGTTATTTCTGAAGTCCTCCTGTTCATCTTTTCTTATAGCACAATAGTGTGCCATTACATTCAACTGCCACAACTTTTATCCATTCCCCAAATGATGGGCATCCCTTTGATTTCCAGTTCTTGGCCATCACAAGAAGAACAGCTACAAATATTTTCGTCCATGAGGGTCCTTTTCCCATTTTTATGACCATTTTGGGATACGATCCTAGAAGCAATATTGCTGGATCAAATTGTATGGATGTTTTTATTGCCCTTTGGGCATAGTTCCAAATTGTGTTCCAGAATGGTTGTATGAACTCATAGCTCCACCAACAATGAATTAGTGTTCCAACTCTGCCACATCTTCTCCAACATTTATCATTTTCCTTTGTCAGGTTAGTCAATCTGGTAGCTGTGATGTGGTACCTCAGAGTTGTTTGGATTTTCATTTTTCTAATTAAAAGTGATTAGAGCATTTCTTTCATATGACAATAGGTAGCTTTAATTTCTTCCTCTGAAAATTGCCTGTTCATATCCTTTGACCACTTCTCAGTTGAGAAATGGCTTGCATGCTTGTAAATTTGACTCACTTGTCTATATATTGCAGACATGAGGCCTTTGTGACAAATACTTCTTTCCCAGTTTTCTGCTTCCTTCCTAATCTTGGTTGCATCGGCTGTGTTTGTGCCAAAATTTTTCAATTTAATATAATCACAGTTATCTATTTCCCATTTCATAATGTTCTCTATCTCATTTGTTCATAAATTTCTCCATTCTCCTTAAATCTGACAAATAAACTGTTACTTCCTACCCTGCTTTTTTTATAGTATCAACTTTTATACTTTGATTGTGTTCCCATATGGACTTGATTCTGCTATACGGCATCAAGGATTGGTCTATGCCCTGTTCCTGACTCACTGTTTTCCAGTTTTCCCAGCAGATTTTGTCAAGCAGTGAATTCTTATCCCAGTCCTTGGGTTTATCGAGCAGAAACACTATTTTAGTCATCGACTACTGCATCTTGTGTACCTAACCTATTCCATTGATCTACCCCTCTATTTCTTAGCTAGTACCAGGTGGTTTTGATGATTGCTGCTTTATAATACAGTTTAAGATATGATATGTCTCGTCCACTTTCCATAGCATTTCTTTACATTAAATCTGTGGATATTCTGGATATTTTGTTCTTCCAGATGAATTTTGATATTATTTTTCTAGCCCTATAAAATAATTTTTGGTAGTTTGATTCATATGGCACTGAATAAGTAAATTAATTTAGGTAAAATTGCCATTTTTATCATATTAATTCAGCCTACCCATGAGCAAATGAAATTTTTCCAACTATTTGGATCTGATCATTTGTGCAAAAAGTGTTATCCAATTATGTTAATTACAGTGCCTGGGTTTGTTTTGGCAGGCAGACTACCAAATATATCATAGTCTCTACAGTAGCTTTAAATCTTTCCATCTCTTGCTGTTGATCTTTGTTAGTAATATGTAGAAATGGAAATGATTTTGTATCCTGCTACTTTGCTTAAGTTGTTTATTATTTCAAGTAGTTTTTTTAGCTTGATTCTCTAAGACACTGTAACTGTATCATCATTTCCTCTATGAGTGATAACTCAGTTTCTTCTTTGCCTATTCTGATTCCTTCTATTTCTTTTTCTCTTATTGATAAAGCCAGCATTTCTAGTACCATATTAAAATAACATTAAATAATGGACATTCTTGTTTTACCCTCGATCTTATTTGAAATGCATCTAGCACATTCTCATTACATATAATGCTTGCTAATTGTTTTACTTTGATATTAATTGTTATTTTAATGAAGGCTACACTTATTACTGTCTTCTCCAGTGTTTTCAATAAGAATGGGTGTTGTATTTTGTTAAAAGCTTTTCCTGTACCTATTGAGATAATCACATGCTTTCTCTTAGCTTTGTTGCTGATATTATCAATTATGCTGATACTTTTCCAAATATTGAACCATCCCTGCATTCCTGGTATAAATCCTATAGGATCAAAATGTTTGTTACCATGGTAAGTTGCTGTAATCTTTCTGTTAATATCTGTATTCATATAGGAAAATGGTCTATAATTCTATAATATTCTTTCTCTGTTTTGGCTCTTACTGGTTTAGGTATTAGTACCAAATTTGCATCATAAAAGGAATTTGGTAAGACTCCTTCTTGGAGTCATCTTGGCTACTGGAATTCAAGTAGGTGACTTTCAAACGTTCAGTTTGTGGCTGATAACTGCAGGAGCAGCTGCTGTTACTGCTGCAGGCCCCAGGCATCTCTCTCACCCAGCTTAGTCGGACTCTATTCCAGTGCTGAGAGGTTTGGGAATCTGCACTGCTGCTGGTGAGTCAGACCTACCAGGGTATTCTTGCTCCACTATGGCTGAGCTGTGCTGGTGCTGCCTGAGCACCCTTAGCTCCCTGAGCTTGGTGTAACAGAATTTTCCCATTGGCCTTTCCAGCTGTCCTGTGCTGGAAATCGGCCACACTCTGTCTCCTGGTGGATTCTGCCACTCTCAGATTTGTTTAGATTATCTTTTTAGAGGTATCTGGAGGAATTTTGTGAAGACCTCAGGTGAGTCCCTCCTTTCACTCTGGTATCATGCCTCTGCCCCCACCCCCATCCCTTTCTTAAGTAAGACTCCAGAGTCTATGGTCTTGTCCTCCAGAGAGAAGGTTCAATGAGAGGGGCAGAACATACTATTGAGAAATGAGTACCAGGAAGATTCAATCTTACAGGACAATTTATATTTACCAAAGGCAAATTTTTATGACAAAAAAAAAAAAAAAAGACATGATGAAGAAATCCAGAAATGTACAAAATCATTGTAGCTGATGGCAGCTGGGTTATAGTATGTATGCTTTTCCACATTTTTGAGGAGGTCTTTCTGCCCACATACATTACTGTAAAGATATTTATTACATACAGTTGGGAAATATTTAAGGCAATAAATTACCAGGCATCTATCATATATATCTTTTTCCTTAAGTACTATTCAGATCCTCATATTCTTTCTTATTTACATACTTATATCATGTTTATACTTCTGAAAGTAAAGTTTCAGTTCCACCATGATTATGGTTTTGTTCAGAACCTCTCCATCTAAGTCATTTCTTTCTGTTTTCCTTTATGTATTGTGGTGCCAAGCCATTTTGATGTAGATATGAGTTTTCATACAGATTCACTTTCAGGGCTACCTTTTAGCATAATGTACTTTTCCTGTTTGTCTATTTCAATCGTCTATTTTTCATCATTTTTTTTATTGTATTACTGATATTCTTGCATTTTTGACGTGAGCTGGTGCATAATAAGTTATGCTCCAGTCTTTAGTTTAACATTAAGAATGGTGCAAATCCTTAGATTTAAAGTTCATAATATATTATTGTGTTCTGCTTTCTATTCTGTTCTGTTACCCTATTTTGTATGATTTCTTTCATAACATTTATCTTCACAGTTACTATCATTAATTGTATACTTTCATCTTATTCTCTTATATTCCCCCCACAATTTGTTCCCTTCTTTATAAAGAAATGAGACAATTATTAGAAAGAAAAAGTACTACCAAGGACATTGGTCTATGCTGGATATAATCTGCTTATATCCACCTCTCTTTTTTTTTCCATGCCTAGACACAGTGGTATTCTTTTTTTTTGAACTTGCCTTCCTTAACCATCCTCCAAGGTTAGAATTAATTTATCTTATGATGAATATTGTACCTTTAGTTTCCCTTTTCTCCTCATTCCCATTTCCTTGATTCCCTGTTGAGTTCAGTGCATTTCTAAAACCTAAATATGTGTAAGGGAATATATATATATATATATATATATATATATATATATATATATATATATATATATATATATATATATATATATAGAGAGAGAGAGAGAGAGAGAGAGAGAGAGAGAGGGAGAGAGACAGAGAGAGAGAGACAGAGACAGAGACAGAGAGACAAAAAGAGGAAAAGGGAGAGTTCTATCTTACATTTTCAGCAAGGATTAAAGTGTAGTTTATTCTTCTCCCTCCATTTCTTCTTGTTTGTAAAGTCTGGTATCTGGCAAATCAAAATATGTGAGAAACATTGGCTATCTACACCTTCCTTTATGAATGTGTTCTTTCTCCACTTCTTTTAATAAAAACATAAAACCACTTCTTAGATAGTATATTATTTAACTTTTATCACCCCTGAAGATTTTTGGTTTCTGAGGGAAGAATTGTCTCATCTCCCCCATTAAAATTTAAATATTTCAACCTCATATACCTTTTGCAAATTTCTCTCATGTATTTTTCTATATTTCTATTGAATCTTGTGCTTTGCATTTTTGTTATGAATTTTCATCAATGATGCTCAAAAATCCTCTATTTTAATAAAGGTATATTTTTCCCATGTAGGAGTATAGACAATTGTCCTGGCCTAGTTAGTGACCGATGTAACCCTTCATCTATTTTGTCTCTTGAAATATAAATTTCCAATCTTTCTTTTAAATTGACAGCTGACAATTATTGTACAATCTCTACCTCTTAAAACCAGAACTATTCATTTTGAATTATATTAAATATTTTGTTTTCTTTGATTGGAAAGCTCTGAATTTTAGATATAATATTCCTGACAGTTTTCATTTGTGTTTCTTTCAGGAGTTAATTTCTCAATTTTTTTTCTTAATTTACCTTTTTTGATATGAGAGCTGTGCAGTTGGAGTCAAGAAGAAATAAGTTCAAATGTTTCATCAGGTAAGCGTTACCTGTGTAGCCCTGGGACAGTTGTTTAGTGCACTCTTAGCCTCAGTTCCTTCATCTGTACAATTAAGATAATAATAGTGCTTACCACACAGCATATGAGGACCAATCTATCAATAAACATTTATTAAGCACTGACTATGTGCCAGGAACTATACTAAAAACCATGAATATGGAAAGGGGAAGGAGAAAGTCCCCTCAGGGAGTTTGCAATCTATTGAGGAAGAAAATATGGAGTCATATATACATGAATAATATCTATATCTATACCTATGTATATATATAAATAGAAAAAGTGAGAAAGATAAACAGAGAGAGATAGAGACAGAGAGAGACAGAGAGAGAGAGAGAGGGAGGGAGAGAGAGAGAGGGAGATCAAGCTATATACAGAAAAAATAAAATATTTAAAGACTTTATGGAGAAGATGGTAATGCATATGAATATTTGAAAGAAGTGGGAGGGGCTGTGTTATGAAGGGATTCAAAGGAATGACAAACAGAGCATTTCATAATTGCTTCTGGAGGCAATTGGAAGCCAGGGGTTTCTATTGAGTAGGAGAGGAATGACATAATCCGACCTGCATTTTTAGAAACCTATTTTAGGAAACTCATTAAAGAATGAATCTAAGAGGAGAGAATATTAAAGCAGCTAAGAAAACCAACAGGCTATGACAGTAATGAGGTGATGACAAAATAAAATAAAATGTGCATAGTCTTTTTGCAAACTTTAAACACTAGGGAAACACTACATTATTATTATCATTATTATTATTATTAGTAGTAGTAGTAGTAATAGTAGTAGTAGTAGTACTAGTAGTAGTAATTCCTTGAAATACTACACCCAACCTTGTTTATATCAATTGTTTTGTTATGAGTTGTTTAAGATGGTTTGATAATTCTTAGATCATCTTAGTTTTCCTTGTTTTTCTAATCAGTTGTTTTCAAAATTATATTCCTTAAATTTTATTTATTTTTTTCTTGGTCATTTGATTTTGTTCAATCAGTTATTACTGTCTCATTAAGTCATTATTTTCTCTTTGCACCATTCATGTTTTCGGGGTGTTCAAATTTCAGATAAAGTTTACCACCAACTGTTGTTTGATATTAAATTTCTTTGCTATTTTTTCTATCTTTGGTATTTTATTTTGTATCATACAGTCCTTTTGTTCAGGACATTTTTTTTTCCCTGATGCTTTACTTAGAGTCTTAGTTGTATTATTTTTTACTTAAAGTTATTGTGGAATCAATTTCTTCTTCTGAGTTTAACTCTACTTCAGTCCTAGGTATTAATGTATTGGATGTTTGTTTGTTTGTTTTGTTTTCCCTCCTATTTACTTACATATGCTGTCTTAGTTTCTTGGCTGAGGACTTTTACCTGAGATTAACTCTGATCTTACAGTTATGCATAATGTTGACTAGACATTTTTGTTTCTGAGGGATGGGCCTAAGACTAGTACTTACCTGAAAGAATTCTTTATCTTGGAGACAGAGTCAAAATGATGGAGTACAAGGATGCACCTCTACAAGCTCTCCTCCAACAACCCATAAAATAACTGTAAAAAATGACTTTAAACGAATTCTAGAGCAGCAGAAGTCACAAAATGACAGAGTGAGATTTCCAGCCCAAGGCAGTCTGTAAGGCTGACAGGAAATGTCTGTTGCACTGATTGCAGAGCAGGGCACAGCCCAGCCTTGGCCATGCTGTGGAAATGACGAGACTGCAGTGGCCAGAATGCCACACTAGCAGCAGCTGCTGGTCCCAGATTCCTCAACTCACAAACACCAAAGACAACTTCAAAGGTCAGTGAGAAAGCTTTATGACTTGGGTGAGAAGGGAACGCAATGGTCTAACACTGGCCCCAGGTGGCAGCAACTTCCATTCTTGGAGCCCTGTCCTAAAGACCATGGGGGAATTCAGCCACTGATCTGGATCTCAGCACTGAGTGGTGGCCCTGGGGTGAGGAGGAGTGATCGATGGTGGAGCTGACTGAAGGTTTAGAGAGGGAACACTACTCACAGAAAAGAGTGCTTGTAGTTGCTCCCAGATCAGAGTGTAGGTCAGGAGAGGAGTAAACTCCACTCCCTCGATTGTGCCACCTTGGAGGAACTGAGAACTTAAAAGTCCCCAGAATATACCCTGCTCTTTACAAAGGACTTAAGTCAAGCAACTGGGTGGGAAAATGTCCAAAAAAGATAGAAAAAAAAGAGATGATAGAAGTTTCATTGCTTGGTGAGCAGGTATTTTATTCCATCCTTTGAATGAGAAAGAACAATGCATACCATCAAACGAAGACCAAAAAGTCAAGGCTTCCACATCCAAAACCTTTAAAATAAATATGTAATGTTCTCAGGTCATGGAAAAGCACAAAAAGAATTTTGAAAAGCAAGTAAGAGAGGTGGAGGAAAAATTGGGAAGAGAAATGAGAGCAATGCAAGAAAATCATGAGAAGCAAGTCAACAGCTTGCTAAAGGAGACCCCCAAAAAATGTTGAAGAAGATAGTAACTTTAAAATAAACTAACTCAAATTGCAAAAGAGGACCAAAAAGTCAATGGGGAGAAGAAAGCTTTAAAAAGCAGAATCAGTCAAACAGAAAAGGAAGTTCAAAAACTCACTGAATAAAATAATTCTTTAAAATTAGAATGGTGCAGTGGAAGCTAATGATATTATGAGAAACCAAGAAATTATAAAACAAAATTTAAAAAATGAAAAAAGGGTAGATAATATGAAATATCTCATTAGAAAAACAACTGACCTGGAAAAAAGATACGGTAGAGAAAATTTAAAAATTATGGGCCTACCTGAAAGCCATGAACAGAAAAGAGCCTAGACATCTTTCTTGAATTTATCAAGGAAAACTGACCAGGTATTCTGGAATCAGAAGTTAAAATAAATATTGAAATAATTCAGCAATCACTTTCTGAGAAGGATCTGAAAAGAAAAACTCCTAGGAACATTGTAGCCAAATTCCAGAGTTCCCAGTCAAAGAGAAAATATTACAAACAGATAGAAAGAAACAATTTGAGTATTGTGGAAATACAATCATAACACAGGATCTGACAGTTTCTACATTTTGAGATGAAAAGGTTTGGAATATGATATTCCAGAAGTCAAAGGAGATAGGGTTAAAACCAAGAATTACCTACCGAGAAAAACTGAGTATAATACTCCAACGAAAAAAATGGTCATTCATTGAAATAGAGGACTTTTAAGCATTCTTGATGAAAATACCAGAGTTGAAATGAAAATTTGACTTTCAAAGACAAGAATCAAGAGAGACATGAAAAGCTTAACAGGAAAGAGAAATCATAAGGGACTTACAAAAGTTGAATTGTTTACATTCCTACATGGAAAGATAATGTTTTTAACTCTTGAAACTTTTCTCAGCATTTGAGTAGTTGGAGGGAATATACACACGTGTGTGTGTATACATATACACACATATATGTATACATATGTACATACATATATGTATACATACGTATTTTGTATATATAGATAGAGGGCACAGAGTGAGTTAAATAGGAAGGGATGATATCTAACAAAATAAAATTAAAGGATGAGAGAGGAATATATTTGGAGGAGAAAGGTTGAAATGGAATGGGGAAGTTTATCTCTCATAAAAGAGGCAAGAAAAAGTTTTTTCAATGGAGCGGAAAAGGGGGAAGTGAGAGGAAAAAGTGAAGCTTACTCTCATCACTTTTGGCTTAAGGAGGGACTAACATGCACACTTAATTTGGTATCAAAATCTATTTTACACTACAGGAAAGTAGGGGAGAAGGGGACCAGGAGATGATCAAAGGGAGGGTAAATGAAAGGAAGGGAGTAATTAGAAGCAAACATTTTTGATTAGGGATAAGTCCAAAAGAGAGAATAGAATAAATGGGGAGGAGGATAGAATGAAGGAAAATATAGTTAGTCTTTCACAACATGACTATTATGAAAGCCTTTAACAAAACCACACATATATATCCTACAATGAATTTCTTGCCTTCTCAGCGGTGATGGGTGGAGAGGGAGGAAGGGAGAAAAGTTGGAACTGAAAGTTGTAGGAACTAATGTTGAGAATTGTTTTTGCATGTAACTAGGAAATAATAAATACAGGTAAGGGGTATAGAAATCTATCTTGTCCTACAAGAAAAGAGAGAAGATTGAGAATAAGGGAAAGGAGGGACTTGGTAGAAGGGAGGGTAGATTGGAGGAAGGGATAATCAGAATGCATGGTGTTTTGGGTGGGCAGGGGAGAGATGAGAAGAAAATTTAAAACTCAAAATCTTGTGAAAATGAATGTTGAAAACTACAAATAAATTAATTAATTTAAGCAAAGAATTCTTTATCTTCAGATGTGCTTCTGGACATATGTGCTTCTCTGTAGCAGCTGGCATAGGCTTCTTGGGTGCTCCTCTGAGTACACCCTAAATTAAGGGCTAAGTAAGGCTTTTGTTCAAATGGAGCTACGAATAGCCCTCTGCCACTTCTACTTCAAGTCTTTGGGGCAATTGGTCCAAACTGTGTTAGATGCTGGTTAGAGTATTTTTCCTCTTTGGGGTGCCATGCATGAGAACACACATGAAAACTGTCCTACCTGCTACTCTTGAAATTCAACATTTCTTTCTTTAAAATATAAGTATTCAGTATTTATTTTGAGTTAGATATTTTCTTGCTCTCTCTAGTCCCTCTCCCATACACTGAAAAAGCAAGTGATATACATGAGGTCATAGAAAACATTTCCATATTATCCTTTTTATAGAAAAATAAAGTGAAAAAGACATTATGTAATCTGCACTTATTGTTCATCAGTTTTCTCTTTGTAGGTCTATAGCATTTTTTAACATGAGGTCTTTGGAAATTTTGTGGTTTGTTGTATTCATTGTTGTAGCTTGATATTTCATAGATGATCATTTTTATACTATTGGTATTATTCTGCACAATATTTTTCTTATTCTGTTCATTCAATTTTGCATCAGATATGTCTTCCCGGGTTTTTTTTTAAATATCCCCTTTGCAGCACAATATTAGTCCATTATAATCATATCCCACAGTTCCATCTCTTGATTTCCTGTCCTCGAAATGGATGCTGCTCTACCCCCCATTTCAGGAATGCTCTTCCTCTTTTCTTCCAACTCGTATACTCCCTAGCTTCCTGGCACTTTGAGAAATTGGTCATTTGGCTCAATTTTATAAGTATATTCAGTGACTCTAAAACAATTCCCCATTTGAAAGAGGCAGAGGAGGGGTTTGTTTCTAAAAGTATTGTAATGATACATAGCTAAAGTACCTTGGATAAACTTTGTAGAATGTATTGACATATTATCACTTCTTCTAATCTGCCTACCATGTGGTAAATAGGGACTATTTGATTATGTCTGAGTAGTTGGAGCAGAGAGGTATCTTCACATGTTTTTAGTTGACTTCCCCCTCTTCTCTTGGATTATTTCTCTTTGTGTAACTGGTTGCTGACAGATGGTGTTGGAAGACAGTGCTGTAAATTGAATCGTTTTGGATCCTCTAGCTCTGATGCATATAGGTTCTTTGATCTAGTGTTTCCTCTTTTATTTTAGGTAAATATTATAATCTACCATCTTGTGATCTTTGAAAGTTCAGGAGACTGAGCTGCACAAAATCTAGAAATTTAGTACATTCCACATTTGCAGCCAGCCTTGAGTCTATGCTTAGAGCAAGAAAATACCTTCAGGACCAAAACAGTAGCAAATCAGTAGCTGACACTAACATTCATCTAGAAATAATGCCATATTTTCATTGGTGGGACCCATGGCTAGTAGAAACTAAGTGAAGAAAAAAAAAAAAACATTTAGAAGTGTTTTGAGACAATGACTCATCCAAATTTAATCTAAATATCTGCACTGGAGAGAAGGGCCAAGGCCTTTTCTTTTAGAGCATTATCTCTCATTAGACTGGGATTTGTCCTTCATTCTCTAAGAGGGTCATGGCATCAGGAAGATGACACCATGACTAGCAATTGACTTTGATTTGAGAGAGGGAGGGCTGAGCAAAGTCAGCAGCCTCACTTTCTCCTCCTAAGTCATCTGGGTTCAGTGGTCAGATATCCATCAGGATGAATGGAGATGGCCCAGGATGCAGTGGGAGTTCTTGATTCTTCTAAACTAAGGTCTTTTCCTGGTCTCACTTTGAGTGAGACAGGGCCCATTCAGTGAATAGGCCTCTTTAAGACATAAGTCAAGGAATGACCCCTTCAATAATAAATCAATCAAACTGGGAAGACTCTCATGGTTGCTGGCCAAAAGAAAGATATTTAGGGGAAGAGGTTGAATGATGCCTTTTAAATGTGTGTCCTCTTCCCCTTCCAGCTGCCAGTTATTAAACAAATGCTTTCCTATTTACCACAGGTGTCACAGACAAGAGTCAGTTACAAAGTACAAGTGTTCTAATGTCTCTGAAAGGCAAATTCATTGTACTTCATCAAATTAGAAGCAGGGTGCCTAGGTTCTTTGATGTAGATAACTTCAGGAGTAGCATTCTACATGAGTTTAAGGCTCAGTGACCACTTCCTGTTACACTTCAGTCAATATCCAGCCTAAATCTCATATTCTTCACAACAATCTTTATGAGCTCTGACATCCATTGATTCCTACATGAGATCAATTTCCATTTGCACTATATATTTTGAATATACATAACCTTCTGCACATTCTTTCTTATATTAAAACATAAGTTTCTTAAAAGGTAAGGCCATGTTTTCGCCTTATTTTTTGCTTTACTTTTCTTTCCTGCTATTTAATAAATTGCCTATCACAGTTAATTCTTAATGAATTCTTGTATACTGATGATTACTGACTACAAAACAATGTTCTTATAAAATATGAAAATTTTTTTTTCTAATTTTTATATCTTACACTTAAAAAAATTCTTGGTCTAATTTTGAGGAATTGTACCTCTTATCAGTTCATTTATATTTGTTTTTATTCTGCTTCTTTCTTTTTTTTATTGTTGTTATATTATTTGTTTTCAGTGTTCTTCCATCATTTCCTTATAACTTAGATTTTTTTCAGTCTCCCTCTCCCTCCTTCCCCTTCTCTCCTCCCTCCCTGAGATTGCATACAATTTTATATAGATTCCACACATAAACTCCTATTAAATACATTTCCATCTTAGTCATGTTGCATAAAACAATTAAAATGAATGGGAGAAGTCATATAACAAACCAAAATATAATACAAAAAAAAATAATCTGCTACATTCTGCGATTGAATTCCATAGTTCTTTCATTGGATGTGGAAGGCATTTTGCCTTAGAAGACCATTGGGAATTTTTTAAGTCCTAACATTGTAATGAAGTTCTAAGTCTGCCAGAAAAAAGTCCTTGTACACTATGACTATTGCTATGTATAAAGTTCTCCTGGTTCTGCTCCTTTCACCCAGCATCAGTACATATAAGTCTTTCCAGGCCTCTCTGAAGTCTTCATGTTCATCATTTCTTATAACACAATAGTATTCCATTACATGCATATACCACAATTTATTCAGCCATTCCCCAATTGATGGGCATCCCCTAGATTTCCAGTTTTTGGCCAACACAAAGGGTGCTGTTATAAATATTTTTGTACATATGGGACTCTGATCCATTTTTATGACTTCTTTGGGATAAAGTCCTTGAAACTGTATTGCTGGGTCAAAAAGTTTGCACATTTTTGTAGCCTTTTTGCCATAGTTTCAAATTGCTATCCAGAATGGTTGGATCAACTCACAGCTCCATCCAAAATGAATTAGTGTTTCAACTGACCCATATCTTCTCCAACATTTATCATCATCCTGTTTTGTCATGTTAGCCAATCTGATAGATGTGATGTGGCATCTCAGAGTTGCTTTGATTTGCATCTCTCTAATAAATAGTCATTTCAAGCATTTTTTCATGTAACCATAGACAGCTTTGATTTCCTCCTCTGAAAATTGTCTGTTCATATCCTTTCACCATTTATCAATTGGGGAATGACTTGCATTCCTGTACACTTGACTCATTCTCTGTGTATTTTAGAAATGAGACCTTAATCACAGATACTAGTTGCAAAAATTCTTTCCCAGTTTTCTGCTTCCCTCCTAAACTCGATTGTTTTGGATTTGGTTGTGAAAAACTTTTCAATTAAATGTAGTAAAAATTATCCATTTTGCACTTCATAAGGTTTTCTATCTCTTGTTTGGTCAAAAATTCTTCCCTTCTCCATAAATCTTATAAATACACTGAGGGCAGTTAAGTGGTGTATTGGATAGAGCACCAGTGTAAGAGTCAGGAGGACCTGAGTTCAAATCTCACCTCAGACACTTGACACTCACTAGCTGTGTGAACTTGGACAAGTCACTTAACCCCAATTGTCTTGTGCCTGGGTCATTGCAAGTCATCCTGATGAATATCTGGTTGCTGGATTCAGATGGCTCTGGAAGAGAAGTGAGGTAGTGACCTGCACAGCCTTCCTCTATTCAAAACAAAGTCAAGTATAACTCCTGCCATTATTTTTCTGGTGGCATGGTCTTCCTTGGCAACAAAGGAGGAGCACACACAATACACTATTACTTGCTCCACTAATTCTTTTATAATATCAATCTTTGTACCTAGATCATGTTGCCATTTGGACTTTATTCTTGTGTAGAGTGTCAGCAATTGTCTATGCCTATTTTCTGCCATACTATTATAGTTTTCCCAGAAATTTTTGTCAAACAGTGAGTTCTTATCCCAGAAACTGGGGTCCGTGAGTTTATCAAACAGTAGAGTGCTGTATATATTGACTACTGTATCTTGGCTACCTAACCTATTGCAGTGGTCTACCCTTTTGTTTCTTTGCCAGTACCAAGTGGTTTTGATAATTGCTACTTTATAATACAATTTGAGATCTGGTAGCGCTAGACCACCTTCCCTCACATTTCTTTTCGTTAGCTCCTTTGCTATTCTGAACCTTTTGTTCTTCCAGATGAATTTTGATATTATTATTTCTAGCTCTACAAAATGATCTTCTGATAATCTGATTGGTATGACACTGAATAAGTAAATTAATTTGGGTAGAATTGTCATTTTCATTATATTGACTTTCCCTTCCTACAAGCAACTGATGTTTTTACACTAACTTAGATCTGACTTTATTTGTGAGAAAAAATGTTTTGTAATTGTGTTCATTTAGTCCCTATCTTTGTTTTGAGAGGGAGACCCTGGAATATTTTATAGTGTCTACTGTCGAGTTAAATGGAATTTTTCTTTATATCCCTTGCTGGTGGGCTTTCTTAGCAATATATAGAAATGAAGAAGATTTGTGTGGATTTATTTTGTAACCTGCAACTTTGCCAAAGTTGTTTATTATTTCAAGGAGTTTTTTACTTGATTCTCTAGGATTCTCTAAGTATATCATCATATCACCTGCAAATAATGATAACTTAGTTTCTTCCTTGCTTATTCTAATTCCTTCAGTTTCTTTTTCTTCTCTTATTGCTACAGCTAAAATTTCTAGCAATATATTGAATAACAGTGATGATAATGGACATCCTTGCTTCACCCCCCATCTAATTGAAAATGCGTCTAGCTTATCATTATTGCATCTCATGAAAACGGAAGGTTTCAGGCAGGTTATTTTGTGTAAAGTAGAATTTATTCCTATGTTCTCCAGTGTTTTCAATAAGAATAGATGTATTTTTTCAGAAGCTTTTTCTCCATCTGTTGAGATAATCGTGTGGTTTCTGTTAGTTTTATTGTTGATATGATCAATAATGTTAATAGTTTTCCTATATTGAAACAGCGCTGCATTCCTGATATAAATCGTACCTGATCATAATGTATTATTCATGTGATAAGTTGCTGCATTCTTTTGCTAAAGCCTTATTTAAAATTTTGGTATCTCTATTAATTAGAGAAATTGGTCTATCATTTTGTTTCTCTGTTTTGTCTCTTCCTACTTTAGGTAAGAAAACCATATTTGTATTGTAAAAAAAATTGGGAGAACTCCTTCTTCCCCAATTTTCACAAATAATCTGTACAATTTTGAAATTAACTGTTCTTTGAATGCTTGGTAGAATGCAATTATGAATACATCCAGCTCTGGAGATTTTTTCTAGGGAGTTCACCGATGACTTGCTCAATTTCTTTTTCTTTGATGGGGTTATTTAAGTATTCAACTTCCTCTTCTGTTAGTCTGGGCAATTTATATCTTTTAAAATAATCATTCATATCATTTAGATTGACGAATTTAGGGGCATATAGTTGGGCAAAGTAATTTATTATTACTGCTTTAATTTCCTCCTCATTGGAGGAAAGTTTACCCTTTTCATTTTTGATATTGGTAATTCGGTTTTCTTTTTGTTTTTTGTGAAATTGACCAAAAATTTATCGATTTTATTGTTTTTTTTAATAAAAGCAAATCCTAGTTTTATATATTAGTTCAATAGTTTTCGTATTTTCAATTTTATTAATCTCTCCTTTGGTTTTCAGTATTTTTAATTTGGTATTTATTGGGGATTTTCAATTTGCTCTTTTTCAAGCTCTTTAAGTTGCATGGCCAATTTGTTGATCTCCTCTTTCTCTATCTTATTCATGTAGGCACTCAAAGATATAAAACTTCCCCTAAGAACTGCTTTTGCAGTATCACATAAAATTTGGTAGGTTGTTTCATTATTTTCATTTTTTTGAATGAAGTTGTTGTTTGTTTCTATAATTTACTGTTTAACCAATCACGCTTTAGGTTTAGATTGTTTTGTTTACAATTAGTTTTGGGGTTTATATTTCCATGGCCATACATATAAATTTTATTGCATTATGATCTGACAAGGATTCATTGACTATCTCTGCCTTTCTGCACTGGAATTTGAAGTTTTATGGCCTAGTATATGTTCAATTTTTGTATATGTATCCTGTACCGCTGAGAAAATCTCATTCAATTTTCTCATTCAATTTTCTCCAGAGATCTCTCACATCTATCTTATCCAGAGTTCTATTCACCTCTTTAACTTCTTTCTTGCTTATTTTAAGGTTAGATTTACCAAATTCTGAGTGGGGGCAGATTAGGTCCCCCACTAGTATAGTTTTTCTGTATATTTCTTCCTGAAACTCCCTTAACTTCTCCTCTAAGAATTTAGATGCTATACCATTTGGAGCATATATCTTTAGTACTGAAATTGCATCATTTTCTGTGGTGTCTTTTAGCAGGATATAGTTCCCTTACTTATCTCTTTTGATTAGATCTATTTCCGCTTTTGCTTTGTCTGAGATTAGAATTTCTACCCCTGCTTTTCTTTACATCAGTTGAAGCACACTATATTCTGCTCCAATCTTTTACCTTTACCTTATTTGTATCATCCCATTTCCAGTGTGTTTCTTGTAAACAACATATTGTTGGATTACGGTTTTTTATTCATTCTGCTATCCTCAGTTTCATAGGAGAGTTCATCCCATTCACATTTACAATTATGATTACTCTCTGTGTCTTTCCCTCCATCTTTTTTCCTCTTGTTTATGCTTTCAATTCTCCCTTTTCCATTCCCCTCACAAAAGAGATTTAATTTTTGACCACCACCTCCTCTCTCTCTGTACTCCCTTGTTTCAACTTCCCTTCCTTTTAATCCCCTTTTCCCTTACTACTTCTTCCCTCCCTTTTAGCCTCTCCTCTCTTTTCTTTCCCTCATCCCCTCCAACTGCCTATAGAGCTATTTCTGTTTCTATACTTAACTGAGTTTATTGTACCTTCCTTGATGTCAATCAGAAGAGAGTACCTCTCAAACAATACTCATCACCCTTCCCTCTTTCCTTGTCTTGTAATATATTTTTGTGCCTCTTCCTGTGATGGAATTTATTTTTTCTGCCTCCTCCTTTTCACATCTCTCATTACAATCCCTTCTCACTCTTATATCACAATTTTTATCATCACATCACTTAGTTTATATCCACTTCCTCTATCTATGTATACCCCTTCTACATTTCATAATAAATATGCAATTCTCAAGATTAACAAGTATCATATACAGTTTGACCATAACTAATTTCTTTTTCCCTGTTTACCTTTTTATGTCTCTCTTGAGACATGTATTTGAAGGTAAAATTTTCTACTGAGTTCTGACCTTTCATTGGCAGCTTTTCTTCTGTTTCTCTAATTGGAGTTTTAAAATCCTTCTAGAGGTCTTCCAAGAGGCTCTTTTGCTTCAGGTCACTTCATACTCCTTCTAAAGTTTCAGATGGGAAAACAGTCTCAATGCTGACCTCTTTGGTATTTGTGTTTTGGTCCTTGTCCCAACAGAAAGATTCTATGGCCTTTTCTGCTTTGCTTCTTACTCCCAATAATAATCCTTTACCTGGTGTTTAAAGTGGATCTCTGTATCTGTGACACAGGGAGCTCTGTTCCACAGTTCTTGTGCCTAACACTTAAGGCTTTGTGAGTTATGGCCTCTGGTTCTTTCAGCTAGAAACTAAAATGCTGTAGCTTACCTGGTAGTGAGCTAGCTGGTGTTTGAAAACAAAAGTCAGGTGAGGTCTTTCTGGGTTTTCCCTGTAGTAACCACGGAGCTAGCTTATTAAGTGTGCTGGAAGGGTGATCTGGATGCTGGAGGATCCTCTGCTGAGCTAGAGCACAGCAAGTTCAGTTGTCTGCACTAGTGTCTTTCTGATTCTACTGGGGTGCTGAGGTACACCTCGGGTCCAGGTGGTGGCAGTTGCTGGCTTCACCTCCATGGGGTTCAGGATCTTCTCCTGGTCTGTTGAGATGGGGCTGTTTAAGATAGCTCAGGTATTGCACTTGTGGACTTCAGCCACGGGAAGAGGAATTCCTCTTGGTGATCTTTCTTGCCTCATGGGCTGAGACTCTGTTTACCCTTTCTGCAGCTCCCACTGTTACAAGGTTTTTCTCAGGGAGATATTCTCTGGACTTGTCAAAGTCCACAAGGGGTGGGAGATAGCAGTTACTGATCACTCTGCCATCTTGGTTCCTGGAACAGGAAATCTACTATCTTTTTTCTTATGAAACATTAACATATTTTTCATCTTCTTATTTCCCACTGGTGCTATACTCATTTTGGATTTCTTTAGCTTTTCTATCAATGAGTTCATCGCTGGTTGATCTTCTCCTGAGCGATCCAATCAACATAAATATTCACATTCTTTGCTCCTCTAAGATGGAGGGCAGAGTCATAAAGCCCTCCATTTAAAGAACAAAACAGCACGGGGGTGGAGTCAAGATGGTGAAGTGAGAGCAACTACTCACCTAAGCTCTTACAAAACTCCTTCTGATACCTCTAGAAACAGAACATGAAGAAATTATGGGGGTGAAGAATCCAAAAGGAGACAGACTGTGGCAGATTCACTGACCAGGACAGACTGGAAGGTCAACAGGAAGTATCTTGTCCATGGGGGTAGGAGAGCAGATAGCACACAGAAGCTGAACAGTAATGCTTTGGGGTGGTCTGAGGCAGCATTAGTGTGGGGCAGTGGCAGCTAAGGATGGAAGCAAAGCAGAGACGATTGAGTCAAAGCCATGAACAGAGCCCTAGGTATCAGCAGCAGCAGCTCCTGAAGACTATCAGCCCGTGTATCAAACGTCTGTAAATCACCTACTTGATCTTCCAGGAGTCAAAATGGTGGAGTAATCAGAACATGCTCTCTGCCCCTCACATTATTGACCTTGAAAGAACCACAAAATATTCCCCCAGAAAAATTCTGGATTAATCAGATCGGCAGAAGGGGCAAACAGTCTCACATAGCACAACAGGCTAGGAAAATCGCTAAGGAATAGTGCTGTCCCAGACAGCCCCACCACAGTGAACCACAAGATCCGGAGCTCCAAAGGGGTGGAGCCTCACAACAACCAACATCAGGTCCCCAGGTATGCCTCAGTGCTCCAGGACAAATGGAAAGACACTAGGGCAGCCTGGGATCACCAAGCACTGAGCTTTCCTCTGCTCTAGCTCAGATGAGGAGACTTCTTCTGACCAGACCACCCCTCCCCCACACGTAACGAGCTAACTCCAGGGATAATCTGGGGAAACAAAAACAGAATTCATCTGGCCTTTGCTTTCTCACACAAGCCAACTCAGCACCGGGTTCTTTAGCTTCTTGCTGAAACAACCAGAGGTCACAGCGCACAAAGCCTCATCATCATGAGTAAGAAGCAAAGGAGGAAGGAAAAGACAAAAGAGTCTTTCTATGGGGACAAGGACCAAAACAAAACACCAAAGGGATCAGTATTGAGTCTGTTCTCCCATCTGAAACTTCAGAAGGGATTATGAGCTGGTCACATGCACAAAGAACACTCTTGGAAGAACTGAAGAAGGAAATAGAAGAAAAACTGGCCAATGATTTTAAAAATATGAAAAATAAATTTTATGAAGAAACTAGTCTTTAAAAAGGAAAATTGAACAAGTGGAAAAGGAAGCACAAAATCTAACTTGGAAAATTGGATAAATGGAAAAGGAAACACAAAATCTAAATGTAAAAATTTGAGAAATGGAAAACTAACTGGATAAAATAAATTCTTAAAAGAAATAACTGGACAGATGGAAAAGGAGATGTAAAAGGTAACTGAAGAAAACAATTTGATAAAAATTAGAATTGAGCAAGTAGAAGCTAATTATTCCATGAGATATCAAGAATCAGTCAAATAAAAGCTAAAGAATGAAAACATCAGAGAAAAAGTAAAATATCTAATTGGAAAAAAAACTGACCTGGGAAACATATCCAGGAGAGAGACTTAAGGATTATTGGCCTACCAGAAAGACATAATGGAAAAAAAGAGCCTGCACAATATCTTCCAAGAAATCATCAAGGAAAACTGCCCCAGAGGGCAAAATAGTCATCAAAAGAGTCCACCATTCACCTCGCGAAAGGGATCACAAACTAAAAACATCAAGAAATATTGTTGCCAAATTCTGCAACTCTCAAGTGAAGGAGACAATTCTACAGGCAACCAGAAAGAAATCATTCAAATATCGAGGAGCTAGTCAGGATTACACAGGAACTTGCAGCTTCTATATTAAAAGTTAAGGAATTAGATGACATTCCATAAGGCAAAGGAGCTGGAACTCCAACCAAGGATCAATTACCCAGCAAAGTTCAACATAATCTTTCAGGCAAAGAGATGGACATTCAATGAAATAAGGGATTTCCAGATCTTTCTGACAAAAAGGCAAACACTGAATAGAATATGTGATCCTCAAATGCAGATTTAAAGAGAGGCATAAAAAGGTAAACAGGGGAAAACAAAAACTTGTTACTCTATTTAGGCAAACTGTTTACCTCCTCCATATAAGGGAACATGATACTTGTTAATCTTGAAAATTGTGTATCTATTATGAAATATAAAATGGTACACATACATAGAAGAGTAGGTATGAAGTAAGTGATATGATGATTAAAATGTGATTTAAGCATGGGAAGAGAACATATCAGGAGATGTGAAAAGAAGGCAGCTGAAAATGTTAAATTACATCATAGGAAGGAGTACAAAAGCAAATTACAGTACATGGAAAGATGAGAGGGAGATCAGCATTGTTTGAGAGGTATTCTCATCTGATTTGGTTTAAAGAGGGAAGAACAAACTTAATTAAGTATATAAATCTAACTTGCTGTATAGTCAGTACAAGGTAAAGGGGAAAGAAAGGGGACAGGAGGCAAAAGGGGAGGGAAGAAGTAGAAAGGGACAAGAGAAGCAAAAGCGAGGACAGCTGGAAGAAGGAAGGAAAGATAGTGGGAGGTGGTGGCCAAAAATTAAAACTCTGTTGTCGAGGGGAAGGAGAAGGGAGAATTACAAGCACAAACAGTGGAAAAGAGGATAGAGGGAAAGACACAGAGAGTAACCATAACTGTGAATGTGAATGAGATGAAATCTCCCATAAAACAGAGATGGATAGCAGAATGGATTAAAAGCCATAATCTAACAATATGTTGTTTACAAGATGCACATTTGAAAACAGGGGGATACACATAGGGTAAAGGTAAAAAGTTGGAGCAGAATATATTGTTCTTCGACTGATGTAAGAAAAGTTGTGGTAGCAATCCTAATCTGAGACAAAGCAAGAGTAGAAATATATCAAATCAAAACAAATAAGGAAGAAAACTAAATCTTGCTAAAAGGCACCATAGACAATGAAGCAATATCGTTACTAAACACATATACTTCAAGTGGTATAGCATCCAAATTCTTAGAGGAGAAGTTGAGGGAGTTACAGGAAGAAATAGACACCAAAATTATACTACTGAGGGACCTCAACCTCCCCCTCTCTGAACTTAATAAATCTAACATCAAAATAAACAAGAAAGGGGGAGAGCCAAGATGGCGGAGTAGAAAGACTCACATATACTAGCTCTGAATCCACAGCCCATAAATTTCCTGTAAAAAGAACTCCCCACAAATTCGGGAGCAGTGGCAGCCACACAGTAATGTACTGCAGGAGATTTCCGTTCCAGAGAGCCCTGAAAAACTGACCCCAAAAGGCCATTGCGCACCGGACAGCAGAGCCCATCCTTGGCTGCATGGCCCAAGAGAAGCAGATCCAAGCAGGCTTCAAGGACAGAATCTCCGGCAGCCGTGAAGGTCCCTCCACTCACAGGCACTACAGGTCAGTGAGAGAGACTTCTGGGCTGGCTGAGAGGGGAGTGGGGTGTTTCCATAACTAAGGCCCCCTCGGGAGGAAGCAGCAGAGGCAGCAACAGGGGCAGTGGTGGACAGGGGCTCCTGGGGGCAGAAAGGAGCTGATCCATTGTTCAATGTCTCCGCATAGATCCCCTGAGGGAACTGAGCCTGGGAGGTGGCCCTGCCCCTACCTGAGAACCTGAATTTAATCTTACCCTGAATAGCAGCTGCACCCACCACTGAAAACCCTGAGGCTGGGAGCAGCATTTTAATCTCAGACCCCAAGCACTGGCTGGGCGGATCTAGGCAGGGGTGGAGAGGAATCTCAGAAGTTAAATAACTGGCTGGGAAAATGCCCAGAAAAGGGGGGAAAAAAAGACCACAGAAGGCTACTTTCTTGGTGAACAGATGTGTTTCCACCTTTCCTTTCTGATAAGGAAGAACAATGCTTACCATCAGGGAAAGACATAGAAGCCAAGGCCCCTGTATTCCAAACATCTCAAATAGATATCCAATGGGCTCGGGCCATGAAAGAGCTCAGAAAGGATTTTGCAAATCAAGTTAGACAGGTGGAGGAAAAACTGGAAAGAGAAATGAGAGAGATGCAAGAAAAGCATGAAAAATGGGTCAATACCTTGCTAAAGGAGACCCAAAAAAATGCTGAAGAAAATAACACCTTGAAAAATAGGCTCACTCAATTGGCAAAAGAGGTTCAAAAAGCCAATGAGGAGAAGAATGCTTTCAAAAGCTGAATTAGCCAAATGGGAAAGGAGATTCTAAAGCTCACTGAAGATAATAGTTCTCTCAAAATTAGAATGGAACAGATGGAGGCTAATGACTTTATGAGAAACAAAGAAATCACAAAGCAAAACCAAAAGAATGAAAAAATGGAAGAGAATGTGAAATATCTCATTGGAAAAACAACTGAACTGGAGAATAGATCCAGGAGAGACAATTTAAAAATTATGGGACTACCTGAAAGTCATGATCAAAAAAAGAGCCTAGACATCATCTTTCATCAAATTATCAAGGTAAACTGCCCTGATATTCTAGAAACAGAGGGCAAAATATGTATTGAAAGAATCCATCGATCACCACCTGAAAGAGATCCAAAAAGAGAAACTCCTAAGAACATTGTGGCCAAATTCCAGAATTCCCAGGTCAAGGAGAAAATATTGCAAGCAGCTAGAAAGAAGCAATTCCAGTATTGTGGAAATACAATCAGGATAACAGAAGATCTAGCAGCTTCTACATTAAGGGATCAAAGGGTGTGGAATAGAATATTCCAGAAGTTAAAGGAACTAGGACTCAAACCAAGAATCACCTATGCAGCAAAACTGAGTATAATACTTTAGGGGAAAAAATTGGTCTTTCAATAAAATAGAGGACTTTCAAGCATTCTTGATTAAAAGACCAGAGTTGAAAAGAAAATTTGACCTTCAAACACAAGAATGAGAAGCAGGAAAAAGCAAACAGCAAAGAGAAGTCATAGGGACTTACCAAAGGTGAACTGTTTACATTCCTACATGGAAAGGCAATATTTATAACTCTTAAAACTTTTCAGTATCTGGGTAGTTGGTGGGACTACACACATACATACATACACACATGCACACACACATGTACACGTGTGCGCACACACATACACATAGGCACACACATACAGAGACAGAGAGCACAGAGTGAATTGAATAGGATATCTTAAAAGAAATTAAGGTGAACGGTGAGAGAGAAATGTAGTGGGTGGAGAGAGGGTGAAATGGAATGGGGTAAATTATATCTCATTCAAGAGGCAAGCAGGAGACTTTTTAATGCAGGGAAAAAGAGGAGAGCTGAGAAAAAAACATGAAGTTTATGCTCATCACATTCGACTAAAGGAAGAAATAAAATGCACACTCATTTTGGTATGAAAACCTATCTTACAATACAGGGAAGTGGGGGAGAAGGAGATAAGCAGGGTGGGGGGGGATGATGGAAGGGAGGGCAAGGGGAGGAGGGAGCAATTTGAAGTCAACACTCGGGGAGGGACAGGATCAAAAGACAAAATAGAAACAATGTGGGACAGGATAGGATGGAGGGAAATATAGATAGTCTTACACAACACGACTATTATGGAAGTCATTTGCAAAACTACACAGATATGGCCTATATTGAATTGCCTGCCTTCCCAAAGGGAACGGGTGCGGAGGGAGGGATGGGGAGAATTTGGAACTGAAAGTTTTAGGAGCAACTGCTTAGTATTGTTGTTGCTACTAGGAAATAAGAAATACAGTTAATGGGGAATAGAAAGTCACCTAGCCATACAAGACAAAAGAGAAGATGGAGACAAGAGAAAGGAGGGAGGATAGAAGAGAAGGCAGATTGGTGATAGGGGACATTAGAACGTTCAGTGTATTGGGGTGGGGGGAGGGGACAAATGGGCAGAAAATTTGAAACCCATAATTTTGTGAAAATGAATGTTAAAAAGTTAAATAAATAAATTTATATTTAAAAAATAAACAAGAAAGAGATTAAGGAGGTAAACAAAACTCTGGATAAGATAGATATGATAGATGTGTGGAGAAAATTGAATGGTGATAGAAAGGAATATACATTTTCCAAAACCGACCATGTTCTAGGGCATAAAAACCTCACAATCCGGTGAAGAGAGGCATAGATAGTCAATGCATCAAAATGCTATAAAAACTATGTAATAAAATGCCAAACACAAATAAACCAAAAATTAACTGTAAACTAAATAATCTGATCCTAAAGTGTGAGTGGGTCAAGCAAGAAATCATAGAACCAATCAACAACTTCATTCAAGAGAAATATCAACAACTTCATTCAAGAGAATTACAATAATGAGACAACCAACCAAATTTTATGGAATACTGCAAAAGCAGTTCTTAAGGGAAGCTTTAGATCTTTGAATGGCTACATGAATAAAATACAGAAAGAGGAGATCAATAAATTGGACTTGCAGCTGAAAGAGCTCGGAAAAAAAAATTGAAAATCTTCAAGGAAATACCAAATTTGAAATATTGAAAACCAAAGGAGAAATTAATAAAATTAAAATGAAGAAAATCATTGAAGTAATAAATAAAACTAAATAAAATTGACAAACTTTTGGACAACTTGATTTAAAAAAAGAAAGAAGAAAACCAATTTGCCAATATCAAATATGAAAGGGGTAAACAAAACTCCAATTAAGATTACATAAAAAACCAATAATTATAAATCACTTTGCCCAACTTTATGCTCAGAAATTCAACAGTCTAAATGAGATGAATGATTATTTTGAAAAAATACATAAATTGCCCAGATGGACAGACCAGGAATTTGAATACTTAAACAACCCCATATCAGAGAAAGAAATTGAACAACCCATCAATGAACTCCCTAGTAAAAAATCTCCAGGGCCAGATGGATTTATAAGTGAATTCTATCAAACATTTAAAGAATAGTTATTTCCAATACTCTATAGACTATTTGGGAAAATTGGGGAAGAAGTAGTCCTCCCATATTCTTTTTATGGTCTTCTTTTTTGCATCCTTTTATGATGCAAATATGGTTTTGATACCTAATCTAGGAATAGTCAAAACAGAGAAAGAAAATGATAGACCAATTTCTCTAATGAATATAGATGTAAAATTTTAAATAAGATTTTAGCCAAAAGAATATAGCAACGTATCATGATTATAATACGTTTTGATCAGGTAGGATTCATACCAGGAAAGTAGGGCTGGTTCAATATTAGGAGAATTGTTAGCCTTAATGGACATATCAACAACAAACCTACCAGAAACTGCATGATTATCTCAACAGATGAAGAAAAAGCTTCTGACAAAATAAAACACACATTCCTATTTAAAACCTTAAAAAGCATAGGAAAAAAAGGAACATTCCATAAAATAATAGGTAATATCTACTTAAAACCTTCAGCAAGCATTATATGCAATGGAGATAAGCTACATGCATTTCCAATAAGATCAGGACTGAAACAAGGATTTCCATTATCACCACTATTATTCCATATGATACTAGAAATGTTTGATATAGCAATAAGAGAAGAAAAATAAATTGAAAGAATTAGAATAGGCAAAGAAGTAACTACGTTATCACTCTTTGCAAATTTTATAGTGATATACTTAGAGAATCCCAGAGATTCAAGTGAAAAAAAATAATACTTGAAATAATAAACAACTTTGGATAGGTTTCAGGTTACAAAATAAACCCACACAAATCTTCTGTATTTCCATATATTAGTAACAAAGCCCAACAGTAAGAGATACAAAGAGGAATCTGATTTAAAGCTAGTAGAGAAATTATAAAGTATTTAGTAGCCTACCTGTGAAAACAAATTCAGGGACTATATGAACACAATTTCAAAACACTTTTCAAACAAATTTAGTCAGATCTAAGTTAAAAACATTAGTTGTTCATGGGTAGGTCAAGCCAAGATAGCAAAAAAAACATTTCTACTTAAATTAATTTGCTTTTTTAGTGCCATACCAGTCAAACTGTCAGATTATTATTTTAAAGAGCTGGAAAAAAATAATATCAAAATTCATCTGTAAAAACAAAAGGTCCAGAATATCAATGGCGCTAATGCAAAGAAATGCTAGGGAAGGGGCGCTAGCTCTACCAGATCTCCAATTGTATTATAAAGGAGTAATTAACAAAACCACTTGGTACTGGCTAAGAAACAGAAAGATAGACCAATGGAATAGATTAGGTACTCAAGACACAGTAGTTGGTGAACATAGCAATCTACTGTTTGATAAACACAAGCACCCCAGATTCTGGGATAAGAACTCACTGTTCCACAAAAGTTGTGGGGAAAACTGGCTAACAGTGTGGCAGAATCTAAGAATAGACCAATGCCCGACATCTACACAAGAATAAATTCCAAATGGGTACTTGATCTAAGCATAAAGATTGAAGCTATAAACAAATTAGTGGAGCATGTAATAGTGTATTTATCAGATTTATATAAATGGGAGGAATTTTTGACTAAACAAGAGATTGAAAGCATTATGAAGTGCAAAATGGATAATTTTGATTGCATTAAACTGAACAGTTTTGTACAACCCAATGCAACCAAGATTAGGATGGAAATCTTTCCCAGAAAACTGGGAAAGAATTTCTTCAACTAGTGTGTATGTGATAAAGGTCTCATTTCTAAAATATATAGAGAATTGAGTCAAATGTACAAGAATACAAGTCATTCCCCAATTGATAAATGGTCAAAAATATGAACAGGCACTTTTTAGAGGAAGAAATTAAGATATCTATAATCATATAAAAATGCTCTAAATTTCTATTGATTAGAGAGATGCAAGTCAAAACAACTCTGAGATATCACATCACATCTATCAAACTGGGTAACATGACACAACAGGAAAATGATAAATAGGGGAGAAGACATGGGAGAGTTGGAACACTATTTCATTGTTGGTGGAGCTGTGAGCTGATCCAACCATTCTAGAGATCAATTTGGGACTATGTCCGAAGGGCTAAAAAATATGCATTCCCTTTGACCCAATAATATAACTTCTAGGGCTGTATCACCAAGAGATCATAAAAATGGGAAAGGGTCCCATAAGTACAAAAATATGTGTAGTGGCACTCTTTGTGTTGGCCAAATACTGGAAATCAAGGTGATGCCCATCAATTGGGAAATGGCTGAATATATTATGGTATATGAATGTAGTGGAATCCTACTGTGTCATAAGAAATGATGAACGGGAAGACTTCAGAAAGACCTAAAAAGTCTTATATGATCTGATGCTGAGCGACAGGAGCAGAATCATATGAATTTTGTACACAGTAACAACCACAGTATGTGAGGATTTTTTTTGGTAGACTTAGAACTTCATTGCAATGCAAGGACTTAAATAATTGCCAATGATCTTTTAAGGCAAAATGCCTTCCACATCCAGAGAAAGAACTATAGAATTCAACTGGAGAATGTAGCAGAACTTTTTCTTTTGTATTATGTTTTGGTTTGTTATATAATTTCTCCCATTTATTTTAATTCTTCTATGCACCATGACCATGGTGAAAATGTATTTAATAGAAATGTACATGTAGAATCTATAAAAAATTGTATGCCATCTCAGGGAGGGAGAGGAGAAATAGGGTGGAAGGAGAAGGAGGGAGGGAAAAAATACATGGTAGTGATTGTAGAACACTGAATATAAAAAGAAGAAATAATTAAACAAAGAAAGAAATAGGAATAAAACCTCCCCTGACAACTCTTTATTTCCCACCAAGTTGAACACATTTTAGACTTCTTTGAGTGATCTGTTATCCCATCTCACTGATCACCATTCCTCTCTCTTCTCAGCTTTTTAGCATTCTTTTGTGTGTGATCTTCCCTAACTAGACGGGAATTTCCTTCAGGTGAGGAATCGTCTTTCTTTTTTGTATTTGTGTCTCTAATACTTACCACAGTGATCGACACATAGACACTTAAAAAATGTTTAGTGACTGACTGATTAAGTCATTCAGTTTTAGAAAAGTAGCTACTCTGTGCTGTTTAAGGGAGTTTCTTCACTGGGTGCACTACACCAGTGAAATAACCAACTAGATTTGTATTGTAATGCTTAGAACATACCCTAGACATTTCAGGCCCTCCTTGAAGAAATTTGTAATTACACAAAGGAGTCCATTGGTGTAGTTGATATTCTATATCTTCACTCCTGCCCTATCTTCTGAACTGCAGACATATCTTCAACTATCTATGACACATTCTCCTGGACCGTGAGTTATTTTCCTTTGAGTTACTCCAAGATTTTGAACACCTATATACATGCTAAGCATAGTTGTGCATCTTCGTATATTGTAACCATGCATATATACATTTATGCTTATGTATGTATGCACGTATGTATATGTATTTCTAATACCAGTTTGCCTGATTAAAATCATGGAAATATCACATCTCGTGTGAATACAAGGGGCATGAACAAAATGCATTGATACATCACTTAGCATAAAATCCATTTTTTTTGGCAGTAAGAGATCTAATGTTACAAAGTAATCAATACACAAAAGGCCACAGAATTTGTCAAATGTAATCAGATGCTATTTATATCCATACTCAGCCAATGAAACAGCAAAGAGCTAAGAATGAAATCAAACGGTGCTCCACAAGACCATAATCAAAAATGTATTGAAAGAGAAGCATCAAAGAAGTGTTTTGTCATGCAAATTTATTTTTAGAAAGGAGGTGATTATGACAGCAATTCAGGATCAAGGTATTACCACTCATAATTTGCAGAAAGATAAAGAACCTTACTGTGCCTGTATTTATTAATCAATAAAGATTATACAGTGATGTTGGAGAAATCCATTTGCAAAAATGTGGTCTTTACCAAACACTTTGAAATAATCAGGTGCTTAGAATTATAGATCAGAAGTCCTCTATCCTAAAAATAAAAATCATTACATAAACATTTCTAAAATTATACTTGAGAATTCAACAAATATATTCTGAGTATCACTGAAAGCAGAACCATTGTTCACAAATGTCCAGAAATATCATTGATGTGTAAAATTTTATGTTTAGTGGATGGCACCATATTGTAAACTTATAATCTTCAAACAAAATATAATCTTAAAAAAATAAAAATATAGAGAACTAGGAAAGCAAATTTAGCTATGTAAGGCAGAATAAGATCAGGTATATATCATGCCTGCTATCCTGTCTGTTGCTAGAGTTATCTTAAAGATGTTCTGAGTTAGTCTACTGATGAACTAACATCCAAACATCCAATACTCCTATTATAAAAAAGTCTTTGTTTTCCACCTGAACAACATGATATCAAAATAAAAGCATGGCTTTGACACATATCTATCAAAGCCCCTCAAAAATATTATTTTTTATCCACCTACTTGTCAGAGCTTCCTAGTCTAAAGTACTTTGCAAACCTTACAGTGATCTATGATTGATTATGTAGGCCTGACTTTGTTTACATTTTAAATTGACTTATAAATTGCACAGTAATAAGACTTTTTTTTCACTTTTTAAAGTAACTTAATAAAATGAGCACAACATCCAAACTTTCTCTTTACAAGACTATAAATAATATTCCAAAAGCCAATGTGAAAATGTTCCTAACAAAATACACTTATGTATGATGAAAAACATAAGAATATTTATCAGATTGATTTCTGTATACATATTTTTTGATAGACAAAATGGGGAGATGGATTTAGAGCCAGATTCTGAGATGGATGATATAGACTCAAGTTCAGCTTCTGATAGCACAGTATGTGGTACATAATTGTGATAGAGAGGGTGTTCTTGCCAGAGTAGTCTATATTAATGAAAACACAGGACTACAGAAGAAAAAAAAATGAAAACTCAATTTACTATACAAATTTTGGAAGATTTTCTCATCAAAAATGCATCTGGGCTTAAATAAATCAGACTACTATATTTGGATCAAGAATCCCAGGCCCCAATGTAATTTCCATTCAAATGTTTCTTTTATTCAATCTATAAATGGCATTTACTTGTAACATAGAGCAATACTTCTATATTCATAACAATAGTGACTCAATGTTGCATATTTTTATTTCCTTAATGTTAATGATTTTATCCTTTCCCACAACTGTGTACCATCCTTAAAATTCTGTCAATAAACGGTAGTACCCATTAGGTCAGAGTTGATTGTATTGAAAATATCACAGAAAATGCCATTTCAGTTCATGACTATGTCTCAATCAGTGAAATATATATTGGCTGTAGATTAATGCAGACAATGATTAGAGAAATTGAATTTGTAGTAATCATATAATTACCAAATCTATAAGTTAGTTGTTCTTACATATACAAGGATATGTTTAAAGTGAATGAAAAACATTGTGTTTGATTTGGGTACAATTTATCTACTTACTGTATATTAAGGGATTTATATATTCATTATATATAATGAACTCTGTTGAGTCATTTTAATTATATCTTACTCTGTCCTACCCCATTTGGGGTTTTCCAAAAATACTGGAGAGGCTTACCATTTCCATTTTCACCTCATTTTATAGATGAAGAAGTAAGGCAAACAAGGTTAAATAATTCCCTTAGGGTTTAGGGCCAATAAATGCCTGAGATTGAAATTGAACTCAGTATATTTTGACACTAGGGTCAATGTCTTTTCCACTGTTCTATCCAGCTGCTTCATGGTACATATCACATAACAGAACTACACACCTATTACTGGGCGTCCTTGATGTAAAAAATAATATGAAATTAAATATGAACAGGGAATATGAGAATGCATTGCCTTTGCAAATACTCTAAACCACATGTGCATATCCTTTGTTTCCCCAATTCAGAACACTTGGTGCTTGATTATTCCATAGAACTAATTGATAATTTTATTTGTTTTCTCTTGAACAAATTGAATAACTTTAAAATTTCCAGGGCAATGAAGAAACAAAACTATCACCGTTTGCATATGCCATGATTGTATACTTAAAGAATCCTAGAGAATCAACTAAAAACTCCTTGAAACAATGAACAAATTTAGCAAAGTTGCATGACATAAAATAAATCCACATCAAATTCATCACTTTTTCTATATATTACCAACAAAGCCCAACAGTAAGAGATAGAAAGATAAATTCAATTTAAAACAACTGTAGACAATATAAAATATTTGGGACTCTACCTGCCAAGACAAACTCAGGAACTATATGAATACAATTACAAAACACTTTTAAAAAAATAAAGTCCAATCTACACAGTTGGAAAAATATCAATTGCTCATGAGTAGGCCAATCTAATGTAATAAAAATGATAATCCCACCTAAGTTAATTCTCTTATTCAGTTCAATACCAATAAAACTATGAAAACATTATTTTCTAGAGCTATAAAATAAAAACAAATTCATCTGGAAAAATAAAAGGTCAAGAGTATCAAGGGAATTAACAAAAAATGCAAAAGAAGATAGCTTATCCTTACCAGATCTAAAACTATATTATAAAGCAGCAGTCATCAAAACTATTTGATACTGAATAAGAAATACGGTAGTGGACAAGAGAGACTAGTGTGTTACACAAGACAAAACAGTCAATGCCTATGGTAATCTACTGTTTGACAAACCCAAAGACTCCAGCTTCTGGCATAAGAATTCACTACTTGACAAAAATTACTGGGAAAACTGGAAAATAGCATGGAAGACATTAAGAATAAATCAACATTTCATGCCCTATACCAAGATAAGTTTGAAAAGGATATGTGATTTAGATATAGGGAATGGTACCATAAGCAAATTAGGAATGCAAGGAATAGTTTACCTGTCACATACATAGAGAAGGGAAGAATTTATGATAAATCAAATGATAGAGAACACTATAAAATGCAAAATGGATAGTTTTGATTATATTAAATTAAAAAGTTTGTGCACAGTCAATGCAACCAAGATTAGAAGGAAAGCAGAAAGCTAGAAGACAATTTTTACAGCCAGTGTTTCTGATAAAGTCTTCATTTCCCCATCACATAGAGAGAACTGAGTCAAATTTATAAGAATACAAGTCATTCCCAATTGATAAATAATCAAATGATATGAACAGGCATTTCTCAGAGGAAGAAATTAAAGCTGTCTATGGTCAAATTAAAAAATGCTCTAAATCAATATTTATTAGAAAAATGCAAATTAAAATAATTGTTTGTACCATATAACATATCAGATTGGCTAACATGACAAAACAGGAAAATTATAAATGCTGGAGAAGATGTGGGAAAATTAGAACACTAATGCATTGTTGATGGAGTTGTGAAATGATCCATACATTCTGTAGAACAATTCTGAACTATGCTCAAAGGGCTATAAAACAGTTCATACTGTTTCACCCAGCAATGCAAGTACTAGGTCTGTACCCCAAAGAGATCACAAGAAAGGGAACAAGGTCCACATGTCCAAATATATTTATAGCAGCATTTTTTTTCCCATGGCAAAGACTTGAAAATTGAGGGGTTTTCCATCAGCTGGGGAATTGCTGAACAAATTGTGACATATGAATGTAAACTAATACTATTTTCTATTAGAAAAGATGAGCAGGCAGATTTCAGAAAAATATAGAAAAACATAAACTAATGCTGAGTGAGGTAAGCAGAACCAGGAAAACATTGTACAAAGTAACAGTATCAATCTACAAAGATGAACTTTTATAAACTTAGATCTGCTCAGCCATGCAATGAAACAAGACAATCCCAAAAGGCTTTTGATGGAAAATTCTATCCATATCCAGAGAAATAACTATTGTGTGTATGCAGAATCAAAGAATTTTGTTTTCTCTCTCTTTTTGTTTTTTTATTTCTTTCTTGTGGTTTTCCGCTTTTATTCTAATTCTTCTTTTATATGACTAAAGAAGAAATATGTTTAACATGATTGCACATGTATAGCCTATATCATATTGCTTGCTTTCTTGAGGAGAGAGGAAGATAAGAAGAGGGTGGAAAAATTTGGAAAACAAAATTTTACAAAAAAATGAATGTTGAAAACTATCTTTAAATATAAGTGAAAAAAATAAAATGCATAACATTCAAAAAGAATTCTAAGGGCCTAGTTATCACCTTTCTTTCTTCCACCTAACTCTTGTCACTGTTCTTCCCTTCACATTCATTTTTGTAAGTTCTTTCATTGCAAGATTCCTGAGGAGATATTTTGGAGACATACTGAATTACAACTCAATGTACCTTTCCCTGTAGATACAGTTATTACATGTAGCCTTGTGAAATTAAAATAGTATTAGTTTTGTGCATTAGGCATATTTTTAGTTAAAGATTCATTCGCAGACTTAACCATTGCCAATTATAACACTGATTTTAAAGGAAAATGTATCTTTCTGTTCTCAACAGTGTTATAAATATTTGGAGAATGTTCATATTCTGAATTAGCTTGCACAAACTGTTTGAATAACTCTGGTCTATGGTAGGGATTATATTATTAATTATCTAGCATATTTTTTCCTCTCAAACATAGTATATTAATTATCAATGTGGTATTTAGAATATCCAAAAAAAGAAAACCACATTGAAAAGAAAGACTTTGTAATTCAAGATCCATGTTTGTTAGAGGAGGTAGGAACAGTTGGTGAGGGCAAGGAAGGAAATTAAAAAAAAATCACCAGTCCCTTTTTCCAGTTGTAATTCTCATTTCATTTTCTCATAAAATTCCCCATATTCTTATTTCTGCCTGATTTCTGGAACATACTATATAGATTTCACGACAGATGCCAAATGCAAGGTTAAGCAGAGATGACCATTTGGCCTTTATTTCATTGTAGAATGTTCTTAGAATGTTTGCCTTTGTTCTGTTGTTTGCTTTTGTTTAAGAGCTGAGCCCTTGAGGTTCACTGAGATATGCCCAAGAGTCTGTTTTCCTTCTGTCTTATCACCTGGAAGCAATAACTGCATAGAGTAATTAAAAGTCAATGCTAGCTTTTGGGATATAGGCTCTAATGAAAGAGCCATCTGAAATTAGTACTTAAATAAGGAAGGGTTCAGAGGCATGGAGGCTAGTATTTGTTATTCATTTCAATAGAAGAACTTTGCAGTTAATTGGAAGTTAACTAAACCCCTTGCACACATTTCAAGTCATGTCAGTGTTTTTTTCTCCCCAAGGAATCTGATAGGCCATGCAGCTTAGTATTTCCTTTTTCTATCTTAATTACCACATTGAGTTGTGCTAATGTGGGTTTACTTTAGAGACATGTATTATGATTATAACCATAGTGAGAATTGTTTTGCCTTTTTTATCCCCTTTTGTGGGCCTCAGTATCTAGTTTATCCTTTATAAATAAAATGGTTTTGAAAAAGTTAAGTACTGAAATTATTTTAGAACCATACTACCATTTACACCCCTATGATAAAAATGATAGATTGTTTTCTGTTGTAAACAACTTAATTTACAAGGAGATCAATAGACATCTTTTGTTTAATGTGTTAGTTTTTTTTGTTTTTAGCAATCTTTATGTTTTATAGACTAAAATTTTCTAAGTATCATTGTTTATCTTATAAATTCATCCAGTATTCAATAAACTTAAACAGAAAAAGAGAAGTAATAGCTTAAAAAATTTGAAAGTAAACTTTATTGTATAGTTTCTGTCACCAAAAAAAATTCAAATCTAATTTCCTATGGGTGAAATTTCCATGGTATCAAGGCAAGAATTTTACTATACCAACCTCTAATATTCATAAACTAATCCTTTCAAAATGGAAATTGCAACATTTCCAATTCCAGACTTTGATAATGAGACCAGTTTATGTTTTGGTGATGACAGAAAGTACAATTGCCAGTGTTTTTCTTAATTTCCATCATTTGCTCTTTGAAAGAACCCAATAAACTGGTTAGAATTAAACAATTTTCATATAACTCAAACATTTAGTGATCAAAGTAAGCTAATTTTTGAGGTATAGAAAATACATTTTGCTAACTATTTTTCCATGTTTCATGTTAACCATATTTCATTTTTACTTAATTTAGTTCATGGTTAGAATAATGAAAGGCCACAGCACTAAAATGGTTTTCCAAAACCCTTTTTATAGAGTATTAAACAAATAGGAAAATCAATTCTGTGTTTAATAGTAGAATATGCAGATTTATATTCACATTTAATATAGATTCATATACTTCAATGACAGGTCTCATTTCACCCTCATCTCTTCCTTTTTGATAAGACAAATCTGTTCTATCACTATCTATCACCATTAGGAAAATAACACATTTTGCATATCCCAATTTAAAAGACATGGGAGAAAACTCTTCTATTTAGAACAAAAGTAAATATTATCATTTAAATTTCTGGGACTACTGAGAGAAGTAAAGAAATATTAATCTAAATAAACCATATCCATTTGTTCTCTTGATCACATGCTAATTTAGTCTCTAATGAACTAGCTAAGACAAAGTCGTTGAGAGCTAAGTCATCCATTACTTTCCAGATTCTACTTGGTCCACATAGATCAAATGAATACTATCTGAATACTTTGAAAACGCAAATTCCTAAGTTCAAAGGATTTGAAGGCCCGTAGGAGTCATTTACTTTAAAACAAACATGCCAGATAGAATCAACCTAAAATTGCCCCAGATGCATGAAAATGTATCTTGTATTTAAAGTTCTTCAGAAAAGACTCTCATTTCATTTCAGTAATAAGTAAAGATTTTCAGTATTTTTTTTCATGTCTAACCCATTGTCTCCAGACTTCATTTTCTCTATTCACTTTTTGTTGTTCCTTTTTAAACTTTTAGACTTTACATTCTGTGAAATTCTACTGTTTTGATTAAAGGAAATGTGAAGATACAACTAGTTTTCTATATTCATAATACTTATCTTCTCTCATAACAAGTACTGCAAATTTGAATAGGATAAGACTCCATGCTTGACTTCTGTTGTTCAGTCCTGTCTGACTCTTCTCAGGAAGCACACTAGAGTAGTTTACCATTTACTTCTTCAGTTCTTGAGTCATACTGGGTAAGTGATTTATTTGCCCAGGGTCACACAGCTTATAAATGTCTGAAGTCAAAATTGAGTCTTCCTGACTCTAGACCCAGCACCCTATGCACTGCCGCACCTACCTTGATTTTTATCGCTTTTAATTCTGGAAGACTACAGATATTCCTTTATCTCATTCACAAATAGGGGCTAGTCTGGAATTTATTTGGTACAGAAAACTCCCTGGTAAAAACAATTCTTTTTACAAATACCATTTGACTAGTTTTCTACAAATTACAACCATAGAGAATTGGCTAGACCTCCTGGGAGGTTAAGTGATTTTTCCAGAATCACGGAGAAATCTTCAGAAGCTTGACTCAAAACAAGGTCATCCTGAATTCAAAATCAGCTCTCTATTCACTATGCCACACCACCTTCCTCATGCATCAGTAATATATATGTGTGTGTGTTTGTGTGTGTTTGTGTTTGTGTATACATATACACAAATAAAATAAATCATCATCACTATGACTTGGTACTAGTTATTTCCAAGTCTGGAGTGGATTTTAGGCTGTCTTAAATTATCATATCAACCACTATCTTCTTCAAGATATCCTTTCTATTCTGTCCCTCTGCTAGAGATTCTTCTTCAACGTTGTCTTCCATCTCATTTGTATATATTTTGAAAGTACAAATCCATGCAAATGTTGTCCCCCCAACCATATCAACGCACGCCCCTTGAGGGCAGGAACTTTTTGTTTGTTTTGTTATGCCAAGTACTTCTTCATACCTAGTAAGTACTTAATAAATAGTTACAGATTTTTTTATTAAAGTGTTAAGTGAAGAGCTGACTTTTTTTAAAAGCATTTGGTACTCTCCATGTAAAATGAACATATCACATAATTCCATGCCTCTACATCTTTGTTCATTCCATCCCATATGCCAAAGATGCCTTCTTCTTCATGTCTATGTATAAAAAGTCTATTTTGTTCAAGACACATTAAATGCTGTTTCCTCACTCCCTCCCAAAAGCTCTCTCCAGACTCATTCACTAGAAGACATGAACCCTCCTCTAAGCTCTCATAGTAATGTTAACAGAATGCTATAGATTTTTAAATTCTTTGAGCACAAGAAATATTTTAGTGTTCAATTTTGCATCTTCCACAGCTCCAAGCAATGCCATATTCATAGTAGGTACACAGTAAAAATTTCCTGAATGATTGAATGGATGAATGAGGAAAGTTTTAACATCTCTGTATGCTAACATCCCTGTAGGCCAGCTTGAAAGGTTATTTGATGAACAGTTAAACAATTATCACTTCTATCAATAAACATTCAACTATAAGCAGCATGTTTCCTACAAAAAATGGAAACATTTACATAGTTTAAAAATCAAATGAAGATGAATCATATTACTCAAACAGAAGAATATTTGGTTAAATACATACACTCATTTCTGGTTAATTTTTAAGAGGATAAGAGATCCAATACTGCAAATCTTTTTGAGAAATATTCAAAAGCACAGTGGCATGTCTTTTGAATTTGAGGACAGATATAACAATGGTGACAAAGTCAACACTGTTTATTCTGGAAGTCACACGCTCTTTCAAAATGGCAGTAAATTTTGCAGATATAAAGGATTGGTACTTTAAAATGCAGAAAATCTGATCTCAAAAATCAGTCCTATGCTTGTTCTGGAACTAAGGATTCAAGGAAGAGATAGATAGGAGATAGGAGAGGAATTATATGTTTTAAAAATTTTATGTGTTTCACATTCTGGTCACCTTAACTTCAGACATGCAATAAATGAGATAAAATATCAAAGTAAAAGGCATTTAGGAATTATAGAATTTAAGATAATAGGACAAACCAAGTTTCAAGTATGTGGAAAAGAAGAGATAAGATAACATTTATTCCATAACTTATCAGATTCTCAGAGATGCAAAGTAAGAGGGAGGATAAGATCAGTGATGTCTAACTTGGCAAACAAAGCATTCCTTTCACTACAGCTTGCACTACATATCAAAATAAAAGTATCATGAATGAGGACTAAATGAAATAATTTAAGTTTTTACCTTAGAAATAAACCATTTTGGGTGAACATACCATGGCCAATCCATTGGCAAAAAAAAAAAAAAAAAAAAAAAAGTATAGAGAAGGTAGAATAAGCCTGGCAAGAGGAGAAGCAATTTATAGTTATGCATATTTTTCCCTTGGGTGAGATACATGCATACATACATACATATATACATACACGCATATAAAAATAAGAAATTTGTACATTCATATATATATGTACATATATGTATACACGTATATACATATGCAAGTATATACAGATTTTATGTAATACAATTATATATATGGTTGTGTATGTGTGTGTTTGTGTGTGCGTGTGCATTTGTGTGTGTATTTGGTATATAATGGGGCTGCCCTTAGAACATGAGGATTAAAGTCCAATGGAGTGAATTAGCATCTGGATGAATAGTAGCCCATTGCATGAGAATGACAGATGGTTTCTAGGCTGATTCCCAAGTTGTCAATATTAATAGTTCAATATGAACACTATGCTGCAGAAGAGTCATAACTCCCAGGAATGCCCTGTGATAGACTGTTCCAGCAAAACAGACAAACATCAAGGTCAAATCATTTTTTAAAACAATTCCATTAGTAGTATGGAAATATTTTCAATAAAAATTCCCATAATAATAAATTATTTCCTTTTATTTACCATACATGTCAGTAGTGAAATTTTCCTATTTCATTGTGTAGAAGAGGCAAGACATAAAAGTTTAAAATAGCTCAGGGAATTAAATAAATAGGAAGGGAATCTTATATCCTTGTTTCCAAGTTTCATGAACAATTTTGTTTTTTTCTAAGTAAAATGTTACAAAATCAGTTTCATCTGTAAAGTTCTAATAACACCAAATTGATGGGAAAAAAAACACTTAAACAATTAAAAATTATCATACCTGCCAACTGCTTGATCAGTTCATAATTATATAAACAGGGCAATGCATGGATTCTCAACATTTCCTGAGAGTTAAATAATTCTTCCTTTGCTGTGTGAAAGAGACAACATAATAGTATATTATGGATAGGTCCTTATATTCCTTCTCTTATTGCTTGATTAGACAATCAATAAATACTTACAAAGGGACATTTATGGGCCAAGCACATACAACTTGAACTCAGGGTCACTCAGCCATTAGGTATTAGAAGTAGGATTTGAATTCATATTTCCTTAATACTAAAGCCTTGTATCTATCCACTACTCAATGAAAAGTGGTTACCTAGGTTACCTAAGCTGAATTGGACACTATTACAATAATTTTTGTTTTATTTCATCAATTGTTAATTCTTTAATAAAATATATGCTTCACAATGCTATATATCTTGATGCCATATCTAATACTTTAACAAAAATTTTACTGCTTCTTCCACTTAAATACTAAATATATGTATTTTATTCTTTAAAAGTATTAGATCTGTGAATGAAGTAAAAGTTTCTGATGTAAACTAGTCACAGTTTATAATGAAATTTCTGGTATAAATTAAAAAATCAACTATAAATAATTTCTAATATAATAATGTAAAGCTGATTCACTCTATTTTGAAAAGAACTAGTCAATATATCATTTATATATGGCTCTGACCTAGTTTCTAAAACCTGTCATTGAATACCGGTGGCAATGACTACTTTAAGTTGCTGTGCCATCAAATACATTTGGAGTCAGACAAAAAAGCAGTTACTGGTTTTGGCAGGGAAGAAAGGATCACATTGACTTTATCAGTGAGGGGAAAACCATGGGGGATGGCAGTGTATTATACATCAAAGTGCATCGTGTGTTGCTTAGAATCCCTTTGTGTTCAATGTGTGGTAAAAATCACTAATGCAATTAGCTAATGGCAAAAGGAGCAGTAGCAAATTCAGGGGGAAATTCTCTTCCATTCTTTGTCTTCTATTGTCAGTAGAAAAAGCCCAAATGGCAGAATTTTCTGTTGCAATTTTTTCACTAATGCATTTGTTTTGTGTAAAACTTTCATTTTATCACAAATTTTACCTGTAATGGAACTATTCTAACACCATGTCATCTCCTAAAATTGTGTTATTATATCTTGACAAGTCATTGCAAATTTTGATATATACTATGATAATATAGTTTTGAATTCAGAAAAAAGCCAAGAGTATTTAAATATGATGACTATGCATAGATTTAATTACAGATTTGAATGGAATATTAAAAATCAGGTATTTGAAGTGTTTTGAAAGGTAAAAGAGCCCCATTTAAAGACCAAAAAACAATTGTAAGTAACAAAAAAGAAATAATGTAAAATTGCTAGTTGTTTTTTACAAAATTCTTGGGAAAAATCCTAATTATACATGCAATATAGAGTACTTACAATTTATTTCACAGGGAGAGAGAATGTCCTAGGAAAAATTTAAAACTCTATGAAAATATGCTGGAGAACTTTAATAATTAAAGTTTTCACTCAACATCACCATCAATAGCATGAACTCGGCATAATGGGCAAAAATCTCTCAGGAATGTGACTAAATGTATAGTCATGGAATCCACAAGGAACGTAATGCCTCTGCCCATACAATGATGTCCAATCAAATTTTCAAGAAGCAGAAACATTGATTATTCCTACACCTGTGAAGGAAAGAAAGGGCATAGAAGAAAGAATTAGTTTGGGCTGATATTATTACTCACTGTCTATTTGGACAATCACATTTTAAGTCTTTCTGATCCATTAGTTAGTAGGGAGGATTAATATGAGCCTGACAGAAAGTCAGTCTCTCTCTCTCTCTCTCTCTCTCTCTCCTCTCTCTCTCTCTCTCTCTCTCTCTCTCTCTCTCTCTCCCTCTCTCTCTTCCCCTCTCTCTTTATCTCTGTCTCTCTCTTCCCCTCTCTCTCTCTGTCTCTCTTTATATTTTAGGGATTTTCTCAAGGGAGATAAACTGTATTGCACTTAATGGAATAATAGTGAATTAATATCATACACACACACACACACACACACACACACACACACACACACACAAGCACTGAGCTATGTGGCTTGGTGCACTTAGTGCTGGGCCTGAAATCAGGAAGACCTGAGTTCAAATTCAGTCTCAAACACCAGCTAACTGTGTGACTTTAGGCAGTCACTTCATCTTCATTTGCCTAATCCACTAGACAAGGGAATGGCAAACCACTCCAGTATCCTTGGTTAGTAGGAGTTGGACATAATCAAAAGACTGAACAGAAAGAGCATACATATACCTATGCACTCTAGATACATAAAATATTAGTGGAATCCCATTGAGAACATAGGTGGTAACAAAATATTAAGAAATGAATTTATTGTTCCTCTCTCAGAAAAATTTAAATAAATACAATTAGAAATATTTAAAGTGAACATACCTGTGAAGAATTAAAATAAAGACTCATAGAATCTCCTAAATGAAAAATTAAAGAATTTTCATATTACTTAGGATAGCATTATATCTTTCCAAGTGGATTAGGGAAAAGAGAAATAGTCAGTGAATATAAAAATAAATGGAAATAGTAAAATATTCTTGATACATCACAAAAATATAAGTAAAAGTAATATGAGTAGAGTCAAAATATATATCAAAAGAAGGAAAATAATACAGCATGAATAATGAGCAGGATAAAAACAAAAGAACAAAATCATTATTAAACAGAATTAATGATAATTATGAGATTCCTTGTGAATTGTTCAATATAATCTAAAGCACATGATCCATATGAGATCATTATAACAAGATATAAAAAAATTAATACATACATATTATATAAATATATATTTACAATTCCATGACATGCGCGCACACACAAACACACACACACACATTATATATATGATAATTAAATAGATGGAAAATTAAACAACTTGAAAATATCCACAAAAGAAAATATTTTAAATATTAAGGGAAAATAGACACATTCTAGGACAATACTATACAAGTGATACAACTGAAAAAGAGAGAAATCATTTAGTTACCCAAAAAAAAGCATGAGTAAGATGAAATCTCAACAGAGAAGAAATAAAAATAATTATCAGAGCATACTATGCATCATATTTTGCTAGAAAATTGAGAATTTATCAGAAATGAATGATTTACAAAAATGTGAAATAAAGTAATTAAATTGAACATGAAATAAAGATGTTAAATATTCTGACCTCGAAATAATTGCATTGAACTAGTCACAAAAGAAACCAAAGAGGAGAGGAAGTTCTGCTCTTGATAGATTTGTGGATCAATTCTGTCAATTTCTTTTAAAAAAATAACATATATGAAACAAATTGTTCCACTAAATTCAAAATACAAATGTTCTACAATGTCTTTCATGAAACAAATACATTATTTTTTTGTCTTTATTTATTAAGTGAAAATAGGTCAAGAAAAATGTTAATCTTTGAATGTTAGCCAGCATGTAATTTTTCAGGTACACATGATCCCGACTGTTGATTACTCAGGCTCCTGGGGACTTCTCCTAGGTCATACTGCTTACTTTTTGGTCATCTCATGGCATATTAGGACATCTCTCAGAGAAGATATGGTGAGTAGCCAATGGCAGTCAAAATCATGGCAACTGAGTTTTTTTACTTGTTAGCAGCAGAAAGGTTTGTTGAGGGTAAATACTGGAATAAATTGAGTATCTATGGATTTCCTTTACTCATCATCTCTTAATTTCCCTCCAATTATTACTGGAGGGAAATGAAAAGTTTTGTTTTGTTATTTTTTATCACCGTGTGCTCACATGTAGGACCCATTATTCCCAAACATTCCATTGATGCTCCCCTTTCCTTCAAACTCATTTCCTGCCCTTAATTGTGACATGCTGTGCTTTAAAATTGATCAGAATGCACTATTATACCCCCAAAGTAAAAAACAAACAAATAAAAAACTTGTCACAAATTCTACATACAGGCAAAATAGGTTTTACTAGAATGTCTTTAGTCACAGTTGAAAGTAGCAGTATTAAAAACATATATGTAAACCATTTCCAATATCTAATTTTTGCATGAGAAAAGTTAAACACTTTGTAATAATTAACTGGTTTCCATCCCATTTTACATAATACTTCATCTCTTACCTCTAACCTTATCCCTGAACTTGATGCAATAAATCCCCACCTCTCTAATGTACAGTAGAAATTGTGTTGAATTATAAATATCATCATCAAAGTTTAACTCTATCTACAAATAATGTATTGGCAAGTATCTAGTTTCAAATTAGGTTCCTATAACATGGCAAAGTAGGTGTTTCTGTTTTAAAATAAATTAATGAGAGTATTTTTTGTGAAGGGGAGGAAGCTAATCAGGAACTTGTCAATGCTCCAATTTGAACTGGACATTTGCCTTTTTACTTATTGAGAAAAAACACTTTCTAAAGTCACATACATAATTTCATTAAATTATGCAGCAATCTTCCTCTTTTTTAATTGCTCAAGATCTGTTTTACTGAAGATGTCTGGTCACCGAACCAAGTTGGATATTTCAGGACAATAGGAATGATATTGACCAGCAAAACGATAAGAGCAACCAGAGCCACGATGGTATTCATTGTGCAACCACACCACCACATTTGTCTATGACGCTGCTTAGATCTGTTGCTCAAAGCTGTTGCATTATCTGATAAGCTTTCTGATTTGTCTTTTAGCTCATCCAATCTCTCTCCTCTTTCAATCACTTTTGTAATATTCTCTTGCATGACATAAATGACTTCATCCTCCTAATTTTGTATATGCCTCATTTTGTCATTTCTAGGATCAAATTTTGGCCCAGATGGCCCTTAAGGAAAAAAAAAAAACCTCTTCTTCATCTGAATCTTCTTTCAAAAGATTTCTCCTTTCACTTTTCACAGAACCAGTGACATCATCATCCTCTCCCACATCCTCTCCAAGATTTATCATTTTTCTGTTCTGTCATAACTGCAAATCTTATAGGTGTGATGTGATACTTCAGAGTTGTTTTGACTTGTATCTCTCTAATCAAAAGTGATTTAGAACATTTTTTCATATGATTATAGATATCGTTAATTTCTTCCTCTGAAAATTGCCTATTCATATCCTTTGACTACTTATCAATTGGGAAATTATTGCATTGTTGTAAATTTGAATGAGTTCTCTATATATTCCAGAAATGAGGCCTTTATCCCTGAGATTAGCTGTAATAATTCTTTCCCAATTTACTACATCCCTCCAAATTTTGGTTGCATTGGGTTTCATTGTGCAAAAACTTTTCAGTTTAATGCAATCGAAGTTATCCATCTTGCACTTCATAATACTTTTTATCTCTTCTTTAGTAAAAAATACTTCCTTTCTCCACAAATCTGATAAATACACTATTTCTTGCTCCTCCAGTTTACCCATGGTATCAGTCTTTATACCTAGATCGTGTACCCCTTTGGACTTTATTCTTGTGTACGGTGTCAGGCATGAGTCTATGCCTAGTTTCCGCCACGCTGTTATCCAGTTTTCCCAGGAATTTTTATGAAACAGTGAGTTCTTATCCCAGAAGCTGGGGTCCTTGGGTTTATCAAACAGGAGGTTGCTATATTCCTTGCCTACTGTGTCTTGGTGCCAAGTATATTTCACTTGTCTACCAAGTGGTTTCGATAATTACTACTTTATAGTACAATTTGAGATCTAGGCCACCTTCCCTAGCATTTCTTTTCATTAGTTCCTTTGATATTCTGGTCCCTTCTGATATTCTTTTGTTCTTCCAGATGAATTCTGATATTATTTTATCCAGCTCCAGAAAATAATTATCTGATAGTTTAATTGGTGTGGCACTAAATAAGTAAATTAATTTAGGTAGAATTGTCATTTTTATTATATTGGCTTGGCCTACCCATGAGCAACTGATGTTTTTTCACTTACTTAAATGTGACTTTATTTGCGCAAAAAGTGTCTTGTAATTGTGTTCATATAGCCTCTGGGTTTGTTGTGCCAGGTAAACTCCCAAGTATTTTATAGTGTCGACCCTAGCTTTAAATGGGATTTCTCTTTCTATCTCTTGCTGTTTGACTATGTTGTTAATATATAGAAATGCAGAAGATTTGTGCTGGTTTATTTGTAACCTGCAACTTTGCCAAAGTTGTTTATTATTTCAGGTAGTTGTTTACTTGAATCTCTGGGATTCTTGAAGTATATGATCATATCATCTTCAAAGAGTGATAGCTTAGCTTCTTCTTTGCCCATTCTTATTCCTTCAATTTATCTTGTCTAATTACTACAGATAACATTTCTAGTACCATATTGAATAATAGCAGTGACAATGGACATCTTTGTTTTACCCCTGATATTATTGGAAATGCATGTGGTTTAACCCCATTGCATATAATGCTTGCTGAAGGTTTTAGGTAGTTTTTTATGGAAAGTTACCTTTATTCCTATATTCTCCAGTGTTTTTAATAGGAATATGTGTTGTATTTTTTCGAAAGCTTTTTCTGCATCTACTGAGATAATCATGTGGTTTTTGTTAGTTTTCTTGTTGATATGATCGATGATGCTAATAGTTATATTGAACCAGTCCTGTATTCCTGGTATGAATCCTACCTGATCATAATGTATTATTGTCATGAGAAGATGCTGTATTCTTTTTGCTAAAATCTCATTTAAAATTTTTGCATCTATATTCATTAGAGAAATTGATCTATAATTTCCTTTCTCTGTTTTTTTTGTCTTCCTGGTTTAGGTATCAAAACCATATTTGTATCATAGAAAGAATTGGGAGGACACCTTCTTCCCCAATTTTCAAAAATAGTCTATATAGTATTGAAATTAACTGTTCTTTAAATGTTTGATATAACTCACTTGTAAATCCATCTGGCCCTGGAGATTTTTTTCCTAGGGAGTTCATTGATGGCTTGTTCAATCTCTTTTTCTGAGATAGGGTTGTTTAAGTATTTAAATTCCTCTTCTGTTAATCTGGGCAATTTGTATTTTTTAAATTACTCATCCATCTCATTTAGATTATGGTATTTGTAGGTATAAAGTTGGGCAAAGTAATTTCTAATTATTGTTTTAATTTCCTCCTCATTGGAGGTGAGTTCACCTCTTTCATTTCTAACATTACTAATTTGATTTTCTTTATTTATTTAATCAAATTGACCAAAATTTTATCAATTTCATTAGTTTTTTCATAAAAGCAACTATTGATTTTATGTATTAATTCAATAGTTTTCTTAATTTCAATTTTATTAATCTCTCCTTTGGCTTTCAATATTACTAATTTGGTATTTACTTGGGGATTTTCAATGTGCTCTTTTCCTAGTTTTTTCAGTTGTATGCCCAAGTCATTGATCTCCTCTTTGTCTATTTCATTCATGTAGGCATTCAACAATAGAAAACTTCCCCTAAGAACTGCTTTTGCAGTATCCCATAAGATTTGGTAGGCTGTCTCATTATTGTCATTCTTTTGAATGAAGTTATTGATTGTTTCTATGATTTCTTCTTTAACCCATTCCTTCTTTTGGATTAGATTATTTAGTTTCCAATTGATTTTTGGTTTATCTTTTCATGGCCATATATTACATATAATTTTTATTGCATTATGATATGAGAAGGATACATTGATTATCTCTGCCTTTCTGCACTGGATTGTGAGGTTTTTATGTCATACTACATGGTCAATTTTTGCCAATATGCCATGTACCACTGAGAAAAAGGTATATTCCTTTCAATTTGCATTCAATTTTCTCCAGAGATCTATCATATCTACCTTATCCAGAGTTTTATTTACCTCCTTAACCTCTTTCTTACTTATTTTGAGATTAAATTTATCAAGGTCATAGAGGGGGATGTTGAGGTGCCCCACTAGTCTAGTTTTGCTGTCAATTTCTTCCTTCAACTCCCCCAAACTCTCCTCTAAGAATTTGGATACTATACCTCTTGGAGTGTAAATGTTTAGTAATGATATTGCTTCATTGTCTATGGTGCCTTTAGCAGGATATATAGTTTCCTTCCTTATCTCTTTTGATTAGATCTATTTCTGCTTTTGCTTTATCTGAGATTAAGATTACTACCCCTGCTTTTCTTACATCAGCTGAAGCACAATATATTCTGCTCCAACCTTTGACCTTTATTCTGTGTGCTTCCCCCCATTTCAAATGTGTTTCTTGTGAAGAACATGTGGTTGGATTGTGGCTTCTAATACATTCTACTATCCATCTCCGTTTTATGGTACAGTTCATTCCACTCACATTCACAGTTACTATTATAATCCCTGCATTTCCCTCCATCCTCTTTCCCAACATTTGTGCTTTTACCTCTCCCATCTCCCTTCTCCTCCTCAATAGTTTTCACTTTTCACCACCTCCTCCTGCACCCTTCCCTTCCTTCTTTTAGTGCCCCTCCCTTTTACTCCTGTTTACCCTTACTGCTTCTTTCCTCCCTTTTAGCTGCCCTCCTCTTTCTTCCCCCTTCCCCTCCTATTGCCTATGGAGCTAGTTAGGATAATCTACTTAAGTTTATTGTTCCCTCCTTGAAACAAATCTGATGAGAGTACCTCTCAAACAATGCTCATTATCCTCCCCTCTTTCCCTCTACTATAATTTTGTACTTCTTCCTGTGATGTAATTTACCATTTTCTGCTTCCTCCTTTTCACACCTCCTGTTACAATCCCTTTGGCATACTTAAATCATATTTTTAACATAGCATCATTTACTTTATATCCCTTCCCTTTATGTATATCCCTTTTATATTTCATAATAGATGCTCGGTTCTCAAGATTAAGAGGTATCATCTTCCCTTATTGGGAGGTAAACAGTTTGCCCAAATTGAGTAACAAGTATTTTGTGTTTTTTTCCCCTCGTTTGCCTTTTTTATGCTTCTCTTGAGACCTGCATTTGAAGATCGAATTGTCTATTAAATTCTGGTGTTTTTGTCAGGAAGGTCTGAAAATTCTTTATTTCCTTGATGACTGTCTCCTTGCCTGAAATGTTATACTGAACTTTGCTGGGTAGTTGATCCTTGATTATAGTCACAGCTCCTTTGCCTTATGGAATATTGGATTCCAATTCCTTTGATCTCTTAATGTAGAAGCTACAAGGTCCTGTGTTATCCTAACTGTAGCTCCTCAATATTTAATTGTTTCTTTCTGGCTGCCTGTAGTATTTTCTCCTTCATTTGATAGTTCTGGAATTTGGCAATGATATTTCTTGGGGTTTTTAGTTTGGGATCCCTTTCGGGAGGTGAACAGTGGATTCTTTCGATGACTATTTTGCCTTATGCATCTAGAACTTCTGGGCAGTTTTCCATAATGATTTCCTGGAAGATATTGTCCAGACTCTTTTTCTTTCATCATAGCTTTCTGGCAGGCCAACAATTCTTAAATTTTCTTTCCTGGATCTATTTTCCAGGTTAGTTGTTTTTTCCAATTCGATGTTTTACATTTTCTTCTATCTTTTTCATTCTTTAGATTTTGTTTGACTGATTCTTGCTGTGTCATTGAGTCATTCATTTCTACTTACCCAATTCTAATCTTTATCCAATTGTTTTCTTCGGTTAACTTTTGCTTCTCCATTTCCATCTGTCCAATTTTTCCTTTTAAGGAGTTATTTTCCTCAGATAATTTTTGTACTTCCTTTTCCATTTGCCCAATTTTCACAGTTAGGTTTTGTGCTTCCTGTTCCATTTGACCAACTGTTCCTTTTAGGGAGTTATTTTCTCCAGTTAATTTTTGTACTTTCTTTTCCATTTATTCAATTTTCCTTTTCAAAGAGATGGTCTCATCAGTGAACTAATTTTTTATTATTTTAAAATCACTGGCTAGTTTTTTCTTGTATTTCCTTCTTCAGCTGTTCCAGGACAGTTGTTTGTGCATGTAAGCACAAACTTCTGAAATTTTAGAGGGAAGTAAAGTCTCAGTGCTGAACTTTATGGTATTTGTGTTTTGGTCCTTATCTCCATAGAAAGATTCCATGGTTTTTTCACCCTTCTTTTGCTTCTTCTTGTCCATGACGTTAATTGTGTGTTGTGGCTTCTAGTTGTTTCAGTTAGAAGCTACAGAAATTGGTGTTGAGTCAACTTGTGTGAAAAGCTAAGAGCAGGTTTTTGTTTCCTGTTTCCC